>OX371263.1:16972799-17485190 GCA_947311025.1 Lypha dubia | reverse complement strand
GGATCCTTGGCTTTAATTTCCCATTGGTCCAATGAGTGACAAACAAATGTTATAGAAAAATTCTCAAATACAATTGAGAAATCGGACTTACATAGTCTATAAGTTTGGATCCTTGGCTTTAATTTCCCATTGGTCCAAATGAGTGACAAACAAATGTTATAGAAAAATTCTCAAATACAATTGAGAAATCGGACTTACATAGTCTATAAGTTTGGATCCTTGGCTTTAATTTCCCATTGGTCCAAATGAGTGGCAAACAAATGTTATAGAAAAATTCTCAAATACAATTGAGAAATCGGACTTACATAGTCTATAAGTTTGGATCCTTGGCTTTAATTTCCCATTGGTCCAAATGAGTGACAAACAAATGTTATAGAAAAATTCTCAAATACAATTGAGAAATCGGACTTACATAGTCTATAAGTTTGGATCCTTGGCTTTAATTTCCCATTGGTCCAAATGAGTGACAAACAAATGTTATAGAAAAATTCTCAAATACAATTGAGTAATCGGACTTACATAGTCTATAAGTATGGATCCTTGGCTTTAATTTCCCATTGGTCCAAATGAGTGACAAACAAATGTTATAGAAAAATTCTCAAATACAATTGAGAAATCGGACTTACATAGTCTATAAGTATGGATCCTTGGCTTTAATTTCCCATTGGTCCAAATGAGTGACAAACAAATGTTATAGAAAAATTCTCAAATACAATTGAGAAATCGGACTTACATAGTCTATAAGTATGGATCCTTGGCTTTAATTTCCCATTGGTCCAAATGAGTGACAAACAAATGTTATAGAAAAATTCTCAAATACAATTGAGAAATCGGACTTACATAGTCTATAAGTATGGATCCTTGGCTTTAATTTCCCATTGGTCCAAATGAGTGACAAACAAATGTTATAGAAAAATTCTCAAATACAATTGAGTAATCGGACTTACATAGTCTATAAGTATGGATCCTTGGCTTTAATTTCCCATTGGTCCAAATGAGTGACAAACAAATGTTATAGAAAAATTCTCAAATACAATTGAGAAATCGGACTTACATAGTCTATAAGTATGGATCCTTGGCTTTAATTTCCCATTGGTCCAAATGAGTGACAAACAAATGTTATAGAAAAATTCTCAAATACAATTGAGAAATCGGACTTACATAGTCTATAAGTATGGATCCTTGGCTTTAATTTCCCATTGGTCCAAATGAGTGACAAACAAATGTTATAGAAAAATTCTCAAATACAATTGAGAAATCGGACTTACATAGTCTATAAGTATGGATCCTTGGCTTTAATTTCCCATTGGTCCAAATGAGTGACAAACAAATGTTATAGAAAAATTCTCAAATACAATTGAGAAATCGGACTTACATAGTCTATAAGTATGGATCCTTGGCTTTAATTTCCCATTGGTCCAAATGAGTGACAAACAAATGTTAAAAAAAAATTCCCAAATACAATTGAGAAATCGGACTTACATAGTCTATAAGTATGGATCATTGCCTTTGATTTCCCATTGGTCCAAATGAGTGACAAACAAATGTTATAGAAAAATTCTCAAATACAATTGAGAAATCGGACTTACATAGTCTATAAGTATGGATCCTTGGCTTTAATTTCCCATTGGTCCAAATGAGTGACAAACAAATGTTATAGAAAATTCTCAAATACAATTGAGAAATCGGACTTACATAGTCTATAAGTATGGATCCTTGGCTTTAATTTACCATTGGTCCAAATGAGTGATAAACAAATGTTATAGAAAAATTCTCAAATACAATTGAGAAATCGGACTTACATAGTCTATAAGTATGGATCCTTGGCTTTAATTTCCCATTGGTCCAAATGAGTGACAAACAAATGTTATAGAAAAATTCTCAAATACAATTGAGAAATCAGACTTACATAGTCTATAAGTATGGATCCTTGGCTTTAATTTCCCATTGGTCCAAATGAGTGACAAACAAATGTTATAGAAAAATTCTCAAATACAATTGAGAAATCGGACTTACATAGTCTATAAGTATGGATCCTTGGCTTTAATTTCCCATTGGTCCAAATGAGTGACAAACAAATGTTATAGAAAAATTCTCAAATACAATTGAGAAATCGGACTTACATAGTCTATAAGTATGGATCCTTGGCTTTAATTTCCCATTGGTCCAAATGAGTGACAAACAAATGTTATAGAAAAATTCTCAAATACAATTGAGAAATCAGACTTACATAGTCTATAAGTATTGATCCTTGGCTTTAATTTCCCATTGGTCCAAATGAGTGACAAACAAATGTTATAGAAAAATTCTCAAATACAATTGAGAAATCGGACTTACATAGTCTATAAGTTTGGATCCTTGGCTTTAATTTCCCATTGGTCTAAATGAGTGACAAACAAATGTTATAGAAAAATTCTCAAATACAATTGAGAAATCGGACTTACATAGTCTATAAGTATGGATCCTTGGCTTTAATTTCCCATTGGTCCAAATGAGTGACAAACAAATGTTATAGAAAAATTCTCAAATACAATTGAGAAATCGGACTTACATAGTCTATAAGTATGGATCCTTGGCTTTAATTTCCCATTGGTCCAAATGAGTGACAAACAAATGTTATAGAAAAATTCTCAAATACAATTGAGAAATCAGACTTACATAGTCTATAAGTATGGATCCTTGGCTTTAATTTCCCATTGGTCCAAATGAGTGACAAACAAATGTTATAGAAAAATTCTCAAATACAATTGAGAAATCGGACTTACATAGTCTATAAGTATGGATCCTTGGCTTTAATTTCCCATTGGTCTAAATGAGTGACAAACAAATGTTATAGAAAAATTCTCAAATACAATTGAGAAATCGGACTTACATAGTCTATAAGTATGGATCCTTGGCTTTAATTTCCCATTGGTCCAAATGAGTGACAAACAAATGTTATAGAAAAATTCTCAAATACAATTGAGAAATCGGACTTACATAGTCTATAAGTATGGATCCTTGGCTTTAATTTCCCATTGGTCCAAATGAGTGACAAACAAATGTTATAGAAAAATTCTCAAATACAATGGAGAAATCGGACTTACATAGTCTATAAGTTTGGATCCTTGGCTTTAATTTCACATTGGTCCAAATGAGTGACAAACAAATGTTATAGAAAAATTCTCAAATACAATGGAGAAATCGGACTTTCATAGTCTATAAGTTTGGATCCTTGGCTTTAATTTCCCATTGGTCCAAATGAGTGACAAACAAATGTTATAGAAAAATTCTCAAATACAATTGAGAAATCGGACTTACATAGTCTATAAGTATGGATCCTTGGCTTTAATTTCCCATTGGTCCAAATGAGTGACAAACAAATGTTATAGAAAAATTCTAAAATACAATTGAGAAATCGGACTTACATAGTCTATAAGTATGGATCCTTGGCTTTAATTTCCATTGGTCCAAATGAGTGACAAACAAATGTTATAGAAAAATTCTCAAATACAATTGAGAAATCGGACTTACATAGTCTATAAGTTTGGATCCTTGGCTTTAATTTCCCATTGGTCCAAATGAGTGACA
This sequence comes from Lypha dubia, assembly GCA_947311025.1. Taxonomy (NCBI): domain Eukaryota; kingdom Metazoa; phylum Arthropoda; class Insecta; order Diptera; family Tachinidae; genus Lypha; species Lypha dubia. The sequence goes on along the minus strand of OX371263.1, from coordinate 17,481,620 downwards.
AACAAATGTTATAGAAAAATTCTCAAATACAATTGAGAAATCGGACTTACATAGTCTATAAGTTTGGATCCTTGGCTTTAATTTCCCATTGGTCCAAATGAGTGACAAACAAATGTTATAGAAAAATTCTCAAATACAATTGAGAAATCGGACTTACATAGTCTATAAGTTTGGATCCTTGGCTTTAATTTCCCATTGGTCCAAATGAGTGGCAAACAAATGTTATAGAAAAATTCTCAAATACAATTGAGAAATCGGACTTACATAGTCTATAAGTTTGGATCCTTGGCTTTAATTTCCCATTGGTCCAAATGAGTGACAAACAAATGTTATAGAAAAATTCTCAAATACAATTGAGAAATCGGACTTACATAGTCTATAAGTTTGGATCCTTGGCTTTAATTTCCCATTGGTCCAACTGAGTGACAAACAAATGTTATAGAAAAATTCTCAAATACAATTGAGAAATCGGACTTACATAGTCTATAAGTATGGATCCTTGGCTTTAATTTCCCATTGGTCCAAATGAGTGACAAACAAATGTTATAGAAAAATTCTCAAATACAATTGAGAAATCGGACTTACATAGTCTATAAGTATGGATCCTTGGCTTTAATTTCCCATTGGTCCAAATGAGTGACAAACAAATGTTATAGAAAAATTCTCAAATACAATTGAGAAATCGGACTTACATAGTCTATAAGTATGGATCCTTGGCTTTAATTTCCCATTGGTCCAAATGAGTGACAAACAAATGTTAAAAAAAAATTCCCAAATACAATTGAGAAATCGGACTTACATAGTCTATAAGTATGGATCCTTGCCTTTAATTTCCCATTGGTCCAAATGAGTGACAAACAAATGTTATAGAAAAATTCTCAAATACAATTGAGAAATCGGACTTACATAGTCTATAAGTTTGGATCCTTGGCTTTAATTTCCCATTGGTCCAAATGAGTGGCAAACAAATGTTATAGAAAAATTCTCAAATACAATTGAGAAATCGGACTTACATAGTCTATAAGTATGGATCCTTGGCTTTAATTTCCCATTGGTCCAAATGAGTGGCAAACAAATGTTATAGAAAAATTCTCAAATACAATTGAGAAATCGGACTTACATAGTCTATAAGTTTGGATCCTTGGCTTTAATTTCCCATTGGTCCAAATGAGTGACAAACAAATGTTATAGAAAAATTCTCAAATACAATTGAGAAATCGGACTTACATAGTCTATAAGTTTGGATCCTTGGCTTTAATTTCCCATTGGTCCAAATGAGTGACAAACAAATGTTATAGAAAAATTCTCAAATACAATTGAGAAATCGGACTTACATAGTCTATAAGTATGGATCCTTGGCTTTAATTTTCCATTGGTCCAAATGAGTGACAAACAAATGTTATAGAAAAATTCTCAAATACAATTGAGAAATCGGACTTACATAGTCTATAAGTATGGATCCTTGGCTTTAATTTCCCATTGGTCCAAATGAGTGACAAACAAATGTTAAAAAAAAATTCCCAAATACAATTGAGAAATCGGACTTACATAGTCTATAAGTATGGATCCTTGGCTTTAATTTCCCATTGGTCCAAATGAGTGACAAACAAATGTTATAGAAAAATTCTCAAATACAATTGAGAAATCGGACTTACATAGTCTATAAGTATGGATCCTTGGCTTTAATTTCCCATTGGTCCAAATGAGTGACAAACAAATGTTATAGAAAAACTCTCAAATACAATTGAGAAATCGGACTTACATAGTCTATAAGTATGGATCCTTGGCTTTAATTTCCCATTGGTCCAAATGAGTGACAAACAAATGTTATAGAAAAATTCTCAAATACAATTGAGAAATCGGACTTACATAGTCTATAAGTATGGATCCTTGGCTTTAATTTCCCATTGGTCCAAATGAGTGACAAAAAAATGTTATAGAAAAATTCTCAAATACAATTGAGAAATCGGACTTACATAGTCTATAAGTATGGATCCTTGGCTTTAATTTCCCATTGGTCCAAATGAGTGACAAACAAATTTTATAGAAAAATTCTCAAATACAATTGAGAAATCGGACTTACATAGTCTATAAGTATGGATCCTTGGCTTTAATTTCCCATTGGTCCAAATGAGTGACAAACAAATGTTATAGAAAAATTCTCAAATACAATTGAGAAATCGGACTTACATAGTCTATAAGTTTGGATCCTTGGCTTTAATTTCCCATTGGTCCAAATGAGTGACAAACAAATGTTATAGAAAAATTCTCAAATACAATTGAGAAATCGGACTTACATAGTCTATAAGTTTGGATCCTTGGCTTTAATTTCCCATTGGTCCAAATGAGTGACAAACAAATGTTATAGAAAAATTCTCAAATACAATTGAGAAATCAGACTTACATAGTCTATAAGTATTGATCCTTGGCTTTAATTTCCCATTGGTCCAAATGAGTGACAAACAAATGTTATAGAAAAATTCTCAAATACAATTGAGAAATCGGACTTACATAGTCTATAAGTTTGGATCCTTGGCTTTATTTTCCCATTGGTCCGAATGAGTGACAAACAAATGTTATAGAAAAATTCTCAAATACAATTGAGAAATCGGACTTACATAGTCTATAAGTTTGGATCCTTGGCTTTAATTTCCCATTGGTCTAAATGAGTGACAAACAAATGTTATAGAAAAATTCTCAAATACAATTGAGAAATCGGACTTACATAGTCTATAAGTATGGATCCTTGGCTTTAATTTCCCATTGGTCCAAATGAGTGACAAACAAATGTTATAGAAAAATTCTCAAATACAATTGAGAAATCGGACTTACATAGTCTATAAGTATGGATCCTTGGCTTTAATTTCCCATTGGTCCAAATGAGTGACAAACAAATGTTATAGAAAAATTCTCAAATACAATTGAGAAATCGGACTTACATAGTCTATAAGTATGGATCCTTGGCTTTAATTTCCCATTGGTCCAAATGAGTGACAAACAAATGTTATAGAAAAATTCTCAAATACAATTGAGAAATCGGACTTACATAGTCTATAAGTATGGATCCTTGGCTTTAATTTCCCATTGGTCCAAATGAGTGACAAACAAATGTTATAGAAAAATTCTCAAATACAATTGAGAAATCGGACTTACATAGTTTATAAGTATGGATCCTTGGCTTTAATTTCCCATTGGTCCAAATGAGTGACAAACAAATGTTATAGAAAAATTCTCAAATACAATTGAGAAATCAGACTTACATAGTCTATAAGTATGGATCCTTGGCTTTAATTTCCCATTGGTCCAAATGAGTGACAAACAAATGTTATAGAAAAATTCTCAAATACAATTGAGAAATCGGACTTACATAGTCTATAAGTATGGATCCTTGGCTTTAATTTCCCATTGGTCCAAATGAGTGACAAACAAATGTTATAGAAAAATTCTCAAATACAATTGAGAAATCGGACTTACATAGTCTATAAGTATGGATCCTTGGCTTTAATTTCCCATTGGTCCAAATGAGTGACAAACAAATGTTATAGAAAAATTCTCAAATACAATTGAGAAATCGGACTTACATAGTCTATAAGTATGGATCCTTGGCTTTAATTTCCCATTGGTCCAAATGAGTGACAAACAAATGTTATAGAAAAATTCTCAAATACAATTGAGAAATCGGACTTACATAGTCTATAAGTATGGATCCTTGGCTTTAATTTCCCATTGGTCCAAATGAGTGACAAACAAATTTTATAGAAAAATTCTCAAATACAATTGAGAAATCGGACTTACATAGCCTATAAGTATGGATCCTTGGCTTTAATTTCCCATTGGTCCAAATGAGTGACAAACAAATGTTATAGAAAAATTCTCAAATACAATTGAGAAATCGGACTTACATAGTCTATAAGTTTGGATCCTTGGCTTTATTTTCCCATTGGTCCGAATGAGTGACAAACAAATGTTATAGAAAAATTCTCAAATACAATTGAGAAATCGGACTTACATAGTCTATAAGTTTGGATCCTTGGCTTTAATTTCCCATTGGTCTAAATGAGTGACAAACAAATGTTATAGAAAAATTCTCAAATACAATTGAGAAATCGGACTTACATAGTCTATAAGTATGGATCCTTGGCTTTAATTTCCCATTGGTCCAAATGAGTGACAAACAAATGTTAAAGAAAAATTCTCAAATACAATTGAGAAATCGGACTTACATAGTCTATAAGTATGGATCCTTGGCTTTAATTTCCCATTGGTCCAAATGAGTGACAAACAAATGTTATAGAAAAATTCTCAAATACAATTGAGAAATCGGACTTACATAGTCTATAAGTTTGGATCCTTGGCTTTAATTTCCCATTGGTCCAAATGAGTGACAAACAAATGTTATAGAAAAATTCTCAAATACAATTGAGAAATCGGACTTACATAGTCTATAAGTTTGGATCCTTGGCTTTAATTTCCCATTGGTCCAAATGAGTGACAAACAAATGTTATAGAAAAATTCTCAAATACAATTGAGAAATCGGACTTACATAGTCTATAAGTTTGGATCCTTGGCTTTAATTTCCCATTGGTCCAAATGAGTGACAAACAAATGTTATAGAAAAATTCTCAAATACAATTGAGAAATCGGACTTACATAGTCTATAAGTTTGGATCCTTGGCTTTAATTTCCCATTGGTCCAAATGAGTGACAAACAAATGTTATAGAAAAATTCTCAAATACAATTGAGAAATCGGACTTACATAGTCTATAAGTTTGGATCCTTGGCTTTAATTTCCCATTGGTCCAAATGAGTGACAAACAAATGTTATAGAAAAATTCTCAAATACAATTGAGAAATCGGACTTACATAGTCTATAAGTTTGGATCCTTGGCTTTAATTTCCCATTGGTCCAAATGAGTGACAAACAAATGTTATAGAAAAATTCTCAAATACAATTGAGAAATCGGACTTACATAGTCTATAAGTATGGATCCTTGGCTTTAATTTCCCATTGGTCCAAATGAGTGACAAACAAATGTTATAGAAAAATTCTCAAATACAATTGAGAAATCGGACTTACATAGTCTATAAGTTTGGATCCTTGGCTTTAATTTCCCACTGGTCTAAATGAGTGACAAACAAATGTTATAGAAAAATTCTCAAATACAATTGAGAAATCGGACTTACATAGTCTATAAGTATGGATCCTTGGCTTTAATTTCCCATTGGTCCAAATGAGTGACAAACAAATGTTATAGAAAAATTCTCAAATACAATTGAGAAATCGGACTTACATAGTCTATAAGTATGGATCCTTGGCTTTAATTTCCCATTGGTCCAAATGAGTGACAAACAAATGTTATAGAAAAATTCTCAAATACAATTGAGAAATCGGACTTACATAGTCTATAAGTATGGATCCTTGGCTTTAATTTCCCATTGGTCCAAATGAGTGACAAACAAATTTTATAGAAAAATTCTCAAATACAATTGAGAAATCGGACTTACATAGTCTATAAGTATGGATCCTTGGCTTTAATTTCCCATTGGTCCAAATGAGTGACAAACAAATGTTATAGAAAAATTCTCAAATACAATTGAGAAATCGGACTTATATAGTCTATAAGTATGGATCCTTGGCTTTAATTCCCCATTGGTCCAAATGAGTGACAAACAAATGTTATAGAAAAATTCTCAAATACAATTGAGAAATCGGACTTACATAGTCTATAAGTTTGGATCCTTGGCTTTAATTTCCCATTGGTCCAAATGAGTGACAAACAAATGTTATAGAAAAATTCTCAAATACAATTGAGAAATCGGACTTAAATAATCTATAAGTATGGATCCTTGGCTTTAATTTCCCATTGGTCCAAATGAGTGACAAACAAATGTTATAGAAAAATTCTCAAATACAATTGAGAAATCAGACTTACATAGTCTATAAGTATTGATCCTTGGCTTTAATTTCCCATTGGTCCAAATGAGTGACAAACAAATGTTATAGAAAAATTCTCAAATACAATTGAGAAATCGGACTTACATAGTCTATAAGTTTGGATCCTTAGCTTTAATTTCCCATTGGTCCAAATGAGTGACAAACAAATGTTATAGAAAAATTCTCAAATACAATTGAGAAATCGGACTTACATAGTCTATAAGTATGGATCCTTGGCTTTAATTTCCCATTGGTCCAAATGAGTGACAAACAAATGTTATAGAAAAATTCTCAAATACAATTGAGAAATCGGACTTACATAGTCTATAAGTATGGATCCTTGGCTTTAATTTCCCATTGGTCCAAATGAGTGACAAACAAATTTTATAGAAAAATTCTCAAATACAATTGAGAAATCGGACTTACATAGTCTATAAGTATGGATCCTTGGCTTTAATTTCCCATTGGTCCAAATGAGTGACAAACAAATGTTATAGAAAAATTCTCAAATACAATTGAGAAATCAGACTTACATAGTCTATAAGTATGGATCCTTGGCTTTAATTTCCTATTGGTCCAAATGAGTGACAAACAAATGTTATAGAAAAATTCTCAAATACAATTGAGAAATCGGACTTACATAGTCTATAAGTTTGGATCCTTGGCTTTAATTTCCCATTGGTCCAAATGAGTGACAAACAAATGTTATAGAAAAATTCTCAAATACAATTGAGAAATCGGACTTACATAGTCTATAAGTATGGATCCTTGGCTTTAATTTCCCATTGGTCCAAATGAGTGACAAACAAATGTTATAGAAAAATTCTCAAATACAATTGAGAAATCGGACTTACATAGTCTATAAGTATGGATCCTTGGCTTTAATTTCCCATTGGTCCAAATGAGTGACAAACAAATGTTATAGAAAAATTCTCAAATACAATTGAGAAATCGGACTTACATAGTCTATAAGTTTGGATCCTTGGCTTTAATTTCCCATTGGTCCAAATGAGTGACAAACAAATGTTATAGAAAAATTCTCAAATACAATTGAGAAATCGGACTTACATAGTCTATAAGTATGGATCCTTGGCTTTAATTTCCCATTGGTCCAAATGAGTGACAAACAAATTTTCTAGAAAAATTCTCAAATACAATTGAGAAATCGGACTTAAATAATCTATAAGTATGGATCCTTGGCTTTAATTTCCCATTGGTCCAAATGAGTGACAAACAAATGTTATAGAAAAATTCTCAAATACAATTGAGAAATCGGACTTACATAGTCTATAAGTATGGACCCTTGGCTTTAATTTCCCATTGGTCTAAATGAGTGACAAACAAATGTTATAGAAAAATTCTCAAATACAATTGAGAAATCGGACTTACATAGTCTATAAGTTTGGATCCTTGGCTTTAATTTCCCATTGGTCCAAATGAGTGACAAACAAATGTTATAGAAAAATTCTCAAATACAATTGAGAAATCGGACTTACATAGTCTATAAGTATGGATCCTTGGCTTTAATTTCCCATTGGTCCAAATGAGTGACAAACAAATGTTATAGAAAAATTCTCAAATACAATTGAGAAATCGGACTTACATAGTCTATAAGTTTGGATCCTTGGCTTTAATTTCCCATTGGTCCAAATGAGTGACAAACAAATTTTATAGAAAAATTCTCAAATACAATTGAGAAATCGGACTTACATAGTCTATAAGTATGGATCCTTGGCTTTAATTTCCCATTGGTCCAAATGAGTGACAAACAAATGTTATAGAAAAATTCTCAAATACAATTGAGAAATCAGACTTACATAGTCTATAAGTATGGATCCTTGGCTTTAATTTCCCATTGGTCCAAATGAGTGACAAACAAATTTTATAGAAAAATTCTCAAATACAATTGAGAAATCGGACTTACATAGTCTATAAGTTTGGATCCTTGGCTTTAATTTCCCATTGGTCCAAATGAGTGACAAACAAATGTTATAGAAAAATTCTCAAATACAATTGAGAAATCGGACTTACATAGTCTATAAGTACGGATCCTTGGCTTTAATTTCCCATTGGTCCAAATGAGTGACAAACAAATGTTATAGAAAAATTCTCAAATACAATTGAGAAGTCGGACTTACATAGTCAATAAGTATGGATCCTTGGCTTTAATTTCCCATTGGTCCAAATGAGTGACAAACAAATTTTATAGAAAAATTCTCAAATACAATTGAGAAATCGGACTTACATAGTCTATAAGTACGGATCCTTGGCTTTAATTTCCCATTGGTCCAAATGAGTGACAAACAAATGTTATAGAAAAATTCTCAAATACAATTGAGAAGTCGGACTTACATAGTCAATAAGTATGGATCCTTGGCTTTAATTTCCCATTGGTCCAAATGAGTGACAAACAAATGTTATAGAAAAATTCTCAAATACAATTGAGAAGTCGGACTTACATAGTCTATAAGTATGGATCCTTGGCTTTAATTTCCCATTGATCCAAATGAGTGACAAACAAATGTTATAGAAAAATTCTCAAATACAATTGAGAAATCGGACTTACATAGTCTATAAGTATGGATCCTTGGCTTTAATTTCTTATTGGTCCAAATGAGTGACAAACAAATTTTATAGAAAAATTCTCAAATACAATTGAGAAGTCGGACTTACATAGTCTATAAGTTTGGATCCTTGGCTTTAATTTCCCATTGGTCCAAATGAGTGACAAACAAATTTTATAGAAAAATTCTCAAATACAATTGAGAAGTCGGACTTACATAGTCAATAAGTATGGATCCATGGCTTTAATTTCCCATTGATCTAAATGAGTGACAAACAAATTTTATAGAAAAATTCTCAAATACAATTGAGAAATCGGACTTACATAGTCAATAAGTATGGACCCTTGGCTTTAATTTCCCATTGATATAAATGAGTGACAAACAAATTTTATAGAAAAATTCTCAAATACAATTGAGAAATCGGACTTACATAGTCAATAAGTATGGACCCTTGGCTTTAATTTCCCATTGATCCAAATGAGTGACAAACAAATGTTATAGAAAAATTCTCAAATACAATTGAGAAATCGGACTTACATAGTCAATAAGTATGGACTCTTGGCTTTAATTTCCCAATGATCTAAATGAGTGACAAACATAAATGTGCCCACAAATATCCGAATTCCCGTAGAGCTGAACAAAATTTACACAATTTTAATTTTTAAAATTTTATAGAAAAATTCTCAAATACAATTGAGAATTCAGACTTACATAGTCTATAAGTATGGATCCTTGGCTTAAATTTCTTATTGGTCCAAATGAGTGACAAACAAATTTTATAGAAAAATTCTCAAATACAATTGAGAAGTCGGACTTACATAGTCAATAAGTATGGATCCATGGCTTTAATTTCCCATTGATCTAAATGAGTGACAAACAAATTTTATAGAAAAATTCTCAAATACAATTGAGAAGTCGGACTTACATAGTCAATAAGTATGGATCCATGGCTTTAATTTCCCATTGATCTAAATGAGTGACAAACATAAATGTGCCCACAAATAGCCGAATTCCCGTAGAGCTGAACAAAATTTACACAATTTTAATTTTTAAAATTTTATAGAAAAATTCTCAAATACAATTGAGAATTCAGACTTACATAGTCTATAAGTATGGATCCTTGGCTTAAATTTCTTATTGGTCCAAATGAGTGACAAACAAATTTTATAGAAAAATTCTCAAATACAATTGAGAAGTCGGACTTACATAGTCAATAAGTATGGATCCATGGCTTTAATTTCCCATTGATCTAAATGAGTGACAAACAAATTTTATAGAAAAATTCTCAAATACAATTGAGAAGTCGGACTTACATAGTCAATAAGTATGGATCCATGGCTTTAATTTCCCATTGATCTAAATGAGTGACAAACATAAATGTGCCCACAAATAGCCGAATTCCCGTAGAGCTGAACAAAATTTACACAATTTTAATTTTTTAAAAAGTGTATTAAAAACACCCTTTGCCGTCTCCGCCTTTGGCTGCGCATTCTTCTTTAACTGTAACTGATGTAGAAATAGTAGACGGAGCCAGTGCTTTGCCAAAAGTAATGTTGACAAATGGAGAGGGCGCTACAGCTGCAGCTGGTTTGTTTGATGGATCCTTGTTTTCCGAAGTTTTCGTAGACAAATTGAAGCCACTTAATAACGATTTCGAAGCTTGTGTTGTGGTCGTACCAGTTTTTAAACTACTTTCGTCGCATATTTCTATATCAAAGAAATTAAAAATTATATTATCCCTTTGGTGTGAACAAAATTTTTTAATATGATTGTTAATATGTAATAACAGTTTAAACGGATGCTCCGTCACTAATGGTTATAACTACACTGTGCAGCAATATAAATTTTATTTATGGCAGCTGACAGCGACTGTGTATATACATACCATTTTAATTGATATGTTTTTTATAAATTAAAAAAAAAATGTCAAAAGAGTTTCAGGTTGTAAAACACAACGAATTAATGAAAAATAAAACTGGGAAAGAAAGTGGAAATTTTTGTTTTATAGAGGAAAAAGTGCAGCTGATAAAATAATAAGGAAGCATGCGGTTTGCGAACAAAATTAATTTTTATCAATTTTTTGTACGGACAACAACGCAGCTAAAATAATTTTGAATGTCCCTATATTGGTAATGATAAAGAATTTATATATTTTTTGAATTTTGGATTATATGTACAGGCTCCAGGATATTTTCGTAGAACTCTAAGGACTTGAAAACCAGTTCTTGTCAGGTATAAGTTTCTCGATTTTAATGAACCAAAATTTGTTATACACTTTCCATAAACAACAATAAATACATTAAAAAAAAGAAAAAGAAAAAAATAGAGATCCTTTTAAAGTTTTCAAGAGTTAAATTACAACATTCGATATCGGACTAAATTTCAATGAAAAGTTTGATCGATATCGAAGGCCTTGCTTTATGGCAAGTTCCCAAGTTACTAGTTATTAAAGTCTACTGCTCAACACTAAAGTGAAGTTCATGCACACACTTTAAATAAATTTAAACTACTTCGCCAGGCATTGAGCTGTTGATCAGCTGATTGAGAAATTGGTTACAAGAATAGTTTGATTTATTTATAAACATGAAAATGATTTTACTACCGCGAAGTAATGCGTTGAAAAGTATGGTGCTGGAGTCTGTGGATCCAACGTGAAAATCTCAGTGCCTATGGGTAAATGGCCCACGATATTTCAGGCGGAAATACACGCAATCACCAAATGTGTTCATATTAATTTTAGCAGAGGCATTAAAGGCGCGCATATAGTATATTTTCCGATAGTCAGGTAGCCCTTAAGTCCTAAGTTTCATAGGAATTCCGTTCTAAGCTTTTTTAGAGTGCTTTGACTCACTACAGAAGCTATCGATACGGAACAAGGTTTCCATTTACTGGATACCTGGCCATAGCGGTCACCCGGGTAACGAGGTAGCGGATGAATTGGCCAATGTGGCCTCTGCCGCTCCTCTTATAGGCCCAGAGCCCTTTTGTGGCGTAAATTGGTCGACTGTAACAACTCTAATCAGAGAGAATGACATGTCGACCGCAAAAAAAGTTTGGCTTCTCCCGGTTTAAGGCAGGCCAAATCATTGATACAGCCATTCTCATACAATGGCATCCTGAGTTTCAACAGGAACGACATACGGCTAGATACTGGTTTCCTCTCCGGTCATTATGGGCTGAACTACCATCTTTGGAAAAGTAATCTAGTTCGCTCACCCTTGTGCCGTTTATGCATGGAAGAGGATGAGACAACGGCATACATTCTCTGTGAATGTATAGTCTTATGTAACAATCGGAGGCGTGTTTTTCTTTCTGAATTTGTGTGTTCGGATGATATTAGGCAGGCTTCTCCAAGCTCTGTGCTGACTTTCATTAGGAGAGTCATTCAGCGCTTGGTTTAATTTAGAGATCCATGGCACAAAAGATCCAATAGGTGTCGCAGTACCGGTCCTTGGACCAGATCCATCCACTTATCTTATCTAATCTATGGTGTTTGGTAATGCGCACAACTTAGTAAATTTGGCCCGCTTTATATAAAATTTATTTTAATTTTTTCTTTAGAAAATATTATTTAAAATTTCTTTCTTTTTTTTTAGTTTCTCCCTAGAAATTCCTTAAATTTAAGACAACCCTTTTCTGTTGTCTTGTGTCTGCCACAGAAAATTTCGTAGCATATTATGATGTTTTTTTCGGCCACCAAAAATAAATGTTCGTCCTTCACAAAATTTTGTTGTTCATCGCTATTCTTGTTGTTCTTTTAGTTTCTAAAATTTTTGCTTGTGTGTGGTCTTTTTAATGTGTGGCATGCACTTCCGATTCGGGACATTTTTGACTATGTGTGTATGTGTTTGTGTGTGTATGTGTGTGCGTGTCCACTAGTTGTAGTTTATTTTGACAGTACATGGTGTGACATGTTGATGGCTGGTCACAGACTCAGTCACAGATAGATAAATTATTTAATGCTCAAACAACATTTTTAACTTGCTGGTCTTTTACACTTTCTAAGCCATTAACATATATGTACATACATATATACATTCATAGAGAGAGATAGGAAAAGAGCGCGAGATAGAGCAGTTGTGTGCATTTATACGCTTCTGTTGTAAATATTTCAGTTAGCAGTCCAAATCGTGTCGAAAAAATGCCACTTTAGTTGATTCACATTTTTTAATTTATTTCTGGCTGTGTATAGTATATGTGTGTGTTTCTGTGTTTGTGTGCATATGACAGGGTGTTAGTTGTTGCTGAAGTATGTATGTATGTATTTATGGTTTTGAATTTAGTTGCTAAAATTTACTAATGTATTTAATTTATTATTTGAAGTAATTTAGGAAAACTATAGTTACTGCAACTAAATTATAATTGAAAATTAGATTTGTTAAACAAATTATTGTAAAATTAGCACATGTTTCGTTTTAGATCTATGAAAATTTTATTGTATATCGTTACTTTCATATGGAAAGGCTTTAACTCGGATTTTTTTTTCAAATCGTCTCTTTTGCTCCGTCGATAACATAGAGGGTGACCTATCGAAATATGATAAATATGCGATTGGAAAAATATAATGATTTAGGTCCTTTTGAGAATAAGAATTATATGCATTTACGTGTGGGCATTTCTATATGAACTTTATCGTATTATTTGCTCCGAAAGTATTTCATAGGAAATGATTGTGATAAAAAGTGAGAATTTCTAATCATAATTTGTTATTATTCAGACGCAATCTGAGCGATTCTTGAGACGTTTTCTATCTGTGGACGAAACATGAAATCATCAAAATACCGCAGAAATCAACACAAAGCAACTAAAACAGCGGATTTTTGCAGGTGAACGCATATAAAATAAATCCAAGAGTGAAACAGTTTTTCTAGAATGAAATATATGTGATCTATACAATTAACAAGCAAGAACAATTTTTGTGATAGACTTTATGGCCACAATATTTAAGCGATTTTGACAAAACTTAAACCAAATTAAAAATATTTATGCAAAGAAGTGAACAAGATATTCTTAGTTATTATGGGCTCAGTATTTTGGTAGCTGTATGCTTTTCAAATTAATTTCAATACCTGCAGAGGTATTACTCACGCAAGTAAATATTATTTAAAAGAAATTAAACATATGTGTGAAGAATTGTAAAAATGTTCCACTAATCTGCCAAAATAGTAATTATTAATACTCAATTAAAAAAATAATAATTTATTAAATATTAGGTCCTTTCGTACTGAAATATTTTATATTTTTGAAGATAGAAACCAAACTGGCTTACATCGGTTTGAACTCATATCATATAAGAATTTAGAAGTAGAACAGACTTAAAACAAAACAACAGATAAAAGAGATTAAATAGATGGCACACCTAAGCAAGGTGTTTATGCATAGTGGGTGGTCGCGGTGGTTCGCAGTGACTTGGGGGTGCTTGTGAACACATAAATTCAGACGGTGTTAAGAGCACTGTGGGCTTATATACCTGCGGAGGAATGGCGTATGACAGGACATTTGATGGTTTAGGTCACTGTAAAAGAGTGGAGTAACTTTTTTTTGGCAGATTGCCTGGAATTTTCATTTTTATTGTTTAAGGATAGAAGGGGAAAAATGTCATTGCAGCCACAGTAAATAATTATAAGTCCTCTACAATTTAAGTACAAACATAATTCAGATCCTGGGATTTTTAAAACGTATCCAAAAATGTTATTCATAGAAGGTGAAAATATTTTTTCAAATAATAATAAAAAACACAAATTCTTCATATAAAATTTATATTAACTTGAGCGAAAGTTAAAATATTTCTGTTAATACGGAATTCCTTGTTGCTGGCTTTTAAACACAATAATTTAAATATTTAGTTTTCTTAGTCGGCATTTTATGGGTGATTTTTCAAACTAAAACTTTAATGGATATTTAAAAGCTTCAGCAAGTTATTGACTGTTTAAAGGCAGGTCTTTTGCCAACAATTCTTATTAATTGTATTCAATCAAGTCAATGACTCATGCAATCACAAACTAGACCAATGACCTTTTAAATTTTGTACTATCTGGTATTAAAATGTTTTTTTTTTTTGGTCTTTTATAGCAAAATACTGAAATAAAATCACAAAATTTTTAATTAACAACAATAAGATCATTATTTAGAGATTTGAAGGCGAACGAGCAACAGTCAACGTATTAAAAGGGTCATTAAATTTTAAACTGTTGCTATTAACTTTGTAGTAAATTTTTTGTGTTTAAAGCAAAATGAACAGCACAAAAATAGAGATTTTTGATGTTTAGTTTTTTTTTTGCTTCTATTTTTAGTAAAAAGCTAATGGACCATATCAACTTAATTGCAATGAGCCAATGTTAACCACAAAAGAGGAAAAAAAGGATTATTTTGGCCGAAAACATTTTTGTAAAACAAAAAGGTTGCTCACGTCCTAAAAAATAGAAAAAAGTGTGCTGTGAACTGTTCTTAGAAACTGAAAATAATAGTGAAATGTGTTATTAATTTTCGCTAAAAATTTTGGCAAAAGCATACACTTTGTAGCCATTTAAAATGTCTTTCATTAAGAGCTTCCTATTTGCAATTTAAATAAAACAAAGTGTGTGTAAGAAATCAAAAAATTTTTTAATTCGTTTGAAAGACCTTTAAGTACATTATGGGTGGACTGAAACATCGTTCATAAGTACGCCACGCTTTTCAAAGTGGAGAGCATCCACAATGTTAAATTTTCCATGACTCTAGGGTAGAAATTAGGCTAAATTTGATCGATTGCATGGATTATATGGGCTTTGAGGATCGCTAGGGTGTATGGATTATTCGCATACAATTGCTACTTATAAAAAGTCCAACAAGAATAGTCTAACAGTGTCGAATGGCACGATCTCCGTGGCCAGTTCACATCACCTTCACGTGAGCTCAACATGCCTTTAAATCACTTGAGCAGAATATCCAAGCTGGCATGAGCTGTGTAGCCCGTAGCGTCATCCTATTGAAACCACATGTCGTTGGTATCTAGATCCTCCAATTCATACCAAAGGAAGGTGAAAATCATCGATTTATAATGCTTGCCTCTTCACAGTGATGGCTTGGGGCCTGTTCGGAAAGGCATCACTGCGCCGCATCTGATGCGCAAGTGTGATTAGTTTGCTCAGCTCACACAAAACAGCATATGCAGTGCTACCAGCCGTTGATTGTTAGAACGTACAACGCATCAGATGCGGCGCAATGATGCATTTCCGAATGGACGCTCATAGAAATATGAAACGGTGACGTCGCCAGCCCAAAGTTGACACAAAACAGTGTCTTTTTTGGGATGCCATTGGACACTCTTGGATCTTAGGTATCGTCCCGAATTCTAAGATTTAGTTTGTTCACGTACCCATTCAACCAGAAATAGGCCTCATCTCTGATAATTAGGGTCAGATGACAATAAACGAAATTATTATTAATATTTGTTGATAATTTATACAGGCTAAAGTTCGAAAATTTAATATTCAGATAAAATTTAGAAAGACAATGGGCGCGTTCAGCACATACAGTTTGCCACAAAACTGTTGCTCAACAATCTGCTTAACGCTTTGATTACTGAGCGATCATGTTGATTGAGCGCTCACTATTTTGGGTAGCAAAGAAAAAGTACGATAGATTTCATAAAATTTCGATATTCCACTTTAGTATGACTTTTGAATCAAATTTCATAATAGATACATACATACATATATATATTTTTAAATTTTAATTTATTTACATGCACAAATAAAAATTATGAAATATTTTTACATAATAAAATTCAATAATTTTTATTGAAAAGTAAAATTTTTTAATATTTTTGACAAAAAAGTGAGCAGACCGTTCAGAAAAATTAATTAAATCAAAATCTGCTACATATAAACTGTTTAGTAGCAGGTTTTTCTGCTGAACGCGCCCATTGTTAATATATTTCAAGCAACAAAGGCGAAACTTGATATAAAAACATCACAGTTTTTTTTTTTTTTTAATTAGGACCAGCACTCAGGGGATAATTCCTACGTATGCAGTGCACTGTGCCGGAACTCAAGGAGAGCGATAGGGTAGAGAAGATAGATGTTGAAAATTTAGAAGACTTAACTCTTTCACAACACTGGTTTGCGCGTTATGTTATTTTTAAGGCAGTGTTGGGGCGCCTCCAGTGTTAAGTAGACGCATTAACTTAAGCTGTATTAGCAGGCATTTTATTAATTGATTTACTTCGCCGATGTTTCTGCTAACCGAGGAGGGCGATGTTGTTGTGTACATTAGCTGGGATAGCATCAATCACTGTCGGACCATTTTTTAGTGACCAGTGCTATGCCTTCATCACTTAAATAGTCCGACAACAATTGATACAAAATCTCTCTAATGTATATTAGAGAAATTATTGATGTTGATTGACGTTCACTGGCCAGGGTTTGAACCCAGGCCCCAAGTCATTGTTTGCTTAGTAGTCTACGCGCTAATAACCACTTCAGCCAACAGCTGAAAAAAACCAACGTTGTTTTCGGTAGAAGCCACTTAACCTGAGTAATAATAATAAAGTTTTCCAATAGGGATGATATGAATGTGAAGTGACGTTTCGGCCATTTGTAATATGTCATGATCTGTCATTTGTTTTTCATTGTATTCAGTAGTGTTTACAATTTCATCATGGAGAGACAGACGCAAGAACAACGTTTACAAATTATTCAGTTTTATTATTAAAATAATCGTTCTTCAATTGTAACTTTTCGTGCGCTTTTGACATTTTATGGTCGTAATAATCGTCCAAGTTGGCTCGCTAATCGTCGAATTGTTGAAAGTTTTGAGCTTAAATTTTCTTTAAATAATTTTCAAGTGCCAATAAGACAAATAACCGCTCGGAGTAATGCAAATAATGCTGCCGATCAGGCAAGTGTTGCTGAAGACCGCCATTTGTCGATTCCAAGACGTTCTCAACAATTGGGACTGTCTCGAACCACAATCTGGCGGATTTTAAAAAAGGATTTGGGTTTTCATCCGTATAAAATTGTTCTCACTCAAGAACTGAAGGCATTGGACCACCGTAACGTTGTGATTTTGCCTTGGAAGAATTTGAAAACTTGAATTATTGCGAGAAAAGTTTGGAGATTCGATTATTTCAAGAAATTGTGATATTGAATGGCCTCCAAGAATTTGTGATGTAACACCATTTCTTGTGGTTATTTGAAGTCATTGGTCTTTCGAAATAAACCAGACTCTCTTCAAGCTTTACACGTCAATATTGAAGGTGCCATTCATGACATACGACTGACTTGATTTAGTGGAAAAAGTGCTCGAAAATTGGGTTCATCGAATTCGTTCCTCCAGTTCTACTGCGGAGGCCATTGAATGACGTTTTATTTAGAACTTAATTCTATCGATTGTACTTCACATTAAATGAAAAAAAACATTTGAATTTCCTTAACAAAAAGTGTGTTTTTTTAAAAAAATCATATCACTCTTATTGGAAAACCTTTTATAATCAGTTCGTAGTAATTACAAAAATTACAATTAATATTCATAAACAATTTTATTGTTTGTACGTGTTGTTGAATGCTAAATCCGTCCATTGTGATTTGGCAAAATTACAAACTTATTTCACACATGGCCGTTCTGTCAAAATTTGGAAGTCCCTATTGGATCACCCTTTATATTTGCATTAAAAATTTTTACAATATTTATTTGCAAAATTTTTAAAACTGCTTATTTTTAATGGATTTTTCCTACACTAAATTAAATACTTTTTTAATTGTTTAACAAAAAGAGCACACAGAAAAAAATATTTAAGTTTTTTTTCAATTAACCCTTTAATTAAAAATATAAAAAAATTTGATTAAACATTTAATTTATTTAATTAAATTTTTACTGCCTGTTCGCCGATATCGAAGAAGTTCTTTCTTTCGAACAATTACATTTGAAACAAAAACAAAATTTTTGAATTTGTTTTTGTTTCAAATGTAATTGCTCGAAAGAAAGAACTTCTTCGATATCGGCGAACAGGCACTCAATTGAAATTAATAATTTTAGTTAATAAATGTATACAAATTTAATTGATACTATTAATTTGCTTACTGGTGCAAATTTAATTAAATTTTTAATTAATATCACAAATTTTTTATTTGAAATCAATTTTTATTTTTTTCTGTGCACCTTTTTCAGCATCAATTCTTGCCCAGTCACCATTCGAAACTCGTAAGGGAGGTTTTCATGTCACCAGCCTTTTAAGACCTCTGGCTGCACGCCACAGTGAATAATCTGTTTGTGGTATTGCATCTAGCTCTTGAAGAAATTTTTGAAGGGAAGCTGTTTTCTGAGGGTTTCCTCTATGTCAGAAGGTGTTCTCAGCGGCATTCTTTCCGAGCAATGAGCACTCAAATATTTTTTGTATTTCAGCCAGTTAATACGTGCAGATGTCATCGGTAAATCATATGTTGGTGTTGCAGTTTTATGAGAGTAAATAGTGACAACTGTAGGCGAGTGGTCTGAAGATTAATTTAAAGATTCTTCAACTTCAATCATGTCGTTGGGCACACCTTTCGCTATTCCAAAGTCAATAACATCAGGAATATTTTGTCGATCTGATGGCCAATATGTTGGCTGACCATTTGACACTACACTCAAACAAATAGCAAATATTTTACATTAAAAAAAAATTGAAATCATTTTATTTACATTCAGCCAAAGAATGTCTTAAACAGTGTAAAATTATTAAGGAAATAAAAAAACAAAAAATAAATAAAACCACATTTAAATTTATATCAATCTGATGGTGTCTGTGTGAATTATAAAATTTTTTTTTACCACTACCTTTTCAAACTGTACTGATTGACCACAGACTCTTCTGCACAACACTATAAATAAAGACATTCACATATAGAAAGAGAAGGAGAGAGAAAATCCTTCTCATTGCCCAGGCCTCATAAACGACTGTATGTGTATAGAGTGTGCAAGAGCTACCATTAAAATGCTATTTTCAATTTGTTTGCTATTTTATTGTTAAGATTTTTAATAAAACTTATACTAGTTTAGACTTTTCATTTCGAGTTGATTCGTTTTTATCCATCTCTACTTCCAACAAATATTCATACTCAGTCATCTTGTTTATTGCACGTAACAGTTACAGTTGCCTGGATGGCTGCCTCTTATTTCCTCAGCCATATTACGGTCATTGTGAGGCCATTAACATATCTGTGGCACAGCTGTGTGTGAGTGTATTGTATATTTGTTGCACATTTTTTTTTTGCATTTGTTTTGAAAATGAATTTCAAATGAAATAAAAATTAAAAATAAGAATAAAATAAATATAAAGCCGGTAATAAGGAAATCTTAATAAAGTTAAATAATTTTTATAGACATAAAAGAAATGTGAAAAAGCATAAAATTAGAGAAATAGTAATAGAGGATAAACAGCAAAGAACGATAATTTAGAGACTAAAAGAGAAAAAGCAACAGTAAGATTGTAATGTGATATGAAAAGTTAAATGGAATTAAAGAAATTGTCGTTGTTTTTAGTTGTTTAAAATTTAAAGAGCGACAAATGCAAAAAAAAAAAGAAGGAACAGAACAGAACCGAATATTACAAGTGTCTTGCTTTTGTTCTACGATTTAAAGTTGAGATTAAAGTCTAAACTCAAGATTTGGAATATACTATTAGAAGACTAATAGAAATGCTTTTAACAACCATAAACGGAAAAAAAATATTTCAAGATTCATTTCAATTTAATCTATAAATTGCAAAACATCATATTCTTAATCAAACAGTTTAATTAATATAATTAAATAGTTTCATTATTTGTAATAACAAAATATTTGTATATGTCCTCTATGATATTTACTACAGGGTGTTTTTTATAGAGTGTCACAACTTTGAGTTGGCATCACTGCTTTATTTGAGCACCCATTTAACAGCTTATAGTTGCTTTTTGTTTAGTTTGCTTTGAAATTTCATTATGAGTCGAATTAAACCAGAGCAACGCGTATAAATTGTTGAAATTTTTAATCAAAATATTTGTTCTATTCGTCAAGCTCATCATGCAGCGGGCGCTATAATTGATTTACTCAAAGAATCTTTTGATGAAAAAATAATTTTACGTAGAGATCGTGTGATTTAACCACATTATATTATTTTCTTTGGGGTTGTGTTAAGTCACTAGTCTACGTCGATAACCCACAAATAATTGAACACCTAGAAATCAACATTCGAAGAATTGAAAATTGATGTTCCAGATTGCGTCTTCTACGCGCCAGCCGTGGTGGCCACATGGCAGAAATCATATTTAAACATTAATTTCATAAAATTTTCTTTCCAATAAAGCCCGCTTCATTGATATTAAAAACACATTTCCTTGTTTTATTATGATTTATACTTGTGTCACTCTATAAAAAACACCCTTTACAAAAACCAAGATATCAATAATGTATCCATAAGAAAATATTTAGTGTTTGTTTGTTTTGTAAAAGTTTTATCATGTTTGACTTTATGCATTGTAATTCTCATTAAGTTTGAAAGAGTTGCATTATAAAATTATAATTTTATAAAATTTTTAACAAGCAGTAGGTTAGGTTGGCAGGCTGCTGGTAAGGGGAAGATTAGATTCAAGCCCACTTGGGCCCATTGTGTTCCCTGCAGGTAACAAACAGTAGTGATCAGCTAATTATTTTCTCCAATGCTGTCACCAGCGATCGTATCGCTTTAATGTATTTCATACTTCAAATTAAAGCTTATTGTTATAATTATATTTCTGCTTCTGTCCTGCTTTGTTACAACTTTTAAATGTATTTAAATATCGTCCCCTTAGTATAACAATAGCCTATGTGCTATATATAATAGCGTATTATACGCTATTGTTATACTAAGGGGACGATATATTTTGTGTATAAAAAAAAATTGCATGCATTGAAATGGTTTAAAAAAAAACTTGGATTAAGTTAAAAGAAGAAAAAACATTTAAGAGCATGTCTCGTTCGAATATAAAAAAATCCACACATACGGGTATACTAACACAAACACACACACATATATAGACACACACACACAAATAATGAAATTCTACATGGCGTTACTTCCGCTAAATTGGTGTGGATTGTGGTCGTTGTGACGCCATAGCATTTGATTTATAAGCACACAACTGTTGATGGGCAGGAGAGGGTGTTAAAACAGAAATAATAAATAGTCAAGTAGGTCCGCCATTAACTGGTGTGTGTGTGTGTGTGTCAGCCTGGAAATGTTGTTCTCAATTTTATGCTGAAAATTACAATTTGCCTGCCTGCCTGTCCATTTATTTGTTTATTTATTTTGCTTGAATGTCCTTGTGCTTGTGTGCCTGTTTTATATTTCCATTTTAAGCTATTCTTTGTTCTATTTTCGTTGGATAAAAAAAAATTATTCATGACAGTCTAAATCTGGGTTGAAACCATTACGATTTACAGTTGTATTAAATTGAAAAAAACAAAAAATAATACAAAGAATTAACTAAACAAAGATTTTGACGATAATAAGTCCAATTTAAGTTAATAAAATTAAGTGGAATTTTAATCTTAAGTGATAAAAAAAACAAGTATCGTGGATTTGGCAACCGTTAGGATTTAAATGAAATTTAAATAAAAGTTTCACTTTAAATTTATAGAATTTATTTTGCGGATTTAAATAGAAAATATTTAATCTTGTTGTTTCTGCCGTGAAAATGCAAAATTTGTGAACTTTTTAAATGTTAACTACTGATCTATTATTTAAGATTTTTTGCCATTTTATTTGAAAAAGAAATTTATTTATTTACTACTTGTTGTTTTCGCTAAGTTTCTTATTCTACTACTTTAACTTTTCAAAAATACTGTAAAAGTCTACTGATGATTGGGATTTTGAGCACCAAGAAAATGCAGGCATATTCAAATGTTTAACAATTAACAAATTAAATTTTATTTTTAAAGAAATCTTTATTCCAATATTTCGTAAACTTCTTCACGTTTGTAATCAAATATTTTTTTTTAGAAAATAGGAAATAGAGAACTTAAATTTAAAAGGAGTTTAAAAACCAAATAAGCTTTGGAGCTCTCTTTACTTGTTCTTATTTTCGTAACTAAACAAAAATAATAATTTAGCTGGATCAGGTTTTAACAAACTTTCATATAAATCCTTTAAGTAAATTTTGAACGGAAAGGAGTAAATATTTTATTATTATGCTCGCAGTATAAATTTTGAAATAAAATAAAAAATTTTATTATATAAAACATCATTATGTCAGACGTTCATACTTTCGTATTAAATTAAATTTCAATGAAATCAAAATCCCCAATAGAGACAAAAAGCCACAAAGAAAATCCAATTTAAATCACCAGCATACGAATGATATCCCTCAAATCTTTCAAGTCTTAGGGAACATTTTAAACCATCATCCCCAACTCTTGCTTCCATAGAACGCCGAACTTTAACTCAAACAAACCATATTGCCATGTTAGATTATTCACACAAAATTCATTTAAAATTTAGCATAAACATGAAAATCTGTTTTTTCTTTTGTATAATTGCTTCATCATCATCATCATAATGAACATTATCATGGTGAATCAGCCAGCCATCCAGCCAACATAATATTTCTTGATTGCTTCCCCATCAATTTCAATGTCAAATTCAAAACCAGAACAAATTATTTAAAGATATTTGCCACTAAATAGGAAATTTGGTTACAATGAACCCAAAACGGTTGGTACTTTCTTCGTTTGATAATAAAATAAAATTTTATTTTATTTTATTTAACAACAAACGGAATACATTAATTTTATAATTTTTTTTTTCTAAAAAAAACGGCACATTTTGGTTTATTAGAAATAATAGGAGAAGAAGAAATAAATATATATAAAATTAGCATTTATTTGCAAAAACACATCGTAAAAGCCGGGATATTAAGAAATGTGTTTTGCTAAGGATTTTTTTTTTATCATTTTTAAAACACGCAAATATAATAAAATTATAAATTACCATTTTATTTAATAAAATGAAATCGGCTTTAACTAAATTGTTGTCGATTTGAGCATAAGAAATAATTTCGCTATTAAAACGAATTAATGTCTCAAGTACTTCCAAGCATCAGTGTGCACAGTGGCTTAGCCATTTTTTATCTTCATTAAATTTGGTCAAAGTGTTTTGCACTAAACATATTTTCTAAAGAAATTTTATTAAATTTTCTATAGAAATTATTTCAAAGTTTCAATAGAAATTTCTGCAAATTTTAGGAAATTTTCTGTAATAATTTTAGCGCATTTTCTATACAAATCTTTTTTGCAAATTTTCTATAGGAATTTTTTAATAAAACAAAACTTTTTTCATTGAATGTTTTTCTATAAAAATATTACATTGAAAGTTTTATTATTGAAAATTTAGCACAGGGGGGTTATTCTGGATTGCGCTGCGAAAGCAAATGCGATGCGAAAACAGTGTAAATAAGATTGCTTTCGCATCGCATTTGCTATCGCATCACAATCCAGAATAACCCCCCTGAAATTTTTTTTAAAAGAATTTTGCCATAAAAATTTGTTTTCGATGTAAAACTTATCCGCACAAAAACACAAATGTGAAAAAGGCCAAGTTCCTATCCAAAATATTTCGGCCGTAGAAAGTACTGAGATCAAAATAAGGACCATGTTCTTGAAAGGTACAATTCCTCTAATTTCTAGACAACCTGTAAGCTTGGCAATATTTTTCCAAGAATTCTTTTCCATATTAGAAAGGCAAAAAAATTTCTTTGTTTGAATTTAATTTTTGTATATTCCTTGTTTGCCCAGCCCCCATGGCCTCAATTTTTCTTTAAAATTATAACAGAAAATAAAAGCCTAGAGAGATCTCATGTTATAATAGAAAAAAAAAAACTTAAAATAAATTCAAAAATAAAATATATGTGCTGCACTTACTTACACTGAAGTGTTATACGTGTGCGTGCATCATGTTTCAAAAAAATTCATATAATTTTTATAAGACTCATTACTGTTCGTAATACTCTAGGCGCCATGAATATTTTCTTTTTGATATTTACATAAAAGGTTTTTTTCTTTCAGGTAATTTTATTTAGCCTAAAAACATACAACATTTTCTACGAAATCATGTCAAAACCATAAAAGTTACATTAAAAATAAAAAGCCAACAAAAGCCCAGTGAATAATAAAATGTTCATTAAATTAGTAATCAAGCTGCTAAATGATTAAGCCGGAACGACAAACATGCAAAAATAACTAGAAAATTGTATTAAGAAAGCAAAAAAAAAAAAAATTTATAAATTTAAGTGAAGAGTTCATTAACTTTTTGAAATGGAACTATTTTGAGTAATGTGACCATACGAAAATTTATATTCGTCTATAAAGTTCCTTTGTAGTCCGACAATTTTTCTATTAGTTCCAACAAGCCATATATAATAGTTTCAATAACTGTCCTTGAACTTTAGCTAGATTCTCTTCAATGAAGATAATTTACCTAAAACTCGTTTAATTAAATTCATTACGATCATTCTCTTCCAGTTTACAAACTTTGTAACAAACTTATCAAAATTTTAAATATATCAAATATGTCAAATGAAAAATAAAAACACATCAAAACTAAACTAAAAATATTAACAACAACAACAAAACAAAGCAATTAGCAACAGAAAATTAAAACATTTAATTTGCATAAAATTATTTTCATACTTAATTAACAAAAATTAACAAACAAACAAACGAAGAAACGAAAGAAACCCACCAACATAACTACAACAACAAAGAGGGAAATGAAATTCAAATAAATAAACATACACCCACACACTCATGAACACACACAACAAGAAAAGAAAAAAAAAACACATACACAAACACAAACACATGACATGCAAATTGTTTTGCATGAAGAGGAAGTACACGGATGATGTAAAATTTATTCGCTGCGAAAACACAAATGTGAAAAAGGCCAAGTTCCTATCCAAAATATTTCGGCCGTAACAAGTACTGCGATCAATATAAGGACCAAGTTCTTGATGGGTACAATTCCTAAATTTTTTAGCCTTTCTAATATAGGAAAGAATTCTTGGAAAAATATTGCCAAGCTTACATGTTGCCTAGAAATGAGATGTAATTGTACCTATCAAGAACTTGGTCCTTATTTTGATCTCAGTACCTTTTACGGCCGAAATATTTATGATAGGAACTTTGCCTTACTTTCACATTTGTGTTTTTGTGCGAATCTCACTTTTCTAAGTTGTTTTTGTATAAATATTTATGAGTATTGCTTCCCTGGGCCTACCTGTGTACGAAATTTAACCTTTCTAGCAATACTGGAAGTGCCCCATACAAAGAAGGGGAACCCTAGTCCCCCCAAATGAAAAGTGCCCGTTTAATAATCATTTTCGTTAATTTCTCATCAGGACCTACACAGGGTACCATATTTCAGCTTTCTAGCTCTACTGGAAGTGCCCCATACAAAGAAGGGGCAGCCTAGTCCCCCAGTCGAAAAGTGCCCGTTTAAAAATCATTTTCATTAATTTCTCATCAGGACCTACACCGGGTACCAATTTTCAGCTTTCTAGCTCTACTGGAAGTGCCCCATACAAAGAAGGGGAACCCTAGTCCCCCCAAATGAAAAGTGCCCGTTTAAAAATCATTTTCGTTAATTTTTCATCAGGACCTACTTTTGTACCGAGTTTCAGCTTTCTAGCTATACTGGAAGTGCCCAATAATATTGATGAGTCAGTGAGTGAGTATGTACCAAAATATGGACTTTTCACACCTTAATATCTCGGGAAGCTTTTACGGTAGAACTTTCAAATTTAACCTATGAGGCCACCTCTGTGGGGAGAGCTTATATTTCAAGTTTCATTATATTATGATAAAGAGGAGCAAAGTAAAAACAGCTCGTATGGTTTCGTGTAAATATACACACTGTGTGGCCGAACTTGCCCTGGTGTACTACCGTGCGCATAGATTCGCTGTAAAATTTTTTCTGCACAAAGAATTCGCTGCAGAAAAAAAAGAATTTAATTTAAGACTTATCGAGCAAAAGTTTCTTAGTCCCTTTTGCTCGACAAGTCTTAAATTAAATTCTTTTTTTTCTGCAGCGAATTCTTTGTGCAAAAAAAATTTTTACAGCGAATCTATGCGCACGGTAGTACACCAGGGCAAATTCGGCCCCACAGTGTGTATATCGTCTAGAGCAACAAGAAAATTTCTTTGTTGTAAACAGTTTTCTGGTAAATATTTTTCGCTGTAATTTTTTTTAAAGAAATATTTTGGCTTTGAAAATTATTTATAAATTCTTTCAGTGTGAATTTTTTGCTATAAAAAGTATTTTTGGTTTGAATTTCTTCTATAGAACTTTTCTTTGAATCTTGTTTGATATAAATATTTTTCTACAGAAAAATTTTCAGTCATGCAAACTTTTTTGACTAGAAATATCTTTTTCAGTGTGAAACTTTTGCTATAAGAACTTTGTTTGCTTTGTTTTTTTCTGAAGGCAAATTCATAGTAGGTAGACTCGGCTCAATTCGCTTTGAAAAACCTCTAACCACTTTGTCAAAAAATGTACCGAACAGTGTGTCATATTAAAGGTTTGCAAATTTACTAGTTTCTTATATTATACGTCACTGCCATTAAATGCAGCTGCAATTAAGTAGTTTAATATCCTTTATATTGAATTAATTATCCTGGGAAAGAAGAAAGTTTTTATCAACAAATTGTTTTCATATTAAAGGTTTGGAAATTCAACATTTTCCTCTTCAATTTTCAAATAGAATTTTTTAATGTTTAATTTATAAATTTAACTATTCGCTTGCCGTATTTTATATTTAGTATTTCTATTGTTTTTTTTTCTGTGAGAAATTTTCTGGTTGAAAGTTTTTACTTCCAAAAGAAAAATTTAGTTCGTGTTCGGTCTTTATTGTTTATTATTCGCTTAAATTGCTAAAAAAAAAATCTAAACGAGAAAAGACAACAGAAAAAAATTATGAATTTCTAATTGCTGATGAAACTTTTCCTTTTAGCAATGTGACAGTAAATAAAGTAAAAATGGATTAAATTTAGTAAGAAAATGTTACAAGGAATTTAGAAAATAGAAAGTTGTTCTTAAATTAAAAATTGGCCAATGTCTTTCTTTTAATTCTTCTTTAATTTATTCGTCATAACGATACCAGACTTTATGGGAGAAACAGTCGCTGTAGAACCTTGATGACTATAATTGCGAAACAATGGCGGGGACATGTTAAGCCAGAAATACCTACAGGACATAAATATATAATAAAATTGACTAGTTTTACCAAGTCAGCCCAAAGGACTTCTTGAGCAAAATTTAATTAAGTCTTCCTGAATATCCTCTTTAACATATTCTTTAAGTACGGTGTCGTGAATGATTACCAATTGCTGCTTAAAGACCAAGAAAACCGCTTGGACTGGCAGAACTAGTGATCCGGAAGGATAACTTTTGCTTAAGTATTTTGTAAAGGAACAGAAATCGTGCAATGTAATGAAGCAGAAGCCTTTAGAATTTACTAAAAACAAATCAATCACACTTTGTTGTTTTAATTACTTAACGCCCGGTCCCTGCCCCCATAACGAAAAAATATTTTCGTTCGTACAATTTATTTAAAAACTTTTTTGCTTTTCTATTTTTTTGTTTTTAATTTGCAAGAAGTGCAAGAATAACTCAAGTAAATTTACTAAATGTTTTTGTAAGGACTTGTTTTATTTTTTTTTTCACCAAAATTTCTAATACATTCTTCATTTTGTAAATCATGAATAAAATAACCGAAATTTATGGGATGTTTTTTCCAACCACGATTGTAAAATCTAACCCCCAGCCGCAGCTGGAGCTGCTGTCGTTGTTGTAGTAGTGGTTGTTGTGGTAGTAGTTGCAGGTGCTGCAGGGCCACGTGCTCCAACTGGCCCCTGAGGACCAGCAGGACCTTCAGGACCACGTTCACCATCATAACCACGATGACCTCGTATGCCAGGTGCGCCCGTAGGACCTATAAAACCAGGTGGACCGGTTTTACCACGCCTACCAGTAGGACCTCTGGCACCAGGAGCACCCTGTCTGCCTTCATCGCCACGATCACCAACCTCTCCTTTAGGACCAGGTATGCCATTAGGACCAGGTGGTCCGGGGGGACCAGGAGGCCCTACCTGCACAAATTGTGCCCAACAAGTTAGTGTCAAGCAGCAAACACCTTTAAAATTATACAAAAATATTTCAGAATTTCTTTAAAACTTTTAAAATTTTCTTAAACACAACAAGGAATTACCAAAAAACAAAACACACGTCCACTTCATCATATCTGACAAAACTGAATAAAGTTTAAATTAAACATTTCACTTATAAAGGCTTGATGCTGTTTGAGCAAATCGCCTTCTTCTCATTCCAAAAAAAAAAAAAAAAGAAGATCACTATCGATGATCATTAAATTAAATTTAATTAGTTTGCAAATTGTTTAGAAATTTCTTGGCATCTCTTGTTTACTTCTTCTAAATCGTTGATAAAGATCTTTAAGCGAATTTTTATCAAGAATTTTGGCATGAATGAAAAAGTATAAAAACAGTTGCTGGTATGAGCAAAATTTATAGTTCTGTTTAAAAATTTGCAATGACTACAAACAAATTTTCTGTAATTATTTTGGGTAAATATTAAAAGCAAAGAAACATGCTTGTATTTATTGTTCAAATAAATTGGAGTTGTTTTGTTTTAGCTGTTTTAGCTATTCTTCTTACAGCTACAGCCAAACGTTATAGAGATGGTGGTGAGGAGAGAGCTTTATTAGGCCATCATCAACAAAATCAATGTATTTGCCATCCAGGACCGCCAGGACCTCCAGGACCACCTGGTTTTCCTGGCTTGCAAGGCGTTAAAGGAGATAAGGGTCCAGACGGTTTGCCAGGACGTAGTGGTCCAACAGGACCTCAGGGTCAGAGAGGCCCTCCGGGAAGATCTGGTATTTCCGGCCCTATAGGATCAGCAGGACGACGTGGGCGTCGTGGATATCCAGGTGAACGTGGTCCTGCTGGACCACCAGGTCCATTAGGACCAATTGGTCCACCCGGTCCACCAGGATCTGCCGCTGCCACTGGTCGCGCCTTTACCGGCGTTAGTGGTGGTCTAAATATTAATTTACCTGACTATGATGCTGCTGTTGATCCTGATACGGCCAGCTTAGAGGACGATGATAACGATGACATCGAAGAAGAAGATTATGATGATGATTATCGTAAAAGGAAGTAGATGAAATAAAAATTAAAAATAAAAAATCAATTGCTGGTTGTTGACATTTTTTTCTTTTCTACACTTTACTAGTGATAAGCTTTTATTTTCAAACATCCTTGTTGCTTCAAAAACCTTTTTTTTTGCAATTTTAAATTTTGCAATCGATTCTTTAACATATTTATTCTTTAACAAATCCTGTTGTAACAAGTATTTTTAACAACTCAAATCCCACTTCAAGCCTCAAACAATCCATTTTGCTGGCAGACGGATACACACCCCATTGACGTGCCAGTTAAAAAAGCAATAACAACTACACCAATAAAGGTAGAATGAAACTAAAAATAAAAACATTAACTTAAATTTTGTGTCACGTTTTAAAGAAGCGCACGAAAATAACGATGGAATTTACCGTTTATTTAATAATTTTGAAGGGCTTTTTGCTTGCTGTTGTTGTTGTTGTTGTTGTTGTTGCTGCCATAATTGTTATCATGTGCCGTTTATTGTATGGGCCAATAAGTGGATTTTGTTGTTGTTTGTTTGTGTTGTAATAATGTTATATGAGCACCTGGGCAATAATTGAGTTGTTACTGCTTTTTTTTAAGACCAACAAAAAAAAAAAGGAAGTTAAAAAAGGATTTTGAAAAGTATTTTTTGCGTAAAAGTTTTGCACCACAAATTTGTTGATCGGTTAAAAATATATAAATGAAAAATAAATGAAAAACTTTAAATTTTATTTTCTTTCCGTGAGAGTGCAAAGAAAATTTTATTTAAATAATTTTCGACAAAAAAAAATCCACACGATGAAAATCTTTTTTAATTTTATAAATTTTTATTGGTAAAATTTTTGCACCGATTAATTTTATTAAGCAAAAAAAAATAAGAAAAAGACGAACGTGTTTTGATTTAAAATTATTTACTCTGAAAAGCTTTTTTGTGAAAAATAGTTTCAAAAGAATATTAAAGAAAATAGAAAGATGGTTCGTTCTGGTATAATTTTTGAGGGTACAAGAAGAAAATAAATTTTAAACTTAATTCAATTTGTTGCTCTAAAAATTAAAAAAAATAAATTTTAAAAAATATTTTAATCCAAAAAAATTTTTCGCAAAAATAATTTTTTCAAAAACTTTCTCTATTAATATTTGTTGGCTGAAGTTATTAAATTTAATAATCAGAGGAATATTAAAGAGACATTTTTAACATATAGTTCAAGCAACAAAAAAAAAAAAATTCTATCTAAACATTCCTTTAGATTTCTACTACACGGCTGAATAGAATAAACGTTGTTTTGATAGAAGCCACTAAACAACGTCAGTGTTTATCTTCAAATGCTTTCACTACTTGTTAGGTAGTTCTGTTGAACGTGTTTAAATATCCCATTTATACACATTTCGAATGCAAATAGAATACGAGACTTCTCACTACAAATTTGATGTTAGCTGGTGACTTTTTTATTTTTCGCAATATATAAAGATAATGAATTATATCCTATAATGCTTAATTTCCTAATTTTTTTTAACAAACATAACCAAACAAAATTAAGGGTCTTTGGTCGGAATTGAACCGACAACCTTCGACCTTCTTGTCTATAATTGTTACCTATCAGTCATGACGCCGTGAAGAAAATTTATTTAAAAATTTTTTCTGTAATCTTCGGGGATAAAATCAAATGTTTTCCCAATTAATTTTTGAGCTCCCAAAGCCTTTATACTTTTTTACTCGCTTCAAACAAAAAGACTTGTGAATGCAATGAATGAATGAATGAATGGAGACTTTTAATTTCACAGCATTCATTTTAATCCGGATAAAGGTCTGCTGAAAAGTTTGTGTTACAAAATTGTTCTTTACGAAAAATATCTTAAAATAAAATTTTGTTTATTAATAATATTTAAAGGCATTAAAAATTTTTTAATCGTGGCAGTTTAATTAGAAAAAGCTTTTTGAAAAAAAATTGTCTATAATCTGTAGACACGGACGCAAGGGAGTAGAAAAATGTATATCTCATACATTTAACTAATATACAATTAAGTGTGTGGTGTTGGCTGAAGTGGTTGGTGCGTTGATTACTATGACTAAAGACCTGGGTTCGATCGCTGATCATAGCAAGTTATCAACATCAATAATTTTTCTAAGGTACATTTGTATTTTACCCTCGAGGAGTACGTTATGTCATCATGTTGATATTTACATCTTGGTGCTGTGTCTACTGGGGAAAAGGGTAATCAGACATTACCTTTTGTAAATTACTCATAAAACTTATATGTTACTGCCCAATCTCTGAAACAACAGAGCAACGGATGTACATACCAGACATCAGCAACAAGTGGTAAACTTTAGGGCATACTAAATTATGCACATTGATTTTTGTGATCTAATCGCTTTTGTTAAAAAGCAAAAAAACACTTGTTTACGCAACCGTTTGTTTCAAACATTCAGTTTTATTTACTTGTTGTTTTGTGCTAACACGAATGTTATGACTGTTGTTAAGAGTATGAAACTCATTTTGAATCGAAGCCAACGTGTTGTTAGCGGAACAAGTGTTTTATTTAGTTGTTAAAGTAATTTTGCACTAGTATTTGAATAAATAATTTTAATTTATATTTTTGTCAAAGTTTGAAACATGCACACAACTATATTATACTTTTACTTCTGAAATCAAATTTTCTGCCAACAAAATACATAGAGTTGGTGTTCTTTGTATTTCTGCATGTGCTTATATTCATTGCATCACGCAATCAGATCATGCACATTCGCATTAAATGATCGAAATGATTTAAACTTGTTGATGAATTTTCTGCTTTTGCATAAAAGCGAACAAGTATAAAATTGAATAATACTTGTTTGTGTTGTTTTTAGAATTCAACGTTAGGTAATCAGTAGGCATGATCATACTTGTAGCAGCTCTCTGCTACATATTCGTATAAAGTACAAAAAGGAACTAGGTAATCTATCTTAAGCTAAGTTTAGACGATATGTTGAATCAGCATATTTATGCTGAAAAATTTGTAACAACTGCCAGCATATCGTGTAAACGCAAAATTTTTTCAGCATACGCATGTTTGACAACGTTTGTTAGGTTTATGTTGACAATAGAAACATACGTATGTTGGTAATTTTAGCATATCGTCTGAACAGCATATTTTTAGTGCTTGACAAATTTCCTGTATATGCTGACAGATATGTTGTTTGTTGAAAATGTTATTTAAACTTTTCAACATATGCCAAATTTTTATGCATATGTGTCGAATGGCTTAGCCGAGCCGCCGTTAATTTATTTTTAGTGTAAATACAATTCGTGTCGAAAATGTGCATTAAAGCACACGCATACCAAAATAAAATGAAATTTAGTTGAAATTTAAGCAATGCGTAACTCTCAAATCAAAAAATAATAAATGGTTTGAAAATTTACAATCAACGGCAAGGCGATTAATTAAATGCTCACAACCGGATTTTAGCTGACGTCGCATTTTTTTTTTAACGGCGGCAAACGTGCAAATTAATGGACAGTGGAGTATGTAAACAGTAAACAATAAATTATAAAATACTTTTTTATTTGCTTTCCTTTTGTTTTGCTGTTTTATTTTATTTCTTGGTAAGTTCTGCAATATTTTACTTTTATTTTGTACAATAATAGTACTATTTTTCTTCATGTGCACATACATAGTAATGGATCCAACTAATGAAGAATACTTTTTTTTTTGGTTTTTTATTCAAAAAGGAAAATATTTGGTATAAAAATCGTACTTTGGCAAATAAAGAGTAATGTCAAACTCACAAATTTTTTAAACAAATGCTCATATATGCAGCATATATATTACCATATAAATTTCAACATATCGTATAAACACAAAAATCGTATGCTAACTTTTATGTTGACATTCCATTTGCTGATATATGCTGACATTAAGAAATTTGATAGTTTCAGCATATGGTGTAAACACCTAACATATGATATATGTTGACATAGGAATTTGCTGCTACTTTTAATCAAATGGGTGTCAGCATATATATGCTTATTCAACATATCATCTAAACTTAGCTTTAGTCTGATAGAAGGTGAAAAGGCACCTTAGGTCTCCGCTAGAAACCAAACTCGATAGAAAGTTCATCATGAGGCTTGACCACTTACCTTACACGGGAGCCGGTAAGCCCCACGGTAGAGTGTCTACTGGGGTGGTAGAGAGTGTTGTTCCTATATTGAACTCACCATGCGATTTGATATTGCGAGATGCATATCTGTCCTCTTGGGGATGAATATGATATTGGCAGTCATAGCGCTACACGTAGTACACGTGGTGGCTGTGGTTGCAACCAAAACCTGGAAGAAGTATTGGCTTAAGGACTAATGCTCGACCAGTGCTAGTGGCTGGATGGATAGATTTTGGACGCATGCAAAACCCCCAAGTGCTGTTGCTAAAAAAACAGATAAAAGAAATTAAATAGCTCGATCACTTAAGAAAGGTGTTTACGCATGGGCTGTGGATCATGCATAAGATGTTGTTACCCTCGGGGTTACTCGGAGGTACTTGTGAACACATACATATATTCGCACGGTGTAAAGAGCTTACTAGGCTTAAGCTGAAAGGGATGTTTTCAACAACATATATATCTAATTGTTGTCGGATGTGATGAACGCTTAGCACTGGTCACTAAAAACTATTCCGACAGCGATTATTACGGTTCCAAGACAATGTATACAACAGTCGGAAAGCGTAAACGGCGGCGAATTAAAAAAGATAATAAAATGGCTGCCCAAACAGCGTAAGACAATTAATGCAGACCTGTACTTCTAATTAACAAAACGTGTAATAGCAGAGTTGTTAAAGAATGAAAACTTTGTCTACATTTTCAACATCTAT
The DNA here is from genome assembly GCA_947311025.1 of Lypha dubia. Lineage (NCBI taxonomy): Eukaryota > Metazoa > Arthropoda > Insecta > Diptera > Tachinidae > Lypha > Lypha dubia. The sequence goes on along the minus strand of OX371263.1, from coordinate 17,447,070 downwards.
CTTCTCTACACTATCCCAGCAAAAATTACTGTTTCGCCGTAAGCACGGTTGTAGGGGAATATCAGGTGATATTAGCTTACAAACCTGCTTACGCATGGCATGATATTTGTTCGCGATGTCCCACTTTGGAGCATTTCGTTTTAAGTGCTTATTTCAGAGCAGTGAGTATGAAGTAAATTCATGGAACGAAACATTCGTACTGTCGTCTTATTATGTTCGTTACACTTCGTAAAATTTAAAATTTTAATCATTGCCATACAATAGTGCTTTCTAGTATGCACTTGTGTAAGGCTAGTGTGTTTTTTGTTTTTGTTTCTACATTGATTAAATAAAGTTATCAACAAATGTTACATTTTCTGCCATACATTTCTTCATTTGTTAAGATAAAACATATGTGCTTAATATGAAGCACGTTCTTAAGGCAGAAAAAGTATGTACTGCTTCCAAAAACTTGATTATTTTTTGCTGGGATGCCTTTCCCTAAGTTCTGGCACAATGCATTGCATAAGTAGGACTCATCGCCTAAGTGCTGGTCCTACAAAAATCAATTTGATTTTATATAAAACACTTTTCCCGCCCCTGATAACAAACGAGTTTAGCTGGAAATGGCTTTAAAAAAATCATGAATTTAAATCTGAATACTTTTTAGTTTCCCCAAATTGTTTAAAATTTAAAAAAAATAAAAATATTCAATTTTTATATACGAAAATTACTTTTATATTATTTTCTTCTCCTTTTTCGTTTGCATAATTTTTTCAACCTTTAGAATTTAATGTACGTGCTTGTAATTTGTAGTTTTTTTTTTTTTTGTTCAACAAACTAAACGGAACTTGTTTTAAATTGACATAATTTGTCCTCGACTTTTCAATGTTTGCGAAAAGTTGATTTTTTTTCCCCACCACCTTTTAGTTTAGTATACTCCGAAATAAAATTATCAGTACATTAGATTTAATTTTGTGTTCATTTTCAAGATTTTATTTTTATTGTTTACAATTAAGCATTTTAAAATCATTGCAAATAAATAACTTACTTTACACTACGCAACTTTGTTGCATGTAAGAACCTTTTTTCCCAGTCAGAAAGACAGGAAAGAGTTATAAAATGTATAACTTTCAATTTCAATACTAAAATTTTAAATGAAAATTTCATGGGAAAAAGTTGTAGAGTGTAACTACTGTATATCAGAGATGATTTTATTTAAATAGAGTAGAGGATACGAATTTTATTAAAAAATATATACATATATATTTATGGTAGTTTTCACAAAAAATAAAAAAGATTTAAAATGTTTTTTCTTACAAAATTTCAAATATAAATTATGACATTTTTTCGAGCAAATACTCAAGAATTTATGTTTTTAAAAATATTTATTTATTTGTTGTGGGTTAGCAAATTTATATGCATTTCGTTGGTTGCTAAATGCCAACTCATCAGCAGATCTTAACCATTTATGTTTGAAAAGTTTCAAAACTCATTTACTCATACATAAACTTTTCAAACATAAATGGTAAAGGCTGCTGATTAGTTGGTATTTAGCAACCAGCGAAATGCATATAGATTTGCTAACCCATAACAAATAAATAATTAAAAAAAAAAGTCATTATAAATTGTTGTTAAAATAAATTTCAAATTCATTTTAAATTTTTATAATTTAAGAGTTTAATTTTTAAGCAATTAAAAAGTCTTAATAATTGTAAAATATGTAGTTGTCATAATGTTATATTAAAGGGTATTTTAAATTCGTATGTGCCCTACAATAACATTGTTAATGTCATTCTTCCCTTTTTACTGAATGGCTTATAGTGTGTCATAGCCAATGTAACTACGTATGTTTGTAAGTGTATGTGTGTGTGTGTGTAAGTATATTTTCATTCATCAACAGTTCATCAGGCGATAATGCCCCTTTAATTAGGTGCCGATCAAAATTGATTAACTTTCATAAGCCTTTTGGCAGACACCACCACCACCATCAACATAAACGCAACCAAGAGAAACGTGCTCATACTAAAAATTTACAAATACAAACACAAATATGTATGGAAATGCCTAAAAGCCTGCAATATTTAAATTCAGGTATTTTATATAAATAAATAAATACAGCGTTATACACACACGAACACACACACACACACAGGAGGTTTAAAGGTATTTTACAATTATTGTTATAACTATAGAAATTTTATTTTCGTCCTCGTTGTTGTTGTTGTTAATCTTGTTGTTGTTGTTGCTATTTGCTATATTACTTCGCTGTTTTACAATTACACACATAGAAACAGACACAAATACCGATACTGGCCGCAGACATTTTTGTACTTACACGCGCACACACGCACACACATACAACTACAACCAAAAATTACGTGACAATTGTTGGATTATAGTAATTTTATAAATTGTTCTACAATTAAATATTTATTTGCAGTAATACAATAAAAAAAAGTGTATCGTACTTACATGTGCACGTATGCATTTGTATCGTAATTACATATGTATGTATGTATGTGAATTTGTACTCGTTTAAAGGTATGATTGCGCTGTTGAGCCAAAAAACACCTATAAACGATTGATAATAAATATATGGTTTGTGTTATTTTTTATTTATTTATTTATTTTTTTTTTATTGACAGATTTAATAAACATTTATTCGTTTATTTTATTAATGAAACGATTAAACAGAATTGAGTGTTAAATAGACTGACTGGCTGACTAACTACTACTACTGTTCGTGTTGTTGAAGTTAATGTGATTAAGTGAAGTATGAGAGGAAAAAAGAAACCTTTTTAAGCAACCTACATAAAACAAAGTGGAATAATATATACTTGAGCTTATAAACGTGAGAATTTGAAGTATTTACTTTTATACATTCATATACAGATTTTTTTTTTGCTAAGTAGGCTCAGTAGTATGTTGAAAAGGTTTCTGCTGGCCTGTTCCATCATATCGACAGAATTCTTTCTTTCGTTTAATTAAATTACGAATATAAAGAACATTTTTTTAATACTTCTATCCTATTTGTAGAAAAAATTATTAGTTTATTAAAACTTTATGAATTGTTTATTTAATAGAAATTCATTATATATAAACTTAATAAACAATTTTCTTTGAAAGGAGGTAAAGTAATTGCAGAAAAGGAATTCATAAAGAAAACAAAAACGTATTATGAATAACAAAGAACAACCATTTCAAATGCTAAAAGCTTCAGCTTCGTATTGCGAATTTGAAAAAGACTATAGATTAAAATATTTTATGCCATAAAATATGTTGCATTTATTTCGCCGTAATTTCCAGAATAATATCATATCTTTGGACTTTAGTTCTTAGAAATAACAAAAAAGTTCTAAATTTTTTTTTAACAAATGTATTAAAAAACATGTAAATTAAAAAAAAAAAATCAAAATTCTTTCGACATCGTAAAAACGGCAGTTACCTCTTAAAATTATTTCTGAAAAATTTCAAAGCATACCTTATGGATGCTCATTCATACATTATTTGTTTGACATACTATTTATTAAGCTACTAGTTTTTATCCGTCACTTGTGAATGAAAAAAACAAAATGTACTAAAAGCAAAAAAGGACTAAAAGTTTTTATGTACTATGTACAGTATACTGTATGTTAGTATAAAAACAAAACTTATTAAAAAGAAAAAGTACCAATACAGTAGTTTACCGATTTAACCAACCTAATTGTTGTCAGGCTTGTTCGTTAAAGTGAATTGTTCGTTTTATTCAGTACTAAATTAAAAGAGAAAGTCGTCGTCTGTTTAATTCAAAACTCCAAAAAAAATGTATAGACATTTTTAAATGTTTTGTTAAAATTATAATAATTAAAATACATATTTCATTAAAAATATGAGGAACGGAAAAATAAAAAAAAATATTAATACAAAACTCATATATTTAAAAAATTGGTTAGGCAGAGATTGCTTTTTTGAAATAGATATCGTTTTCTTAATTGCATCTTCCTGAAGCTTTCTCAAAAGCTTTTTCTTTGATTTTAGGATTGTACTTATAATGGTGGATTTTTGCATACCTTATTTTTGGCATAAATCTGTCATCCGTAAATCATTTCTATACTTTTGTTCGTTAAACCGAGTACAAAAAAAATTTAGTGTTTGTTAAATGCCATATTCACTAAATCGAATGTTCTCTAAATCGGAAAACTAATGTAGGAACAAAAGTACCAAAAAGGACCACAAGTACATACCAGCTGTAACTAAAAGAACAAAGTAAGTCATCATAAAAAATCAAAAAAACAAAAATTACCAATTTGACCCGTTTTTACCCTTTAAAAAGTACACCATATTAATTTTATTACGGGTCAAATGCTATCCTTCTACCAAATTTCATCCAAATACATTTAGAGAATTTCAAAAAAAAAAGTTCCAAAAGTGAAAAAGGACCAAACAAAAAAGTACTATAAAAAAGTATAAAAACTACTATTTTTACTTTCAGCACCCAGATAGTATATTTATTTATAAAATATTAGTACAAAAATAAAAAGTTAAAAAAGTACCAATTTGTACCATATTTATTTTACTAAGATTCACATGCTATCCTTTTAGCAAATTTGATCCAAATACATTTAGAGAGTTTCTGAACAAAAACAAGTACCAAAAGTGAAAAAGTACCAAACAAACAAAAGTACCAGAAGCAAAAAAGTTTCTGTTTTTTTTCATTTCAGCTCCCAGAAATAATACGAATTTAAAAAAAAAAAAAAATATAAAATATTAGCATAAAAATAAAAAGTACCAAAACTAAAAATTTTTCCATTTTTACATCCTTAAAAAGTACCACATATTTTAATCTGGGTCATATGCTTGCTACTTCAAATTTTTCTTTTAAAATTTTTTAATAAAACCATACTTAAAATAAAGTAAAATTTATAACTAAAGATTTGATAATAATTAATGTTATTATTAAGTGAGGCCACAGGCACCGCGAACCGCAGGATATTTTGAGCAGCCTTAACGTGTACCGAAGCAAGTTAATGCTGCGTATAAATCCAACCGCTCTACAAAGTGCGATATTGTAAATATCACTTGGAGTCATCTAGACATCGGCAAGAAAACCCTTACAGCCGGTCAATTACAGAGAATATGCTCCTGCGTCCCTTTTTACGTTTCCAGAATTTCCAATGATGAGTTGGAGTCTCCTGAGACCGCAGTGTCCGATAAAACAAGCTCTCAGTAATTTAATTTTTTCAATTAGTTGGATCTTTTGGGCTTTACTCTTTAATAACGTTATAAATTGTTTGGCTCCTATTAGTTCTTCGGGGGCTTCCTAGTGGCGAGCAAATTCCAGCTAATCCAATTAACTATTCTGTTCTTTAACATCTGGAAGGGTTCCGGTCCTAAAAATTTACATTGCGATCCTCCGTTTGCTACACAGTCAATCCGTTCTTTTCCATCATGACTTTCATGAACAGGCATACATCATAACGTTAGTTCATTTCAAGCGTCAAGTTCATTTCGATATGTAACACAGTCTATGAGAACACTCGACTTAATTTCGTAAGAGATTGAGTAGATAAGTTAACCCATATATTTTTGTTTTAAAATGGCGTAGACTTCGTCTTGGAAAAAGCCGTGGAAGTAGGTGAAAATTTAGCGCTATTTCGAAAATGCCACAGACTTAAACGTTACGTTTTTTAATTTATTATTTAAAATTTTTTAAAAATTATTGAAAAAATTACCATTAACAGAAACGGAAAATTTACGGGAATTTCTAAAACTACACGCTTCAAAAAAAAGCGATTTTCCATTCGTGTTTATTTGTTTTTAATATTTGTACCAACATAATACCCTTTAGGTTGAACCCACACCGATGTAAGATAAAACAGTTTTTCTGACTAATACAACAACAGATGAGACAACCCATATAGAAAAGAATAAACATAAATCTGTGTCTGTTTAACTTACTGCGCGATAACATTAGTTGCAGAAAATACATGTGGTTTGATACAACATACCTACACCGAGTAAGACAAAATCAACTGATAGGAGCTTAATTGCACTTAATTGTATGTTTACAATCAAGGCAAGTCAAAAAATGGAAAAAATGAACATTTTCGCTGTGCTGTCTGATTGCTGGTTGTAAGACAAAAAAATTGATGTCTGATAAGCTATTTTTTAAGCTATTGCATAGCTTTTATCGCGAGCTTTGAGGCGACCGAATCAAAAAATTTTGAAACGTTTGTTTCTTAAGTCTTTTGTTTTTGAAACAAAAAATCCTAACACAAAGTTTTTAATTACTTTGTTCAACCATAAGCTACAAGTATTCCGATCCCTGAACTTTTTGTTTTTTTTTGGACCTAGACCGGAAATAGTGCATAAGTGGCAGATTTTTTTTTTTTATTTTAATTACTTTGTTCAACCAAAAACTGGTTGGCAAAATAATTTATATACAAAAATGGTATTTAGGTCCACTATAAGCTATGCAATAGCTTTACCAAACAAGTGTTTTTGACTAACAAGACAAAAACGTTTTGTCTTTAGTTACAAACAAAAGTTGTAACTTAACTTATAAAACTGGCTCTTTTAATTGTTTGTGGAGATTTTTTTTTCTCAGTTGGCAATATATTTAGTTTTTTTTATTCACTTTAGATTTTTAATTTTTTGCTGTTAAGAAAATCTTTTATGGTTTGCTGATGTTCGAAGCAATATTTTTCAGTTTTGTTTGTTTTTAGATTTTATTTAAATAAATTTACACTTGTACATAAACAAATAAATTGCAAAGTTGTTTGTTTAATTGTTGTCCTTGCTCATTATTTATATCTTACTCCTCTTGTCCCTTTCTCAGTTTAGCAAATCATGATTTTATACTTAATATATTTATACAGATCCAATGATTATTTAATAAAACCTTTAAATAATGTGGTGTAGTTTCAGCATTTTAATTTTCCATCTAGCAAAGTTTACTGTTTCTAACTAATTTCTAATGAACTGTTGCTAACTAATATTGATGGCTCTAATACTACAGCTGATGTTGTGTAAATATTGCTGCCGCTATGACTATCATGGTGTTCATTTACAGGCTACAAAGTATTACCGATGTTAAATTGTGTAAATGTGTTAATAGTCAAGTCATTAAAAACTGCTTAATATTAGATGGCATCAGCATTAGAAGCAGCAACAACACCAAAGTTTACTTAAGCATTCTTACAAAATGTATGTATGTATGTGTTTAAATAAACGAAAATGTAGCTACAAATGTACGCGTACTTTTGTGTTTTTGTGTGATGTTCGCAAAAGGGTATCGTATTAAAGCTTTTAATGAAATGCCGCGTTCACTTTGTGGCGTTAATGGTCGATGGATTTCTTTTTACTTTCCACAAGTCTTTAGTTAGACTCGCATACAAACGCACACATAGACACACACAGCTCATTAGATGCTTGATTGAGTATGAATTTAAAAGAGAAAAACGTGGTGGAAGAGAACCTAAACAAAAAAAGTAGACTAAGAAGTTTTTGAAATGAATTGTAACATAAAATGGGGAGGCTACTAAAAGTGAAAAATAATTGCCTATTTTTAGGAAGTGTTTAATATAATGACCGTTATATTTTATTCTGTAATTATAATTGTTAAGGAATTCAACAAAATATTTCGCTGCCGTAGTAAGAAAGTTTTTCTTCTTTTTTTTTATATATCGCTGGCTTAACATGCAAAGGCTCTAGTCCATATTTTAATACATTACAGGGGAACCAAAAAGCAATTATTTTTTTTTTCGTATACATTTTATACAGAGACTGCAATTTTTATAGGGGCCTTTTCTTGTGGTAAATTTGGACTAAGCACTTTTGCTCTTCAGTGCAAAAAAAAACACCAAAAAACGAAATAACTTTGATTTGTAATCAATGTATTTTACTTATTGTACATTAATGCATTAAAATCACAATTTGTAAAAAAAAAATTGCGCTTAGAGCCTTTTCATATTAAGCCAGCGATATAATATTTGAAGTTTAAATTTTGTATGCATGCAACCATTTGCGCGAGTTCAATTTATTTGTATAAAAATATTCTATAATTTATTTGGTCACTGTATGTTTAAATACTTGTACGAAATCTACAATAAAATCATATTTTCTAGAATTTTTGTTTAACCCTGAATTAATTTTTTTTTTTTTTAGTCCAACACAATGACTTTCTTCAATGCAACCATATTTTATCATTTGCCATAAAAATGAAATCTTCAAAAAAAAAAAAAAAAAGATATAGAAAAAGACAACCTTGTATAGAAATAAAATAATATTAGAGAGCAAAAAACAAAAAAAAAATGCCATCGCGTGCATTCTACAATTTCAATATTTACAATACCATTAACAATAATAAATTATAAAACTTGTGCACAAAACACAAAACCATTTATTATCGCAAAGAAGCCACGAAATAAATAAATAAAAACCCTAAAAAAAAAGAAATAATCATAATAATTGTATAGTATTTCAGCTTGATATTTACTTTAATTTTATAGCCTTCATTCGTGTAGCGAAAAAGATCGCTTTATATGAACAACTTTTTGGTGATGCCGCCAAAAATAATATGCAAAAAAAAAAAGAAAACGTGAGTAATATAAAACCTTAGAACTGGCTTAAAGTCTGTCTTGCTGTCTTGTTGTCTTGCAATAAAAAAAAAATATATATATATTTTTTTAAAAGCTGAATCTAAACATCTTAAAGGCATTGTTGTTTCTTCGAATGCAACTAACTGCAACACACATTCACAAAAGTAAGAACAACAACAAAAGAGCAACAAAAAGCTTTTGCCTGAATATCATTGAATTTGTTCGAATGATCTTTAAACGAAATGATTGCAAGTGTTTGATGATTGCACCCAAACATTTTTAATACTGTACCAAAGTTTTATGATTTTAATTATTTTATTAAGATTATGGTAACATTCCACCGCCAAATTTTGCAAATAAAGATATCAGTCTATTCGATTTTTATACATGATTCCGTGCAAGTGTTTGATGATTGTACCCAAAAATTTTACGATTTTATTTTATTCATTAAGATTTTGGCAACATTCCACCGCGAAATTTTGCAAATGAAGATATCAGTCAGTTAAATATAGAAAAATTTTATCCCGCCGAAATATAGGGTACTTTTTAAAACGAAAAAAACGTTAAAAATTGGTACTTTTGGTACATTGTATTGTTTTCACTTATTTTTTTCTATACATTACTATACCCTATACTTTCGGCAGGATAAAATGAAGAAAAGCTGGTAATTTTGGTACTCTTTTTGTTATTTTTTTTTTGGTTATTTTTTTTATAAATTTGGTATACAAACAGTTTGTGTCTTCATTAACAAAGTCAAGTGTAAAAGCTAGAATTTTAAATATGAAAGTTTGCATATTTGGTGGTTTCTTTCACTATAATTTCACTACAAAAACCGCTCAATGGATTTGGATGAATTTTGGTACGCGTATATCTTAAAGGGTGTCTTTTAAAGAGTGTCACCACTTTGAGTTGGCATCACTGCTTTATTTCAGAACCAATTTAAGAGCTGATAGTTGCTTTTTTGTTTAGTTTGCTTTGAAATTTCATTATGAATCGACTTACACCAGAGCAACGCGTGCAAATTGTTGAAATTAACTGGCCACTAAGATCCGGTGATTTAATCCCATTAGATTATTTTCTTTGGGGGTTATGTTAAGTCACTTGTCTTCGTCGATAAACCAGAAACAATAGAATACCTGGAAATCAACATTCGAAGAGTTATCGGCGAAATACAGCCGCAAATGCTGCGAAAAGTTGTTGAAAATTGGTGCTCCAGATTACGGATTTTACGCGCCTGCCGTGGCGACGTCGTGGCAGAAATCAGAAATTAATTTCATAAAATTTTCTTTCCAATAAAGCCTGTTTCATTGATATTAAAAATATATGTCCTTGTTTTAGTATGATTTAAACTTATGTCACTCTATAAAAAATACCCTTTATATGAGTGCCCTTTATGTGAAAAAAAACCCTTAAAAATTAGTACTTTTAGTGTTTTTATTTAGTTTTCTTTACATTCTGAGAAGAATAATGAGCAACATCTGGTACTTTTGGTGCTTTTTACTTTTGGTACTTTTTTTTTTGTTTTGATAAATTTTGTATACAAACAGTTTATGCCTTTATTAACATGTAGCATGACCGAAGTCACGGGTAAAAGCTAACTAATCCAAATATATTAAAAAATAAGTTGTAATCAAGATATTGAGAGAGCAGCATTTTGTTCGATTGATTTTCGAAAAAAGAAAAATTATGAAAATAAAGTGTAAAATAACCATTTTAAGTAAAAAAAATATTTCAATGAAGTGCTCAATGTCCAAATTGATTATACCTAAATCTTAAATGGTACCCTGCAAAAAGGGGTTCATATTTTGTTAACTCCCTTCATGTCAAGTCAAATTGTTGCAATGTTGTCTTGAAGTTATTCCAGTACTGCAGATTAAGAAAAAAAAAATAAATAAAAATAAATCAAAAATACCGATGAATTGCTGTGAGATTTCTGCTAAATATTAATTTAAGGACTCTTTCAAGTGCATTGAATGAAATTATCTTCTTCTTCTTCTTTCTTGTTACTAAATTTCTTTCTTTTTTTTTTGTCTGCATTGAGTAACCCAAAAAAAAAAATATCTAGAAATAAATATACTAGATCGTGCACTTATTGCACAATAAAAGTCACTAAAATAGCAAATAATGCCCTTAAGTCAAGTTGATTCATATAATAAACCAAAAAATAATAGCAACAACTTGAGCATGCAACAAAATCAACAACAACTACAATACACATACATGTACATATTCATACATTCATTCAAACACAAACAATAAACATTTTAAAACAACTAAAGTTACAATAATAATAATGACGACAACGATGACAAGAACAAGACTAATAATAATGATGATGGCGACGATGATGACGATGATGACGTTGCATGACTAGAAGATGAAAAGTTTAAAATTATAGCTTATCTTTTATTCAATGGCACTGATATATGCCTTCAAGATCTTCCTTTCTAGTAAAGTTCAGCCATTTCCCGCTTTTTATTTTTTCTGCTTTTCTCCATCTATTTCCTGCAAATAAATGACCTTTGTTCTCAAAATTGTCATGATTATTATTTATATGTTGAGGTAATACTTACAATAATATATAATAAATATTAAATAAATAATATTTTTATCCTCTGCTTGTGTGTGTGTGTGTCACATTGTTAATGATCGCAAAATAATAAAATGCTTGAATGAATGGCTGTTCATTTCATTTTCCATTTCTCTCTATACTCAATTTGATTTAAGTTATTAAAAATACTCCTGTGATTTTGTGTTCACTTTTGAAAATAAATAAAAATTCCATTACGTGTTTAGACATTTCTTTTGTTGTTCGGGTAATTTGTTAACCCTTTTGATGTAAGTTATAAAGTATTAGGGGTAAGCATTAGCTTCTGTTGGGTGATTTATTTTTTTGCTCATTTTTGGTTGGTATATTTTTTTTTGGATTAATGGCAATATTTTGATGTTATTATTACGAATAAATGTAATTAATATTTGAACTATATTAATGTATATGAGTATATGATAAATTATTATTATAATAATAAATAGAAATTATAATAATTCTCGTATTCTATTTCTGCTGAAAACTTGGTGAATTAGTTGATATTCTTTCCCAATTATTATCTACTTTACATAAGTTGTCAAAATGGACTAACGAACGCTGATGAGAGGTGTAGCGGCCTTGATACGTTCTGCTAGTCTGATTGTATATATAGGGTGTTTTTTTTATAGAGTGACACATGTTTAAATCATAATAAAACAAGGAAATATTTGCAAACGGGCTTTATTGGAAAGAAAATTTTATGAACTTAATGTTTTTCTGCCATGTGACTGACCGCCACGGCTGGCGCCTAGAAAGCGCAATCTGGAACACCAATTTTCAACAACTTTTCGCAGCATATTTCGCCGATAACCCTTCGAATGTTGATTTCCAAGTGTTCAATTGTTTGCTGTTTACTGACAACTGATTTAACACAACCCCAAAGAAAATAATCTAATGTGGCCAAATCACACGAAATTGGGTGAAATTATTTTTTAATCAAAATTTCCTTTGAGTAAATCACTATATCTGTCCGCATTATGGAGCTTGTACTGTAATTAAATCTAAAAAATTTTTTAAAACTATTTTACATGAAATTGTTAATAAAATTGTGCTCTTTTTTCTTATTATTTTTTTTTTAGAGGTTTTTAGGTTTTGTTTGTCTTGTGATCGGGTTGAGGAAGGATACATGTGGCAAACGCACAGGGCTTATCCAATTCATGAACCGGCCATTACTCCTACTTGTGAGGATTTTTTTTTTCTATAATATTAATGATTTAAAAATGTTGTATTTTAGGAACCGGAGCTAATTCCGCTCTTTGTCAACATTTACTCACCCAAGACAATCCGATTTGGTTTTCTATATGGCTTAAGGACACTGTACAATGTCTCGTTCCAGTGTATAAAATTTGCCTTTGAAGCACTAAAGCCCAAATTTATTGTCATTAGTTAAGAATTAACTAAAATTTAACCAAAGTATTTTCATACAAATATCATTAGGTAACTACAGACCGTGAATTTGGGCCTTAGTGTTGCTAATTAATTTTTCTAATTTCTATTTTAAATGAACATTTAAATTTTGTGTTAGATTTTTTTTATATTTACTGTGCCAAACTTATGTTTAGAATGAAGCCAATCAACTCCAAAAACATCATTGAGACATCATTATTATCATATCCGGAAGTCAATAAATAATCACCAATCTGGGTAGAAAATTTTGCCAAGTAAAAATATTCTGATATCTCTCATCATTTGCACAATGTTTTCATATAATTGTATATTGGTTCATATCCTTGTTATATAGTTGTTGATCTTGCGAAGCATTTCTCTTTTCCTTGTTTTTCCTTACTTTTGAACTGTCTATCTGACATCCGTGAACGTACAACTCGTCACGTAATTTCGCATCCAATTATACAGTTATTACGTGACGAGTCCTACGTTCACGGATGTAACGATTTGGGCGCTGCATAACAAAAAACTCAAACGTTTATATTTGATGCACGATTATAATTCCTTAGGAAATATTTTATCCAATTTTATAAATATTTTAAACTATTTCTTATTATTTTCTATTTCTAGAAACCATCCTTTTAGTTTCCATTAAATTTTTTTTATTAATTTTATAAAAAGGTTTTGTTTGTCTTTACAATGAAAGGTTTCAAAATACCTTTTTAAATTATCTTCTCTTTTATTGTTTAATTACGGAAATTTTGCAAAGTAAAAATACTCTGATATCTCTCATCATTTGATGGATCACAGTCTGAGATCAATGTTTCCATAAAATACTTACGCAAGCAATTTTGGGTGGCTTCTACAATACGTAGGCTGATAGTGCATTTATTCGGAGCAGAAATAAATAAACGCTTCTTCCATTCAGCAGTTGGAAATAAACTAAATATGAAATATTTATTTCAAATTATATGAAATTATCCTGCTACTTTTGTTTACCCCTAAAAAAAATTTCATTACTATGAGAGTATAAACGAAATTTTTATAAATTCTTATTTGTTTTTGGATTTTTCTGTTGAATTTTCAAATAGATCCCCAATGTCTCATTTTATAATAAATATTCCCAATTTTAACACCATCAACCGCCACAAGTAGCAGGCAACCAACACCATCAAGCAATCAGCAGCCGCCTGCCTCATCATCTCATTCCCACACAAATCTTTCAAACAGTGAATGGGAAGAAAAAAAAAACATACTCGTACATAATAATTTCATTACCATTCATCTAATAAAATAAATGAAAGAAAGAATGTTGTATGCAACATTTCAAATCTTCCAGCTCCATAATTCTTTGTTGGTTGGCACTTTGTTGCTCATCATTACCAACAACATTCATTCATATCATTTTTATTATTTACTAAAGAGTAGAGCAGAACAATATTACATTGAATTTTATAAAAAAAAAATAAATAATATATTTTTGTTGTTTTTGCTTCAGCATAAAAGAATACACTCAGGTATACAAAATACATTTATTGCACTTTCAACTGTCTTTGTAGTTTCCTTATTTCATGCCAGTCAGTCAGCCAGACAATTCGTCCGTCCGTCACTCAGTAACTCCGTGACGGTAAATGTTAAAGTTTTCTGGTTATTTGATAAAAAAAGGCAAGCAAACAGACGATAACTTCTGCTGCTAAGGGATTTTACAGTACTTAGATTTGTATTTGGGTTGAAGTTTATTCTCGTCTGGCGTTTTCTACTTGCATTTTTAAAATAAATAATATTCGAACAATTGTTAAGGTTTACGTATTAACCTGAAAGTACTTTTTATCGCAAATTTAATACCAAAGGACAATAATAATAATGAGAAGGGTAGTTATATTTACACCGATGAAGTTTAAAAGTTAAATGATTGATAACAACTGTTTACTGATAAGGGTTGTTGCTGTCTAAGAAGAGCTACCATTCTATGATGATTTTAAGTGAATTATTTATTAAGGGGCATAATGTTCTAATTATATAAATATATAAAATACCACGGAAGACTTTTAACAAACAAAGTCTATATTTTAAACATTGTTTGTTGTAAGCTTAGTCGCGTCTTATGAGACTTAAATAGATTCTGCTAAGTACTTTATGCCCCTCCTTCTTCTTTATCAACTAATTAACCAATTAAAGTGCATAAAATTAAATGAGGTTTCCCATATAAAATTTGTTCCTTAAGGCCACAATAACTTTAATAGTTGTTTATGAATAAGAAGTTTAATATATACCTAATGCTAAGCTTAAAATCCAGTGAAAATGCAAAAAATGGCAAAAAACCGATTTTGTCGAATTGCAGCTGAAAAACAGTCGTAGTACTCTAATATTTGGTGTGAACTAATGTTTTCTGTAGTAACACCGATCCGCAATACAAAAGATTCAGATAATCAAAAAATTATTTTTTTGTCCTAAAATTGAACAAAGGCTATAATAGTCTCATGAAAAATTGCAAAAAATGGCCAAAAACCTATTTTGTCGATTTTTAGCTGAAAAACAGTCGTAGTGCTCTAAAATTTGGTGTGAACTAATGTTTTCAGTAGTAACATCGATCCGCATAACAAAGGAATAGAAGAAATGAAAAATTATTTTTAGCCCTAAAATTGAACAAAGGCTATAATAGTCTCATGAAAAATTGCAAAAAATGGGCAAAACCTATTTTGTCGATTTTCAGCTGAAAAACAGTCGTAGTTCTCTAAAATTTGGTGTGAACTAATGTTTTCAGTAGTAACATCGATCCGCATAACAAAGGAATAGAAGAAATGAAAAATTATTTTTAGCCCTAAAATTTAACAAAGGCTATTATAGTCTCATGAAAAATAGCAAAAAATGGCCAAAAACCTATTTTGTCGATTTTCAGCTGAGAAACAGTCGTAGTGCTCTAAAATTTGGTGTGAACTAATGTTTTCTGTAGTAACATCGATCCGCATAACAAAGGAATAGAAGAAATGAAAAATTATTTTTAGCCCTAAAATTTAACAAAGGCTATAATAGTCTCATGAAAAATTGCAAAAAATGGGCAAAACCTATTTTGTCGATTTTCAGCTGAAAAACAGTCGTAGTGCTCTAAAATTTGGTGTGAACTAATGTTTTCAGTAGTAACATCGATCCGCATAACAAAGGAATAGAAGAAATGAAAAATTATTTTTAGCCCTAAAATTTAACAAAGGCTATAGTCTCATGAAAAATTGCAAAAAATGGCCAAAAACCTATTTTGTCGATTTTCAGCTGAAAAACAGTCGTAGTGCTCTAATATTTGGTGTGAACAATATCAAAAATAAATTAGCAGAGCACCTTTTGCTCCCAAATTATTTTATTTATTATTACAAAGATATTTTGCATTTATTAACTTAATTTCTTCTAAAATTACAGATTGACGAAAATATTTAACCACACAACTTTATGGACTTTACAAAAGACAAGATGATATAATGCTGGTAACCCGCCTTTCAAACCAAATTTTTTTCATGTTTCATAATACAACAGCAAATAAACGTAAATGGCACAATATATATTAATTTGTATTGAACTAAAAATTGTACAATTTTAATGTTTTTTAAAATTATATAAAAAAAAATAAAACTAATTAAAAATATCTAAAATATTAATATGATTTTATTTTATTTTATTTTATGTGGTACATGCTACGGGTAAGTTGATTAATTAGATTTGTTAATATTTAACTGTTCGCCAGTTTTAGCTTATATCTCCGGCAATAATGTATTCATTGCTATGAAATTTCTCTTGGGTGGTAGATTTTGATTTCCACTTTATTGCAGATCGCATTTTTACTAGTTTCGTTAGTTTTTTTAAAGAGATTTATTAAAATTAAGTTAACATAGCGTTTTATAAATATCCTGGCGGGCCACGAGGCGGGTGAATGTTTCACCATCGTGTAGCTAGTATTTTAGTCTACAATATGGTGAAACAGTTTTTAAGAAAATTTATTGCCGAAATCCACCAAATATTAAATTTATTCGACGTGTTTTGAGCGGAAAAATCAAAAATACGTTTTCCGACATTTTTTGGTATTTTCACTGGACAATAGACTGCGTTCGAAATGGTAACAAAAATAGTTTTTGGTTTTTCAATTGTTCTGTATTGGCAGTCGATGCACCTACAGAAAAGGATTGTTCCCACTAAATATTAAATTTATTTGACGTGTTTTAAAATTAAAAAAATACGTTTTCTGCCATTTTTTGACATATTCACTGGGCAATAGCTTGCGTTCAACCTTATGGATCACACTTTATGGAGCTTATCGACATTTGTTGCAGTTGGCGTACGAAAAAGAAATGAGCTCTTAGTTTCTTGCACACCAGCTCTTTCATACTTCCGTATCATAAATTAAATTCAAGATAATAACATATAAGTGTAATGGGTAAATTAGCTAAAAAGGAAAATCCAATTTTTTGTTTTTTTTTTTTTAACCCGGAAACACAGCACCAATTAGTGGCCAGTCAGTAACATGCAAAATATCCCATGCAATTATCCCCGGGGATAATTGTACTGCAGCTATAAAATGTATTTTATTTTTACTGTCCATTAAGGTTTCTTTTCTTTCAATTGTTAAGTAGAATAAAGTAGTTTGCATTGACCGCTAATTAATTGATGTTGTTGGTGTTCTTTTCCTTTTTTTTGTTGTTGTTTGTATTATAAGATTTACAAAAACAAATTTTCTTAAAAAAAGTAAGAAGGTAGAACTCATTTTCTCTTTGTAACAAGTGCATTTCCCTTTTGGCACAAATGAATAAGATAACTTTTCTTTTCACTTACTGACTGTTCAACACAATGGAAACTTGCTACAACAGTCTCTGGAGTGTACTGCAAGTTGGGTTGCTCTCATTAAATGTTTATTATTAAATTTACTAAATTTTTTTTTCCAGTAGCTTTTTTTTTATTTTATTTCATTATTAAGTTCTATTATTAAAAGTTTCACTTGTAGTTGGAGTGCTGCTGCGTTAATAAGTTTAGCAGTTTGTAAATAAATCGTAAAATATTTAAATTTTAATAAGCACCAGCATGTTAATTTGAGATTCTACCAAACTTGCAACATTATTTACCAGCTATAATAGATCTTCTGTTTTGTTTGGTTTTTCTGTTTTAATGGCTTTTTAATAAGATAACTTAATTGCAACATTAACAAGAGGATATTTTGTGTTACGAACAGGTTTGTAGCAGTAAAAATTTAAAAAAAATATTCTTCGTTTTGCTGATCATTAATTTGAGAACATGATAAGCAGTAAATATGTTATTTTTTTTTTTGAAAACAGGACATTTCGGGGTGGTTTCGGCATTAAAAGTCGAAAAAAAATTCATGTGTATTTTGTAAAAAAATTTTTCCACATTTCTACATTTTTTTCCAACCAAGAAATAAAATAAATTGTGAAATGAATATGCTTATAAACAATATGGCGAGCCTTCAACGCAAAAATAGTTTAAGAGATATTTTGTTCAATTTGAATTATTTTTTTTTTAATAAATGAAATAGTTGGCAGCATTTGCACCATTCCGAATTTATAAAAAAAAGAATTAGTTTAAGACTGCATTGATGGTTTTTTATATTTTGTCGCTTAAGCTATTTTGGCGGTTATGAACCGATGTAGTAAGAAATATAAAAAAAATCTAAAACAAAAAAATAGATTTTAAAAAACTAAAAATGAGTTAGGGCCTTTTTATAGCAAGCACATGTTAAGATTGTGATAAAGCCCTCCTCTCCTCATGTTCAATCACTAATGAACTCATTTAAATGTCTGCTTAGCCATCTTTTCCTATAGCGTAGCAGACTTCGGCAGTTTATGCTCAATAGTTTCTGGCTCCTCTTCATCCTCGCATATCCTGTACGATTCAGGAGTGGCATTTTCCCCATCTGCTAGTGATCCCCGCTCTTACCGATCAATGGCCTGTCAACGCGGCTATAAAGACTCTCAAAATGTTTCTCTTCATTCCTAATAATAGATCGGATTTACCCAAGAACCATTTTTGGCCATATGCCGCTCGAAACTTTACTATCCTTTCTAGTCCTCGAAGAATGATGGGTTCTGTTGGTCAATCCAATTACTGAGTTCCGCAGATCACTAGTCGATTCGAACCTGTAACCGATCTATCAATAACTTCTTTATTTAATACTGACTCTATTCTTGCGAGCTTATCAGCATCAGGAAACCTTTTCTTCAATAATGTCATTGCACCCACCATTGGAACCCACCATAGCCTAAAGCTTAGATCCCACTATCGGCACAATGCACCGATTTTCGTCGGCTCTCTGCTATAAAGTCATAAGTACTAAACCAAAATTTCTAAGCTTAACGCTTTAGTCGTCCATTAATTAGTCTATAAATTGAGAGCTCGCCTACACTTGCTGACTAGCTTTGATTTAATACTGCGTCCTTTCACAGTTTTCCGCGCCGCCTGATTGCCAACGTTGAAGATAACCTCTCCGCCTTTAGTTACATGTTCTATCACAAGTTACGTGGCCCTGAGGATCACTAGGATCTCAGCCTTAAATACACTAAATTTATTCGGCAGTCTGATAGTCTTACGAATGACTGTTCCTAAAAAAAAGACGCCAGTGCCCGTGCCCGTGCCTATTTCCATTTTCGACCCCGTCCGTAAAGACCACGCATACATAGTCCATCAGATTTAATGCCAAAATCTCTATCCGGAAGGACAAGTGAGGGCACAGGGCTTCCTGGTAAAATCAATATCAACAACTTTAGAATCCATACAACAAGAGGATATGGGCTGCTGAATGCTAAAACTAATCTCCTTCAAGAGAATATGTATGACCTGTTAATGTTGTCCTTAGAAAACCTGCCACCTTGGAATCATTACATCGTTTCCACCACAAAATCCTCAATGGGAAGAAGCAAATGAAGAATGACCTCCAAGGTACCATGTGAGGTGTTACTCTCAGCAACTGTGATACCCAGTTAGCCAAACCTCCGGACCTAAGCAATTATGACTCTGATTTTTTAATGCCTCCCAACCATACGACACAACCCTAAGATATTACTGGCACGCCAGACAACCGATATTTAAATCTAGTTTAACTATGAAAGACTTTTAGAAGAATTGATAACCTCCTCCTCTCCTTCTTAGAAGTCAGAAGTCGGTTAAATATCAACATGTATTCAATGTTACAAATTCCTTATTAAATTCCTAAAATAAAAATCCAACAAATTTTCTTAAATTTATTTAAAAAAAAACTTTTCCATGTTTCACAGAAATTTTCAGAAACAAAGTGCGTGCTGATGATGAACACTGCTCTCTCTTTCTACACATACAAACTAAAATAAAATAAAAGGAAGTGCAATTGACTGCATCTATATCGTATTGACACGTGATCAAAGGAAGCGATGAGCTTATTTATTTTGAACTCCGTTATATTTTATATTTGGTCTTGTTTTCAGCAAAAGGGCGTAGCGGCATCATGATTATGATGGTGGTGGCTGCATACAATCGCAAACAATGTTTATGCGATAATGCAATTAAGAACTTATTTTACTTCGTTGCTGTTGCTGGTGTTCGTGCAGTACATGACTCTTTAAATTCGTACAAACTTATGTTATAATTTTCATCATTATTATCACCATCATTGTCATAATGATGTCTAAGGGATAAAACGCAGTATAAGAGTCATGCAAAAAAACAAACTATATATAAATATTCAGACATTGTGTCTCCATATTAACAACTGCATTATATGCCAATTACACACTTATATATGTACATGTGTGTGAGTGTACGTGTCTGTTAAAATGTACAAATGTGTGCTTGTATTGTATGTTAAGTCACGACTCACGCAAATATTATATAAAAAATAATACTTTAAACAGCATAATCATTTAAATATGGATGATATTTTGAGATGTGTGCGTGTGCAGCCATCAGTTCCATTGAAATTTTATATACAATCACCCCTATCGTGAATAAGAAGTGAAATTTTTGTTCACGTGAAATTTTAATTCCACTCGAAAGGAAAAATGGTATCGTGAATCTCCCGTGAAAAATTATTCCCGCTATCAGTTGTTAGTGAATGTAAAAAAGGGAAGAAGATTAAAAAAATAAAAAATCATACAACTTTTTGTTCAAAAATATACACGGACATATTTATTTTAAAGAAAACTTCAAAAATCAAAGTTAAATATTCAGTTTTGGAGCTTTAGTTTGGTTGCTCCGTTTGTTTATTGCATTCTAACTTTTATGTGGTAAAATAATTCGGCTACTTTTTGGAAAGCCAACAAAATGAAAAAATGCCAACAAATTAAAGTTTCACAAATCTGCAGGCAATCGACCTGTTTTTTTGCATTTTGTTGAGGAATACATCAGTTTGTGCCTTATTATCAGAACTTTTCATTAAAATAAACTTTTTAAGCTTTAATATTCGAATTATAAGAAGAAATACATATAATTTCTGTTCTATTCCCCATCAAAAATAAAGTGAAAATATCAATGTCAGAAGTGAAAAAATTCCGAGGGAAATATTTATTCACGATAAGGGGATTTTTTTTTAGTGAACATTTTTCACGTTGTTATTCTGGACTGAATAAAATTTGTTCATGCGAGTTGTTCACGATTGCAAATACGTGAAAAGTGAAAAAATTTCACGTGGAAAATTATTCACGATAGGGGTGAATGTGTATATACTTAAAGCTACTGATAACGATTCTTTAAACTTTTATGTGAAATGTAAGTTCATCTATTTTTTTCTTGGTAAATTTTCTAAAATGAACATAAGTAATAAAAAAAATATATAGGATGCAGTTGATCTTGTGGGTCATCTCCCTAAACACACTTTAAACACTTTAACAACATTGAGAACTTTGATAAAAATATATAAGGACGCAAGGAAATTAAAGAGACGCTTCAATAAATGAAAAAAATTCCATACCTGATTTAAATTCGTGAATATTTGCGACGAAATTCAAATTTAATTCAAGTGTTGTATGTCGTATATTAAGATCGTACCCATTCATAGTTTGCTATTTAAGCTTCAGAAAAAAAACTACTACGCAATGACAAACGTAAAGTGTAGTGTCAAATTTCCAGTTTTTTTTCCCCATTTCATCCCCAAAAAGTATGTTAATTTATAAAATATTTTATAAAATGTAGGCACAGAAAAAAAAGTTCGAAAAGTAACAATTTTAAAATTTTTTGTACCTTAATCCGTCTATTAAATTCAAGCCAAATTAAATTAAAAGGATTACTTAAGAAAGAAGTACCAAAAGTAAAAAATTACAAATATTAGAAAAGTACCTAGGGTACAAAAGTACCAAAAGTTCCAGTTTTTTTCTCAATTTGGTCCTCAAAAAGCAAGTTAATTTTTCTAAAATATTACTACAAAAATAAAAAGTACCAAAACCACAATATTTTCCCTTTTTTTAAGGTTGAAAAAAAAAACTATAAATTATATATTATGCAATCCGTCTATTAAATGTTAGCCACATCCATTAAGATAATTTCTTAAACGAGAAAGTTCTAAGAGTAAAAAAGTACGAAGAGTAATAAGTACCACAAGCAAAAAAGTACTTAATATTTTCTCATTTCAGTCCCAGAAAGTATATTAGTTTATCAAATATTGGTACCAGAATAAAAAGTACCAATGTGTCCTTCTTTAGCCCTTAAAAAGGACACTATGTTGAACCAAATTTCAAACAAATCCATTAAAATAATTTCTTAAGAGAAAAAGTACTAAAAGTATAAAGTATTATAAGTAAAATGTACAATAAGTAAAAGAGTATCAAAAGTAACAGGTTTTTTTTCTCATTTCGGCGCGCAGAAAGTTTTTTAATTTATAAAATAAAATACAAAATTTAAAGGTACTAAAACAACCACATCGGCCCTTTTTACCCGCTAAAAACTATCTTGTTTATTTAAATCTAGATCACATGCTATCTGTCTATCAACTTTGAGTCAAATCCAGAGAATGTCTCAAGGGAAAATGTACCCAAAGTTAAAAGCACCATAAGTAAAAAGTACCTTAAGTAAAAAAGTACCAAAAGTACCAGTTTTCTGCTCATTTATGCATGCAGAAAGTATGTTAATTTATAAAATATAAGTACAAAACTACCAATTTTTCAAACATATCATTACCCGAGAGGGAAAAGAACCCGACACAGGACACGTCACCTGACTGGTTGCCAGGGACTAGCAACCGGTTTGAGTTCCGGAACTTTATATGAGAGGGAACGGTAACTTTAACATGGTCATTAGAGGGGCCCAATTGACATAATTAAGATTCCCGGTGATAGGTCCTCGACCTAAACTTTAGGTACTTGTCCTGTGGTGGTTTCCTAAATACTAGTCTCAGTTATAGTTTCATAAAAACCGGTAATATGATTATTCTACAGTAAACTGTCTAAAACTAGTCCTTAATGAACATGTCAGAAAATAGTTCCTAAAAGCCTGGTATAAAATCTAGTCCTTCGAACACATAAGCATCACTAAACAATAAGTTTACATATTTAAAAAATAAAAATTTTATTAATTCATTTAAATTATATTAAAGCGGGTGTTAAACACATTTTTATAAAAAATGTAAGAAATGAACATTTCAAAGAGCGTCAGCGTACATGTGAGTTTTGCTTCCTCAATTTTGTATGACGCTGACATTCCTGATGTATACATAAGTATGTATGTAAATCTTTCGATGAGACACTGAATGATGGAATTTTGTTAGCATTTTTGTTTTAGTTTTGTGATATGTCTTCTTTTCACCAGTCACAACTCAGGAACACTTTATACCATTCCCATTTTCACCTACAACATTTCCCGTAGGGTAGTTAGTTATTTCTTTATAAACATTTCTATTGCAACATGTTTATATGAAAATAAACCGCAACATCTAAAAACAAACCTACAAAGTCCTGCAATACGTTGCCAATTGAATACATGATTTCATTTTGTGAGATGAAAAGAAATAATAATTTTCTAAATCGTGCATTTTTAAATAAAATAAAAAATAAACAATCTATAATCTGAATGTGAAATATGTACATTTACCATCAAATATATACACATACTCATACATGTATGTACGAGCATTACAAATATTACTGCAGCTATACGACCCCACTAAAACCTTGTTTCTTTTTAATATTTTAAAGGATCGTTTCAATTGCTCTGTCTTTACATTTCCATTTACATGACACTTTACACAGACCTCCCCCCTTTAAACACAGCAATTGTTGATGTGTGTTGTGCATCATGGCAATTTATTTTAAGGATGCCAACAACCACTATACAAGATTGAAATACATTTTTATACATTCTTACATATGTATGTATGTTACATACATACATATTCTTTTTTTGCTACAAATTTATTACATAAATTGTTGGCTTTTTCTTTCGGTATTTTAATGTTTTCGTTATTCGTTTTATAGTAAATGGAAACATTGACATTGAAAAATTCAAATGTGTTTTTGTGTGTGTGTATATGTGTGTCTGTTTAAAGCAGCTTGTGTGCGACATGCGATAAAAGAAAATCTACTCAAATTTAGGTGTTTTATATTCTTAACATAAATTTACAGACTTCCATGATTATAAAAGCAGATTCATTTTTTTTTTTTTGTGAATTTATAAAAAAAAATTACTTTGAAATTTTAGATGGCAAATAAATCCGCTTAAGTGCGAAATTGAAGCAATAATATTCAATCAAGTACTGGATTGTATTTTCAGCAGATTAACTCCTCTTAGGACTTTAACTTCATCAAATCACGAGATTTACTAGAATTATTATGACAATGGTGCCACGCCCAATTGCCCACTCCTTTAAACTTTTTCTTTAAAGGCAACATAAAAAAGGCTCTGCACAAAATCTAAAATTTTAGCTTTATTAGTTTCATGTATGAAAAGTGCCACGCCCATTTATTTTTTGCTGACTACTTTTTTTTATAGAATAATGCACTTTATCAACTTGAGTAACTTCCACAAAATCTCATTTTATTATCGGTATTAGCTTCAGTCATATACGAAAGTTATTATATGCCCACGCCCACTTTTTCCCGTCTTGATACTCCTTTTCTAGTTTTTTGCTGAATTAGTTTCACATAAATTTGTCATGAAATAAAAAGTTCTTATACACAAGTAGTGCCACGCCACTACATTTTTTTATTATTATTATCTTTAGTAATGAACAAAATCAACAGAGTAACTCCTTAAAAAAAAATCAGATAATTTACTTCATTAGTTCCCGATATATACCTAAATTATTATTTGGATGATGTCACGTCCATTTGCCCACTCCTTATGTATTTTATTAATGCACGAAATCAACAGAATAACTCTTAAAAAATCCTAAGGCATTTTCTAAGATACCTCTAAATGATTATTTTGGATGTGCAACACTCACTTGGAAATTTTTTTTCCGTTAAAAGTAGTACACACAATATTTCAAACTTTTAACAGTATTAGTTTAATAATTATTATCATTTAAAAGAGATCCTCTATATAGTAATTTTCACGCCCACTAAATATATTCCTTTGAATCGAGAGATAGCAAAGCCGCACAATAGTTAGTAAGGACATACGTACATCAGCTAAAAAAGCAAATTGTATGTCGTCTTCATTTCTTCTAACACTTTTTATGTGTTAAACTTGCATAAAAATCCTTCAATGAGTATTGAAATATTTCTCCTTTTTAAAAAGTGTATAAATTTTAAAACTTATTAAAATTAGCAAGAAATTTTCAAATTTTTTTCTTAAAATTTTGTAATCTCTCTTTATGAAGAACAAATAAGAAAAATAATGTTTCATGTTAATTTTGATGAGTTCATTTCCCTGTTTTTTTTTTCTTATATATTTTTTCTTATTCTTTTTCTGAATACATTCTGTATGTAGTTCAAGTAATTCAATGTATATTTTTGCTATAAAATTGTTTTATTTTATTACTTGAATGTATTTTCATAAACTCACGCATTCATTTATACAAAAAAAAAACACAATTTATATTTATAAAAGAACAGCATCAGCAAAAATTCGAAAGTAAAACTTACAAACATATGGAGACTAAGAATTCCTTCAACTCACTTTAACCGAAAAATTTGCATATAAATTAATAGAT
This sequence comes from Lypha dubia, assembly GCA_947311025.1. Taxonomy (NCBI): domain Eukaryota; kingdom Metazoa; phylum Arthropoda; class Insecta; order Diptera; family Tachinidae; genus Lypha; species Lypha dubia. The sequence goes on along the minus strand of OX371263.1, from coordinate 17,421,431 downwards.
TGTAAGAAAATAAAACCATTTTTATAGAAAGCACAAAAAAAAAACTTAATAATAATAAAACCCCAAAGTTTAGAAATTACAAGAGTACAAATATTTACTTCTTGGAATTCTGTTCTTTCCTAATATTTTTAATCCTTTGTTTTTTTGTTTTGTATTCAGCAAAAATGTAAATTGGCCTTGAAAAAGGCACAAACTTTTAATTGTTACAAAGTGTGTTCTAGTTGCCATGCCATTTGATATTTTTTTTATTGAATATTCTGGTGTTAAAATCATATTCTTTCATCAGCACGATGATGCCAAACAAAGAACCTCCCAAGTAGTTTCTTTATCTTTTTATGGTTTTGTTTTTTTTTTTTTTATCTAAATTAATTTAAGAAAATTGTGTGCATTAGAAAATAAATAGAAATTTTGTTTTTTATTTTCCTTAAAATATGCAACGAATAATTGTTACAAAGTTTTCTAGAAATATGCAATAAAAATTTAAATATTTATATTGATAACAATAAAGTATACATTTTAGTATACATACAACTTACGAAGTTGTTTGTTATTGTGGTGAATCCGGTTTAGAACAATATTTTCCGCAAAAAGGGTCACTCAATTGCCTTTTTTATTAGATTTTTTTATCAATCCAACGACGTCCGCCATTTTTTGTTCCAGCTTCAACTGGTTAGCATTTTTTTATCTAACATGTGCCAGTGTTCATTTTAATTACAGGTTCTTAAAAAAATGTTCGAGTATTTATTTTATCCCACCGCTGAAAAATTCGCACATAGTAAAAATAGCAAATTTTTTTAAAATAATTTTTTTAAACTTGTTTTTAAATTATGGTTAGTTTGGTTTAAAATAATATGTTTGATTTTAATTAAAATCATCCTTTTTTTGTTTAAGTCAAGTCTAAAGTTTATTTTCTTTCAAAACCTTGGGCGGTCGTCTGTGAATTGCTGTAGGTAGTCTCTTGATCATATTGATAAAAAAAAGCAAATATTTTATGTTAGTTTAAGCTTTTTTAATTTGAAAGTAAATAAAAGGACAAACTACATATCACTATTTTTATACCCTTCACCAAAAATGGTGAGGGTATTTATACGTTTGTCATTATGTGTGTAATTTCCACAATAATTATATGAGGTCCATATAGTGTATATATTATGGATTCTTATAATTAGTGAAGTTGAAAGAGCTATGTCCGTCTGTCCGTCTGCCCTTCTGTCTGAACGTGAAATCCATTTTCCGAAGACACTAGAAGAGCTGGAAACTTGGGTCTTTGACTGAAATGTAAGGAATTTTCTTAAGATGATTCGTATTGAAAATCATTAAAAATAAAATATCGGTTCTGATATTGGATTATATACACAAATAAATAAAGATATAGGGCCTGTTCGTAAATTCATAACTGCGCTGCATAATATGATTATTTTGCACTGCCACTGCTAATCAGCTGTTGCTTATGCTTCTTTTTGCGCATTTTAATGTTTGCATTTATGAACGAAAAATAAATAACAAAAATGGAAAAGTACATATGAAAAGTAATATTATCAGGCTCAAGTTCAGTATTATTGAATTAATGAAAATTCAAAATTACTAAGAGTTTTTTTTATGTTGAAAAATATTATTATTTATATCCAATCCGTTTTTAGCAGAACGTATCAGTACTGATTTCAAGGCCGCTACACCTCTCTTCAGCATTCAATTGTCCATCTTTACAATTTTCGTAAAGTGGATACTAATTGAGTAGAATATCAACTATTTAAACAGTTTTCAACAGAAATAGAATACGAGAATTAATTTTTAATTCTTTTTGTATTCTACCTTGAAACAGTGCTGGTTAGAACGAAATTCCCTCATCACTGTTTGGAAATTACAAATAATCAACACAATAAAACTGATAATATTACTTTTCATATGCACATCAATATAAGTTCGAATAATAATAATATAAAAATAAAAATGGAAAAGTTAATGATAAGTTTAATTTTTGGGCTGGACGATAAAACTAATGATGTAAAATTGTCTAATCTAAAGAAAGAAAAAGGCTAAGAAATAATAAACCAAACAAATAATAAAATAAAAAATTTAACTCTTAATCATCCGTTGCATCAGCCATTTTTATGATTTGTGTTTTGTGTTTATTTGCGCATAATATACTTCAGCGCTGCATTTTTGAACGCATACCTTTTGCAGAGTTGACACTTTTTGCATATGTGAACGTACTGCGCATATTATGCAGCGCAGTGATGAATTTACGAACAGGCCCATATATATATAACCCTTTAAGAAATAAATTCATAAATACATGTTGAATATGGAGCCTTAAGAGTATAATTCAACGCACGAACCATCGTGCTGCTGAGGCTTGTTTTTTTTTGTCATCGACTGTTTTATGCCCCAATTCCTAGTTTTTCACCACTTTTCGATATAAAAAAATTTTGCGAAATAAAAACCATTAAATATTCCAAAAAACAGAAGCAAATGTTGCACCAATTAACAACTTTTCATTTGAAAAAAATTAAATCATTCAGAAATATTTTTAATGCATTTTCTGTTCACTGACAGAATCACTGAACTGTGATTCATAATTTATTGTTAATTAATTGATTTTGTCTTTGTTATCATTTAAATGAATGATTTACAGCTCTACGTTTGTTTTTTTCTTTCATTGCTGCTATTTTAGAATTAGTGGATATAATTTCTACGACACCAAGGATCCTCGAGGTAGAGCTTGTGGTGGCTCGGGAATTCTAATAAAAACGCGAATAAAATACTACCTGTTAAATGAATTTTGTGAAGATTACCTTCAAGCAACAAACATCTGCATTGAAAATTTTTATCAAAAACTTGTGTTATCATCTGTTTATTCTCCTCCCAGGTTTTCAATTTCAGAGAGTCAATATACCGCATTTTATTCAACACTGGGGTCCCGTTTTCTAGCAGCTGGCGACTACAATGCTAAACACACATTTTGGGGTTCACGTTTAATCAGTCCCAAGGGTCGTGTTTTGTTTGACACAATTTCAAAAATGGGCTTTAATGTAGTTTCAAGTGGTCAGCCAACATATTGGCCAACGGATCGACAAAAAATTCCTGATATTATCGACTTTGGAGTTATGAAAGGTGTGCCCAGCGAAATGATTGAAGTTGAAGCATCATTGGATTTATCTTCAGATCACTCGCCTACTATTATCACTATTTACTCACACACAACTGCAACATCAACATGTGATTTACCGGTGACATCTGCACGTATTAACTGGCTGAAATACAAAAAATATTTGAGTGCTCATTGCACGGAAAATATGCTGCTGAGAACACCTACTGACATAGAAAATTCTATTAGGTTGTTTGAAGCACATGTTAATCAAGCTGCTCTTAATGCTTCTTCAAATCAACCAAATCAACAAGTAAGATTCAACAACATTTCTTCTGTAGATATAGAAAGGCTATTGACTGAAAAACGAAGAGCGCGACGAGAATGGCAACGTTACAGATCCCCCCAGCTAAAGTTAAGGCTAAAGGAATGCACCAAACAGCTCAGAAAAGTTTTACAAGCACAAAAAACAGCTTCGCTGCAAAAATTTCTTCAAGAACTCGATGCAACACCACAAACAGATTATTCGCTATGGCGTGCAGCCAGAGGACTTAAAAGGCCAGTGATTTGCAAACCTCCGTTACGAGATTCGAATGGTGACTGGGCAAGAACTGATGCTGAAAAAGGTGCTCTTTTTGTTAAGCACTTAGAAAATGTATTTACACCGAATATTTCTACTGATATTGTTGAACTGCCACCAGTCATCTCTTTACCAGAAATACCGTTAAGATTTAACATTGTGGAGATTGAAAAGGCCATCACTAGTCTTAACACCAAAAAAGCCCCAGGTGTCGACGAAATAAGCAACAAAATGCTTCAACAACTGCCTTATATTGCAAAAAGAATTATACTATTCATTTTTAATAGTATTCTACGGCTGCAATACTATCCTGCAGAATGGAAGGTTTCGATGATTATTATGATACCAAAGCCCGGCAAGGATCATACGAAGGTTGAATCCTATCGGCCTATTAGTCTATTGCCCAACATTTCAAAACTATTTGAAAAGCTGTATATGAGCAAGCTGATGCCTATAGTGACTAGAAGTGGATGCATTCCAGACCATCAATTCGGTTTTCGCAGACAACACAGCACAATTGAACAAACCCACAGACTTGTGAATGTTATCAGAGACACTTTCGAAAAGAAGAAATATTGCTCTGCGCTCTTTATAGATGTTTCTCAAGCTTTCGATAAAATATGGCACGAAGGTCTTATACATAAATTAACACAAAATCTACCCGCAAACATTGTTAGGCTTTTAATAAGCTATTTAATTGAACGAAAATTTGTAGTTAGGGAAGGCAATTTTTTAAGCCCACCGCAGTCGATCGAAGCCGGAGTTCCCCAAGGGAGTATCTTCGGTCCATTACTTTATTTAATATATGCCTCTGACTTACCGTTAAGCAGTAACATTCATACATCAACATTTGCCGATGATACAGCTTTTCTAAGCGTTCACGAAAATCCTGTAGAAGCTTCCCGCAATTTACAAGGGTATATATCCAAATTGCAAAATTGGCTCAAACAATGGCGTATTAAAGTTAACGAGCAGAAATGTGTGCACGTAACTTTTACGTTGCGCAAGGAAACATGCCCGCCTATAAAAATTAACACCGAGACCATACCGCAACACACTGTTGTCAAATATCTAGGCGTTCATCTTGATCGTCGTTTAACATGGAAATCGCATATAGACGCAAAGTTAACACAAATGAAATTAAAAGCAGCCCAAATGAATTGGCTTATTGGAAGAAATTCTATACTAAGCCTAGACTGTAAACTACTATTATACAACGCGATCCTGAAACCAATATGGTTCTATGGAATCCAGTTATGGGGCACTGCCTCAGCATCAAATGTCGAAAAAATCCAAAGGCGACAAAATAAAATTCTACGTACAATTACAGCAGCTCCCTGGTATGTCAGAAATCATCGGATTCATAAAGACCTAGATGTTCCGTTGGTGAAGACAGTATTTTCAATAAACGCTAAAAAATATATAAAAAAACTTGAGGTGCACCCAAATGTACTTGCGCGCAATATTTTAAATTATAGAGGCCACACCCGGCTGAAAAGGAGGGATACTCTTTTTCTCAGCCGTACACGAGAGATGTAAAACAACATAAATTAACCGTTGAAATTAAAAATTTTGTTTAGCATTGGCTAAACTTATATTTAATATTTTTTTAGATTTAAGATTTGAAAAACTTATTGATAATTCAATTTTAATAATTAAAGATTCAATAAATAATAAAATAAAAAAAAAAAAAAAAAAAAATTGCTGCAATTTTAATTTGTTTTTTCTTTTTATTTTTTCAACATTAACTTAAAGCCACAAAAATAAAAAATAAATTGTTTGGTAAAATGTTGTTGAAAGAAAACACCAAAAGAGAAAAGGGGGGAATATTGGACAAGAAGTACTTGTCGTGTCATACCCGTTGCCATGAAGAGTTAAGTCATTCATTCATTTTGTTAATTAATTGCAAATTGTATTTTCCAGGGTAGGTTTCCATGCCTTAACGCAAATTTAAAGAAATCAAATTAGAAATAATTGTCACAATTTATTGTTAAGCAAATTAACGGCCTGTTTCACAATGACGACAAGTCGATGTCGTTTTCTTATTTATATTGAAAACAAAAACAAAATATTTAAATTTGTTTTGCCCACATCATTATCGGTTAAACAAAACAACTTCCATTTCGTTTTCTCCCAAACATTTTCCAAGCGGTCTCATTCTGATGGCCAACTCTGTTGCTTTGTTGTGGTGTATTATTAGAACTATTGGCCGTTTGAAAATATTAAAACTTCCTTTCTTTTAACTTTTTTTTATAATAATTTTTATTTGTTTTCTTTAAAGTTTGTTTTTGTAGTATTAAATAATGCTTTCGTCTTTAATATTTAATTATTCTTTTTTAAGAAATTACTAAATATTTCAATAACTTTTCATATTTGTTACTCGGTATTTTTGTTTCAATTAATTCTTTTTTTTTTTTTTGTTTTTTTTTTTAATCTAAACTTTAAATTTAGTTTGTTTTTTAAATAGAGTTATTAGAATGTATGTATGTATTTATGTTGTTGTATTAATTATCCTTGTTTCTTGATATCTTTTCAGTTTGTATTTTTCTTAGCCGTTTTTCTTTACTATTCAAAATTAAATTCTGTATAAAAAAAGGCCAAAGTTAAAAAAAGAATAATATTGGAAATTGAATTAAGCAGAAAACGTTATGCTTATTCTTTTCTATTAAGTGCCAACAGGGCACTTTTTCTTTGAATGGTGCAATTGGATGTGATACAGTACATTTCAGGTAAATTTCTTCAAAATCTCTATAAATTTGCAGATTTAGGGAACGAAGCATGAGATTAAGGATGCTGTTGGCTGAAGTGTTTCGCGCGTTGACTATAAAGGAAACTAAGACTTTAGACCTGAGTTCGATCCCTGGTCAAAGCAAGTCAATCAACAGCATAAATTTCTCCTAATTTGCATTAGTGTGACATTTGAGTAAATTAAGTGATGAAGGCATAGCACTGGTACTTATAAACAACTGTTCCCAGCTAATGTACACCACAGCGTCCTCCTTTGTCGCTTAGCAAACCCGTCAGCCAAGTAAAACATTTATTAAAAGGCGTCTTTAAGAAACTTAATGGGTCTACTTAACACCAGAGGCACTAAAATAGTGCTCTAAAAATTAACAAAAGACGCATCAGCAGAGTTGTAAAGGAATTAGGTCTACAATCCACATTTTCACTGTCTGTCTTCTTGACGTTATCCCTTTTCCGATTGAATCTGGCATATTGCATTGCTAAAGTAGGCGCCATATCTCCCAAGTATATAACCTATGAAAAAGGGTTAAGCACCTTTAGTTTGTAAAAAGAACCTTACACTGATTATGTTAATTATGACGAAGAAATGAATACTATGAAATCTTTATAATTAAAGTAACAAGGTCCTGGCGTAAAAAATTTCAGATGTTGACTCGATTTTTGGTTCTTGCGACCCACCCACCATGACGACATGATTCGAAGTAGATTATTTTCTTTACAGGCTTTAAAAATATTTAATATTTTACGACAATTCATTTACTTTAATTTTTATATATTTTGACATCCTAAAAATTTTTTTTTGGCATCATAATACTATACATTGTTTTTCTTTTTTACTCCATCCAGAAAATATGCATTTCTTTTAATTTCTTTGTTATCGTACAAGAAAACCTTAATTTACTTATTTTTTCCATCCTAAAAGTATACTTTGTTTGATAAAAAAAAAACGATGTCTAGAATGTCTTTTAATTTATATAAGAAATACTTAATTGCGAAACTTTTCTATCGAGTATATTTAACGTTATTGTTTTCTCTGAATGGTGAAAATAGGCAAATGTTTTTAAAATCTTGATGTACATATTTGCTCAAATTAGAAATTAATTTCAGAAAAATAAGGGAACTCATTTCAGTATAAGAATCTTAAGATGAAGGTTCAAAAACTGGTTATGTTGATTTTATTTTATCAAATAACTGCCGCCCGCAATGAAATCTTTATAATAAGAGTAACATGGTCCTGGCGTTAAAAAGTGTCAGATGCTGGCTCGATTTTTAGTCCTTCAGATCTACACACTTAACCTGATTCATGACACATTATCTTCTTTATAGGTTTTAAATTTTTTTTAAAAATATACTTGAAGTTTTATCTATTTTCCATCCTATAAGTATACCTTGTTCTATATTTTTAGTCAACCTAAAAGTATACCTTGTTTTAGTTTTTTTGCAGCCTAAAAGTATACATTGTTTAAAAATGTTTCGAACCCTTAGAGAATATATAGTATTCTTTTTTTCGATCCTGTAATTATAACACGATTTAGTTTCTTTTGCCATTCTAAAAGTATGCCTCTTCTTTACTCATGTGCGATCCTAAAAGTATACTTCATTTTACTTTTTTTGAGTCATACCAAAAGTTTTTTTATGTATTTTCCGATCCTAAAGGTATACTAAGCTTTTCTTCTTTTTTAACATTCTCCTAAAAGTATACCCTGTTTTCTGCATAATTTTTTTTTTCGAAAACTTTTCATCTGAAATTTATCTTAATTTTCTCCTGTTTTTAAAACATAAAATTTTACTTAAAAAATAATTTCTTGAATTATTTAACACTATTTTTAAATATTTTAAGTCTGCATGTGTGTGAGTGTTCTATAATAATTTAGTTAAATTTACTTTGCTTGTTTTTTTGTATTTTACTAACACTTCATTGAAAACTCATTCATATTCATTTTGCACCTTAATTTAAATATATTTTAAGAATTTTTCTCTTGTATAGTTTGTGTCTTCATTTTATTACATTATAAATAATTGTTATTTACTTTCATTTTAAACTTGTTTTAAAGTTTTATATAATTTTTAATTTCTTTTTTTTATTTTTGCTGTCTTTAGTATATTTTATCCCTTGTATTGGTTTTTCAATAATTTGTTCCTTATATTGGTTTTATATATTTTGTCTTACTGCTAGTTTTCCTATCTTCTTTTTCTTAATTAAATAAATACATTTCTAAAAAAAAAAACAAGAAATTTATCTTATTTAATTAAGGTTTTATTTTCTTCTAGTTGTTAATTGTTTAGTTTCAATATGAATTTGTAGTTTTACTTATTTACCTACAGAAGTAGTTTATTTCAAAAGACTATTTATTTAATTTAGATTTTTCCCATTAATTTTTTTTCTCTTTTAATTTGTATGTTTGTGACATGTATTTTGCTGTAATTGTTCTTGAATGTTGGAATAATGGCAAAAAATAAATTGCAAATGAAAATTAAAAGTGTTAAATTGAGGCCAGATAACGAACTGATTATTTGCAGTAAACAACAAATGTAAATTGGAAAAAAAAATTAAAAACTATTTACAAACGAAAATATTTTTAATGAAAAACAGAAAATGCAGAAATTGTTTTTTAATAGAGATTGACCGAAATGGAAAAAATTTTTAAAGTAAAAAATAAAACGTAATGAAAATTGCATTGACAATTTTAATTTATAATTCAAAATTTTAAAATGTGTTGAGTAATACTTTGGTCAGTTTGGTTTTTTCGAAACAATTTATGTATTCGAAAAGCTTAAATTTAGGTATTGTTTTCGTATACTACCAAAAAAGCAACTCTGAAAATAATAAGCTTGAAAACAGCTGATCACCAATATCATTACGGATACACTGAAAGCGTTCACAAGGACACTAAAAGAATATTGATAGTAAAGCCAGGGACTCCTACTGCCCAAAATTACCGCTCAAAAAATGTCAATAAAATTGATTTTGCAAGCACACAAACTACTACTAACCCAAGCTTCAGCACAAACGTCTTGCGAATATAATTCAAGAGCACTCTTAAATCTCTAAGTATTGATGATGCAAGACCATCCATCGAATGAATTAAAAAACTTACTTATCTATATTCAACTATATAAAAAGATTGGATGGTGATATAGGTACTCGGAATAGTTAGAAAAGTGTGTTAAAAAAGTACTTTCGAAATCAGTTGTTTTCAAAAAGTACCATTCTATAAACTACTTTTAAAAATTTTACCATAGAACTTGCTACACTTGGTATAGATTTATTTTTTTGTTTTGTAAAATATACTGCGGCCAAAAGTGACACTAAAACAGCAGTTGTTAAAAAATCTTTTTAAAAAATAAAAACTTCCATCAAAATTATGTTCGCAAAATACTTTCTTGATAAATATATTGATTTTACCCGTTACTTCGTTTACACTACAAGTTAATCAACAAACTGTCTGTGTATCAAGTTTATCGAAAAACCCTAAAAAGTACCTACAATAAAAATATTAAAAGAACCAGATTTATTTTTTTTTTTGTTTTATCTCCCAGAAACTGTTCTGAGTGTTAATGAGAAAAAAAAAATTGTTAAAATAATAAAAACTACCGAAAGTACTAATTTGTCCCTTTTTTCTTCACTATATAGTAAGTTTTATATTAATGTGGGTCACATGTTATCAGTGTAAGCAAATTTCATTGAAACCTTTAAAAAAACTTAAAAAAAAATAGTACCAAAATTAAAAAACCACTAAAAGTAAAAAACAATTACCATAAGTTAAAAAAGTACAAAAAAAAAACACCCCTTTTTCAATTTTTCGCCCTCGAGAAAGTATTAAAAATTAAAAAAAAAAACTTAAACAATATTCTTACAAAAATAAAAAGTACTACAACTACCAATGTACCATTTTTATCCCTCATAAGGTACTCTAAATATTAATTTCAGTCTAGTAATTCATTCACGCCACATGTTAATAAAAAAAACTGTCTGTATACCAAGTTTATCGAGAAAAAATAAAAATTACCAACAAAAGTACCTGCTTTTTCTTATTTGATCCCCAAAAAGTAATCTAAATATTAATGAAAGAAAAAATTTAAACAAAAATAAAAAGTACCAAAAATATCAATTTGTCCCTTTTTACCTGCTAAAAAGTAGCCTATATTTTAATACGGATCACTAAACTTTATACTGGAACAAATATCCAAACATACAAACTTTCTGATTTAATATATTAATTGGACCATTGTTCTTCTTTTTTTAAAGAAGTAAAAATTATTAGGAAAAGATTTTTTTTTAATTTAAAAACTAAACAGGTCTTATTGGTGTAAATAAATACATTTGGGAAGTTTTATATCCGAAGTGTCAAGTATATTAGTTCCACGACTGCTTAATATACGATTACAGTTTTACACATACAGAATATGAACATCGTTGTTGTCCATACAATTGATTTTTACTATAAGAACTTTTAAATAAGTCACAGAGAATATAGATCAGTGGTCTAATCACTCATTGGCTTATTACTATTACTATTTTTTTTTTTTTTCTTTCTAAATTAAAAATTCCGAATTGCCTTATTTTTCATACAAAAAACGCATTCATTTTTCTTAACAGAATCGTTCCTTAAAATATTTTTTTTAGTTCAGTTGGATCACAAGTCAAAGAGGCTATAAAATCTGTATATTTTAATTCATCATATTTTTGATACTTTAATTTAATGAACAGAATTTTATTTTAAAACTCTGTTTAATTGATGTTGACCTGACAAATAGTTTTTAATTGAATTTTGTAAAATCAATAGAAGTATTCAAAAGAAATATTGCATTAATTTCAATTAATTGTTAATTCTTTGTGGTTTCCTTTACGCATTCGATTTTTTGTGGCAGATAAAAAGTAGGCACACAGTTAAGGGCAAAATTATAGAAATTTTATAAAACTGCAAAATACGAGTATATGAAAAAAACTTTTTGTTTTTCTATTACAAATTATGAAAAATAATAACTTACCTGGCAATAGAATGTACTTTTTTGTAAATAAAATCTAGGGAAACCCAAAAGGAGACTTTTCTTAACCCTTCTTGTCATGGATGGAATGTGGAACACCCTTAATGTCACGTAAATGGTGGATATCCTTTTCTTAATAAATAGTAATTTAAATTTTAAATATAAAATCTAGGAATCTAAGTCCTTGCTTCAGAAACTTTTCTGAATACATGCTATTAAGTTTATAGGACGAAAACGATCTACACTGTCGAAAACAAATCTTTTTCAGTGGACTTATGCGGTTTCCCAGAAATCTACTGAACTAACACAAATACGTAACAGGGCACAAAAAAACTACATTTTAAAATCAATTACGAAAACTGTAAAATCAATTAAATTCGTTGTTGAAATACAAAAATTAAAATTCCAATTTTCAATTATGTACTAAAATTTTGCAAAATATCATAGAAAATAAATTTGCCAACGGCTTTATTTTCTTTAGCGGCTTCGCTAAAGCACATCCATGGTAGCTGTTAATTGAAATTAATTTTGAAATATATTAAATGTCTTAAATAAAAATTGTATGCATCACAGAAAATATTACTTTTAAAATTATTTATTTGTAAATTTAATAATAGTTAATACATATAATCAATATTTTAAGCAAATTTCAATCAATTTCGTTATTGAATCATTTAATCATGTGATTATAAACTTAATCCTATTAATATTGTAAATGTGAAAGTTTGATTGTTTGAATGTTTGTTCCACTACAACAGGAAAAACTCTCACTGGATTAGAGATTAAAAATAAGGGTATGTTTTAAGGGATATAAAAGGGAGAAAGTGATAGATGTTTTACTTTTTAATTTTGTACCAATATTTTATTCTTTTTATATAAATCTATATACATTTCGGGAGCTAAAATGAGAAAAAACCAGTACTTTTGGTACTTTTTTACTTTTGGTACTTTTTCTCTTAAAAATTCTGTTATTGGATTTGGATAATTTGGTTGAACCAAATTAAAATTTAGTGTACATTTTAAGGAGTTGAAAGGGACAAATTGGTAGTTTTGGCACTTATCATTTTTGTACTAATATTTTATACATATTTTATAAATGTATAAATGTAAAAATTTATAAACTTTTTTGAGCTAATATGAAAACTAGTACCATTGTTATTTTTTTACGTTTGGTACTATTTTACTTATGGTACATTTTATCTTAAGAAACTCTGCTGAGTTTTGAATTTGGATAAAATTTGGTAGACGGATAGCATGTGACCGAGATTAAAATATGGTGTACATTTCGTTTAGTTTCAAAAAGAGACAAATTGGTTGTTTTGGTACTTTTTATTTTGGTTCTAATCCCACTAATGTTATAAATGAGAAAGTTTATTTGTTAAGATGTTTGGATGTTTGTTCCACTATAGCTCTGAAACTATTTAATAGATTTGGTTGAAAATTGGTAGATTAAAAATAGGGGTAAAAATTGTTGGTACTTTTTAATTTATTTACTATTTGTTTTTTACCTTAAAATACCGTATTATTTCTGGAGAGTAGATGAAGAATAGCAATTGCTTTCAGTACTGTTTTTTGGTACTTTTTATATTTGGTACTTTTTGATTTTGCGATAAATTTGATTTTCAGATAGTTAGAGAATGAAAGCAGGAAATGCTATTACTTTTTTTAAACTTTGGCTTTTGGTACTTTTTGTTTTTAGTCCTTTTTTTTCGATAAATTTTATATTCACATAGTTAGAGAATCAAAGGAGGAAAATTACTTTTACTATTACTTTTTTAAATTTTTTGCTTTTGGTACTTTTTGCTTTTGGTACTTTTTTTCGATAAATTTGGTGTACACACAGTTGAGGAATAAATAGAGGAAATACTGTTACTATTTTTTACTTTTTGCTTTTGGTCATTTTGGTTTTATGACATATTTGGACAGTTTATGACTTCAATGACATGTAGTTTGAACGAAGTCAGGGAGGGGTAAACGCTAGTTTTTTTATTAATTGTTTTAAAAATTTTAAGTAATTTATAATTTAAACACTGAACACTAGAAACAAACTAAAAAAATTGTTGGTACTTTTTAATTTATTTACTATTTGTTTTTTACCTTAAAATACCGTATTATTTCTGGAGAGTAGATGAAGAATAGCAATTGCTTTCAGTACTGTTTTTTGGTACTTTTTATATTTGGTACTTTTTGATTTTGCGATAAATTTGATTTTCAGATAGTTAGAGAATGAAAGCAGGAAATGCTATTACTTTTTTTAAACTTTGGCTTTTGGTACTTTTTGTTTTTAGTCCTTTTTTTTCGATAAATTTTATATTCACATAGTTAGAGAATCAAAGGAGGAAAATTACTTTTACTATTACTTTTTTAAATTTTTTGCTTTTGGTACTTTTTGCTTTTGGTACTTTTTTTCGATAAATTTGGTGTACACACAGTTGAGGAATAAATAGAGGAAATACTGTTACTATTTTTTACTTTTTGCTTTTGGTCATTTTGGTTTTATGACATATTTGGACAGTTTATGACTTCAATGACATGTAGTTTGAACGAAGTCAGGGAGGGGTAAACGCTAGTTTTTTTATTAATTGTTTTAAAAATTTTAAGTAATTTATAATTTAAACACTGAACACTAGAAACAAACTAAAAACAAACGACTTAAGAAACAAACTTAGTGTCAGGTTTTTTCGTTTCAAAAACAAATTCCAGGTTTTTTCGTTTCATATACAAACTTTTCAAAATTTCTTGATTCGGTCGCCACAAAGCCCGCGATAGAAGCTACGCAATAGCTTGAAAACACTTTTTTCCAATTTCCCAAAAGTTGCTAAGTAGTAAGAGTTTTAGATCAACTTAACACGTTATCCTTAAAACAAGCGTCTATTGTTGGAGTCCTGATGATATTTTATTATATGAAAATCATAGAAATTAAAAAATTTCCTTATACTTTAAACTTTTTCAAGACGAGACAATAGATTTTAAAAAAATTCACATTAATGCTGGGAATCGATTACTATCAAATATCCTTGGTTAAGACGAAAATGTTTCTGAAAAGGAGTCTTAAGAGTTGTTTGAATTTTATAACATCACAAAGAATGTCAAAAATTTACCTCTACTGTATGAAAAAAAAAAATATATGATGTATTTTTCTCTATAATGATAATTAACTGGTTTGTCTATGTGTTTGTGTCTACATGTCCTTTTGTTGTTTAAAGATGAAATATTAATTTTCATTTATGTACATACAAACATATTTTTATTGCTTTATTCAATATATATTCGTATTTATTTATATATATAATTTATATTTGTGGTTTATTTAAGTTAATATTGCATATGTATGAAGTTTTGCTCTTTGTGATTTTTGTGGTTCTTGTTGTTTTTTTTTCTTTCTATAAATTATATGGTAGTTGTTGGTTTATTTTTCAAATATTTTCAAAAGAAAATTATGAAAAAAAGGAATTAATTAAAAAACTAACTATTTTATTGATTGGTTTTTCATTTATTTGTATAGTTTATTTTTTTTTAAATATATTTCATATATACGTATAATTTTATATATATATTTATTAATATATTTGTTATCCAGTCGATTAAGAATAAATTTAAATTAATTGCTTTTTTTCATTAAGGTTTCTTTTTTGTTGTGAAATAAATTAAGTTAAATAAAATTTTATATGAAAATAAAAAATAAGAATAAAAATTTTCTCAATTATTCGATAATTTTAGTTTGAAAAGTCACCACGCCGACTTGACACAGAAAATGTGTCACACTTTAACTCTTTTTTGCTAAAAAAGGATTTTAATTCATCATATATTATTGAATCCAAATATATTACACATATTACCTGCCTAAATGTATATATGAAATATGTATGTATGATTACTTAATACAAATAATATATGAGCTTTACAAAACTTTGTTCTAACTAAATACTGCTAAGAAACAGCAAGAGCTTTTTAATAGCAGTCCAAGTGCAACTTATTTTAGTGTAAAGTGGACGTGATCACAATAACTGGTTACAGAATAAGAGAGAAATTTTAAATAAAAATATTTCAAATAAAAATATTTCTTATAAACAATAACTCACTTAAATACTCGTTATCTTTTTATTTGTTAAATGACTGAGAATCCCATTAAGGAAAATATACGATACGACGAGTGGCTTGGTTACGAAACTTTTATACAAAATTATTAAAAAAGTTATTGTGACCTTTTTAATGTATGAATTTTGTATGGAAAAATCGATTTTATTTATTGTACACTTTAACAATTTTCAATCGTTTATGAATAAGGTGTTTGAAATATATTTTTGGAGAAGGTGAAATTTCAGACTTTAAATAGTTTTCAATCCTTTTAAACTGCATAATTTAAAACAAGGAAACTGCACAGAAAAAATTATAAGTGAAAAAAAAAATTTTCAATTAATTAAAATTTAAAATTATTTTTAATGGAGTCCGTGATTTAATTTTTGTTAGTAGGGGATGAATCTTACTTATGCAATACATTATGACAGAACTAGAAAGAAAGCTACAGGGCAAAGAAAATAGATGGGTGAAAATGTAGAAGAAGGTTTAATTCCTTGACAACTCTGCTGTAGACGAATTAAATTTAATAAATCATTAAAAGTTCATCTCTCTTTTCAGTTTAACAAGAGTTTAAACATGTAAATATATAAATCAGTAAACGTTTAAACATCTTTAAATGCTAAAACGCGTTTAAACTACAATTTAGCACCATATGATTTTGAAATATATGTTATTGTAGCTGCTGGCAATGTACCGCCACCAGTCAGATATTGTTCAGTTTTATCAGCTGCAAACCGTGTTTTTGCTGTTTTCTTCATGTTCTCATATTTTATTTTAAGTACGGCATAGCTTCGAAGGCAAATTTTTAGCCAAGCCTGCAATTTCTCTTCTGTTCTTGTCCTGTCTGTTTTCTTTTATTCCACTATGTCTTTATTCTTTTCAACTTCGCTAAGAAGATCATTTAATTCTGATGTTGTGAAATTAGGGATTCTTTTCATATTTCCTTTTTTTAACATTATTATTATATTAATTTTTATTTCGCGTTGCGTTGCTTGTCTCTGTATTAAAAAATTTTTCTACTGATTTTAAGTATAATAAAGTGATAGACTGCTGCAAAATACCAGCTGTTTTTGTTATTTAGGATAGTGTTGCCATGTTATCCTGTTTAAATTATGAATAGCTTAAGCGAGTACTGATTTACTGATACAAAGTTTAAACGGTACATAAAATTATAGTAAGTTTTTCGAAACCAGCGTTTAAACGTTCACTGATTTATTAGGCATTAAAGTTAGAAATTTCAAATTTTAGCTTTCAAGGTGATTCAATTAATTTTGTTGTTCAAACTACGACAAAAATTTAAACTGTTTAAAATTACACCAAATTCTTAATTATTCAAAATGTTATCAAATTTTCCACTGTTAAAAATTTTATCAAATTTTCAAATATTCAAAATGTTAACAAATTTTGAACTATTTAAAATTTTATCAAATATTTTCTTTGGAAAATTTTGCTTTTGATAATTTCAAATACAGAATTAATTGAAAATAGTCTCCAAGTTTTAATTAAATTTTTTAATTGAATTTTTTTTTTTTTTGAATTTTTTCTGTTAATTTAAAAATTTTCAATTTATGAAATGAATTAAGATCCAGATTTTGCAAACGATTTCTTTTGTAAATCCAGATTTTCGTATTTTCCATATTTGTACAATTGTTTTTGATCTGAGGCAAGAATAAGCAATGAATATTTTTTTTCCACTCTCGTTCGAGTGTGTTTTTTTCACAAAACATTCTTTGATTCCATGTTTTATGTCCTTAAGGGATAATTTTTAATTAATAACATTATTTTATCTACATATATTTTGTTTTACCTTGTTCTTTTTTCAATTGCTTAAATTTTATTACAATTTTTGAATTTTATTAAAATACTCTCTATGTTTTTTTATGTATTTTATACACTTTGTTTTGCAGTATTTTTTTGTTTATATTTCTTAGATTAATTTTATGTTTATGTAAAGTTTTAGTTAAATTTCTTACTTTTTTATATACACTGCTGTAACATTTTTTTTTTAACTTAAACTAAAATCACTGGAAATTTGTTTGTGTCTTTTTTATTTTAAATAAAAATATAAATTATATTATTTTTTCTTGTAAATAATTACAAATTATCATGTGTAGAAATTATTTACAGTATTTTTTTTTAATTATTATGTCATCCATTGTGTTATTTGTTTTGAACCTTAAAACTACTCTTTTTTTTTACAATCAATTGCTTAACATTTCCCTTGGCAAACTTTTCTGCTGAAAGATTTAAGCTTGAACATTTTTTAAGCTTTAAGAACTTCACCATCTGTTTATGCGTTGAAATTTCAATGCGATTAATTAGTTGCATGACTTTTTATTTTCATAGCAAAAAAAAATATTCCATGACTTTTATGTTATGATTTTTTTTTGTGTGTAATCATTCACAAATGGCATTTTTGCATGATTTTATAAACCAAAAAACAAAAAGTTGCATGAAAATTTTAACGAACGAACAAGCAAACAATGAAAATTCAAACTGAAATTCTGGCCATTTTCTCGTTTCATTCGAAATTAAAATAATATAAAATTCTTGTGGCTTTATTGCTATAGAAATTTTTAAGGTAGACAAAAAAAGAAACTTTTTTTTTTATTATTGCAAGAGTAACACAGAATACGGCCAATTAATACAAATAAAAATATGCAATAAATAAGCGAAATAAAAAAATATATCATGATATTAAACAAATTTATATGGTGACAGAAGACATTAACAATATTTTTATGCATCTATTATGATATAAATTTTTATAGAAAAATCTTTAGATAAGAAAAAGTACACAAAGCTTTTATTCATAAAATAAGAAACGCAGTTTAAAACTACCCCTCTCCCGCTACCCAGACACATTTTACAAAATTTTTACTATGAAACTATCACCGAGTAATGAATCATCTTTACACCTCCCGGCCATCGATAAGTAGTTGAGAGTAGACCCAATATTGTTTGAGCTCATCATAGAAAGTAGTGATGACAAATAAAATCAAACACACAATTGACTACAGAAAACCGATCGATTAGATAACAAAATTGACGCAATTAAATGAACGTTTACAATCCGATATAATCCATTACTCAAGTACATTCCAAAAATTACAAAAAAATAATGAAGATCGTTTTATAAATAGCGGAAATTTGAAATAATCATAGCTTGCATTCTTAAGGGACCAAACTGCAAGCGTACACTTACAAAATCAGTCCATATATGGCTGAGTTACGTCAAAACTAATATATCGAAGGGGCTAATAAACCTTTTGATTATTCCAAAAAAAATTGGGCACAAAAGGACAAGGAAAGTCTTTCAGACATAAAAAAAAATTGCAAAAATCAGCCCATAAGAGGACTATTTATTCGATAGTAAATTATTTTTAGTGGTGGGGGGAGGGAAGGTCAGACATGATAACCACGATTTTCATAATTACTTTATTTGATAGAACTGCAAGAAAACCTTCTCAGAATAATAATTTTTCTTGGAAAACAAAAATATATGTTTGTTTAATGGTTAGAATAGGGGGGTGGGGGTGCCACTTCCCCTTGATTTTTTAAAAAAAATTTATTGAATAAAAACCGTAAGCAAAATCGATCACCTAAATAAAAATTTTTTTAAAAAATTACCGATTAATGCAATAAATGCGGTAATCAATATTTATTTAAGAGCGGGAGGGGGTAGCAACTACCCACCGCCTTTTTTTAAATTTTATGAGACCAAACTGCAACCAAAACTGCCTCAAAAAAAAATATTAATAAAAATGGTAGATCAATATTTCGCAGGAACAACTTCCCGCCCAATTTAAACAAAAATGTATGAGACCAAACTGTAAACAAAAAAAAAAAATTTGAAAACATGAATATAAATCCACATGTATTGAGGATAAACTCCTTCATTTTGTTTTAGTCCCTTAAGCCCTAATGACACTTCATTGTTATAGAACAGAGCAAATATAATAATGTACAGTACAATCTCCCTAATCCGGACACTCGCATATTCGGACTATCCAGTAATCCGGACATTTACAAATAAAATTTAGCAATCAATCAAAACATTATCATTTTATCCATTGCATCCATTAGTAGAAATAAGTAGCGTATTCTATTTGTATTTGTAATTGTGTATAAATAGAAAATGTAATGACGTTCAACGAAGCTACCTAACAAGTAGTGAAAGCATTTGCACATGAATACTGACGAGGTTTAGTGGCTTCTGCCGAAAACAAAGTCTGTTCTATTCAGCCATTGCTGTTGAAAAATCTACAAAAGGGATGCATAAATATTAAATTTTTCCTTTGTTGCTAGAAATATGTGAACAGTGTCTACCTAATATTTCTCTGATTATAAACATTTACGAACTTTAGCCTGTACAAATATTAACAAATATTAATAAAAAAACAGTTCGTAGTAATTTAAAAAATTACAATTAATAGACAATAAATTTTTTTAAGTTGGTTTAAAAAAGAAAAGAAAGAAATTCTGCATTTTTAAACTTTTAGTTTTATGCTTCCTACTTATGTGCCATCATACATTGTTTAACATTATTTCAGCTTTATAGACTGCAATTTTCACAAATTTATTTTCAGTTTTCCTGTGCTGAGTTGCCACAAACAAATATTGAGGGTAATCACTCTTGGTTGAAAACTGCTCTTGCATATGTTGCAGATCTTGCAGGTATAGCTTATTTACATATTTTGTTATTGCATTGCTGTAAACTGATGAAAATAAGCTAGACTTGCAATAACTGTAATTATTACAATACTAAAGCTACGTTCACAGTTATTAAATATTTGTCCAAAAAAACGTAACCACTAGTTTTGCTTATAAATAGTGTCATTTTACTTTGTTTTTATATTGCAAAATAAAATTATTTATTCTTCAAAAAAATTAATTTTGTATAGTTTTTAAAAAATGCGAACCCATAATTAAAAAAAATATTGAAATTAAAAGAAATAAGTTATAAGGTTTTTTGTTGGTTACGTTTTTTTCGACAAATATTTGATAAATGTGAACGTAGCTTAAGAGTGATTTCCTCTATTAATATTAAACAGTTCGTAGAAATTTATAACAAAATTACAATTAATATACATTATCATTTTTCGTTTAAACATTTTTATTTTAAAATTCATATTTAAAGCGTGAAACATTGAAAATGTTGCAAAAACAGCGGTATATGGACACGAATTTCGTTTGGCAACGTCCTATGCGTTTTCCTATCAATAATAAGATGACAGCATATAAAAAACAAACACATAGCAAAACATCAGAACAAATTTTTTTATATCGTCAAGTTACATTGAAAAGAATTATAGGAAAACCGGAAAACTTTGTAAATTAAACCTATAAAACATCCTTTTGTGTTGTGTAATAAAAGCTTCAGTCACTTTTGATCGCAGAAGTGTAAAACTTTGCCAAGACATTTAGTTTAATGGAATTCATAATAATCAATCAAAAAGGCGATTTTGAATATAAATAAGTTAGGGCTTTTAGGTTTCATATGACGATATGGCTCTTTCGAACAATTGCTTTGTCTTTCTTTCAATCCGGTAGCACTGCAATATGCATAAGTATCAAAAGAATTTTCATAAGGGCTTTACTACGAGTAAACTGCAACTAAATGACGTATGAATAATTAATAAAATATTAATATCAAGTATACGTTAAGATGTTCAAGTACTCAGTACGTAAATCAAACGTATACGCTACCATGCACTTTTAATATGACACTTAATTGCATGGAATCTCTGACGATACTGGTGTACAGCAAGACTTCAACTTGAAAAAAATTATTTTTTGAAACCAGAAAATGGAAATTATTTAAAGAAATTTGCAAGCATGGATTTGAATGAAAAATTTAAAAAAAAATTTTAATATTCTCGAGATTATGGAAAAATTTGTTGAACAAGAATTAGAAATTTGAGATTTGAAAATTTTTTAAACATAATCGATAAAACTCTCTTAATGCGTCGGCAGCTACTAAATGCAGGCCAATAAATATTTTAAGGACCTACGAGTACTGCCTCTATTTTGCACCACAAAAATACCATTTTTTAATAATTTTCTTAACTAAATTTCTTTTTAGCTCTTAAGCTAAATATATTTAACTGTGCAAACAAAAAGTAAAAATATTCTATGCAATTAATAGTCAAGACCATTTTTTGTGACAGAATTTATGGCCATATTATTTAATCGATTTAGACAAAATGTCTACGAAATTAAAAATATTTATTCAAAGAAGTGAACAAGTTATTGTGGATTAATTTGGGTTCAATATTTTGGGAGCTATAAACAATGCACAAGTATTACTCATGCATATTAACTAAAAAAAATAACAAAAACCCTGGATGAGTTTATTGATTATTTACATTGAGAATACGACAGATTTTATCGGTTAAAATATAAAAAAAATAAATTGTGTACAATTTCCCACCCTCAGACTTTTCTTTCTTTAATAGTCTTAAAATCGAATACCATAACAATTCTTCTCAAATCTGTAAAAGCTTTGCTCTTTAAGTCTGATCTGCAGTTTCTTTTCTAATGCAAAAAAGCTGTCATTTCTATTGTTTCAAATGTGCCCATTTTACCACCCTCCCATATAAAATCGCCCCGTGAGCTGGCATTTTTTAAACCATTATGCTCCCGGCACTTTTTTAACGAATATCAGTGATATTGATGTCTCAAACTACCTGTATTATTACTGTAGTTGTTGTTATTGTTGTTAGTATTTAAAGTATTGCTTTTGTGTAAACTAGCTGATATATTTGTATTGATGTTATTGTTGATGTTATTACTTAGAGAATTGCCATTCAAAGAGCTTAAAGTTGAACGTCGTCCTGTGGTATTGCAACTGCCATTACGTAAAGGCAAGGCTGGCGGTGGTGGTGTGGGTGGTATAGGCGAGCTAGAAGGACTAGCATTGTGTCCATCATCATCATCATCAACAACATCATCATCTAGTGTATGAATGCTGTGATCGAGTGGCAGCGAATAATGTGAATTGTTATGCAAATAGTCACCATCTAAAGTTTGGGAATATAATTTCGGATATTTTAACCCCGACGAATTGTTGTGATTAAAATGATCTTGTGTTAGATGTATATGACGTTCGGTTGTATTAAATTTCGGTGTTGTATTAATAAAAGAGCCCACACCATTGGGTACTATCGGCTGGCTATAGATGTGATTGTTGGTTAAAGAACTTTCCTGCTGCTGCTGCTGTTTGCTACAGCTGTTGCTATGACGTGGCAAAGAGGTGATATTAGGATTTTTGCCATTGGCCAGTTTGCGCATATCCTGCTGGGAATGATAATTGTTCGGCGTACGTATTGTATTATTGGTCATATATTTGATTTGATTTAGCTGATTGACAAATGTGGTTGTATTGGTAGCAGGATTATCAGGTAGAGGAACACAGCCGTTATACAATGAAGCACCACCATTCGATACTTGTAATTGTTGCAACGTATTATTGGCTGATCCCCGACCTCTGTGTGGAGGTGGGGGTGGTACTTCTAGCTATAGCTCTGTTACAGGTATGGGTCGTGTGCCCATATAAGGCATGGCATGTTGTCCATAACCACTCGTTGTCGTTGCATAGGGAGCTGTTGAGGTCATGGCACATGATATTTGTGGCTGCCGATGATTCATATAGTCTTCATCGGAAAAGGTTTTTTGATATTCTCGTTCTTTGCGTCCCAGGGCGGAATTGCCCCAGCCACCCTTTAATAGTTCACGTATTCTTCGCCGGCAAGCATATATACTTAAGGCCAAAATGGTTATTGTTGCGGCAGTAGCTACTAAAAGTACACCGATTAAGGCCTGTTGCTGTGGATCGTTATGCGAACAGCCCAACATGGCGGGTGTAACAGATTGCAAAGTTTCGCTCTTTAAATTGGGCGGTGCGGCACAAGTTACACCTTTTATTTGCTCGTTAGTGCCATTTCGGGTCATTATCAAAGATCTGAGCCATAACAAACGGCAATCACACATTAAAGGATTATCGGAAAGATCTAATGTCTGCAAATCCGACCAGGGAAATAGTCCCTCGTCCAGTGAAAATATTTGATTTTCTTTTAGGATAACATGTTTCAAGTGCGGCAAGCCCATAAAGGCATTTTCTTGTATATCACTTAACATCTTATTGGACGATAGATTGATCAACTCCAGGTTAGTGTTGCTGCCAAAAGCAGAATTCTCCAATTTTCTTAAACGTTGGGCACCGATAATCTCTAGTTTCTTGAGGTTTTTCAAACCCATAAAAGCATTTGTGCTTATGACTTCAAAATCATTTTGACCCAAAGACAAATACTCTAATCTCTCCAGATGCGACAAAGCCAATTGTGGCACGAACTGCAAACGATTATCCGATAAATCCAAATATCGGACAACCTCTAAGCCTTTCATGGCCTCCAGGGAGATATTATGCAGACCAGCTCCCTTTAAGTCTAAACGTGTTAGGCCCTTTAAGTCCTCGAAAGCCTTATTCGGTATAGACATAAAAGAATTACTGCCCAAATACAATTCAGCCATCATGGGCATGGCTCTGAAATTTTCCATAGGCGGTACTGTGGTCAGCGTATTGTCATCTAAATACAAAACTCTTAAATTCTTTAAGCCATCAAAGGCATGCACACCTATTTTACTAATACGATTTTGTCCCAAATTCAATTCCTCTACCTTTAGCAGGGCAGCAAAAGTCAAATCCTCTAATTCAGCCAATAAGTTTCCTCTTAAATTCAACACCGTTACCGCTGACAGGCCCGACAATGTTTTATTATTAATTTGTCCAATTTTATTGTGATTTAAATGCAATTCCTGTAGTTTACGTTGAAAAGCAAATGTTCTTTGGGGTATTGTGACCAAATCGTTGTAGGATAAATCTAGAAAAGTCAATTCCGCATAAAACTGTATGCTTGAGTCGATGGTCTTTATTTTATTATTTTTGATAATTAAACGTTGTATGGAGGGATTTAAGGCGATGGGCAACACATCCAAAGTACCTTCGCCACATCTTACGACCAAAGTGTCATCATCACATTGACAGCCATTGGGACAATTGGCCAAGGCATTTGCCATGGGCACCTTAAAACTAAGACACATTAATACGAAGACTACTACCACGAGTAGCCGGCCTGCAGAACTGCATGCTTTTAAAAGGCTGGTGGTATAGAGTTCTTGTGCAGTTAAAGTTGTCTCTAATAATAATGATCTGGGGTGTTTGTGACTTGTGGTTGAATGTTGTCTGTTTAGCACGCAACACTCGCCCTGCAAACGTTGCTGCAAAGCTTTATCCATTATGGGGCTGCTTGTGGTCATACCTTCTTGTTCCTGTTGTTGCTGCTCTTCTTCTGTTTCTTGTATGATTATCGTTAGTTTGTCTAGTCGTGGCCTTTTCATATCCTCTTTTCTTTTCGTTGTTAGTCTCATTGTTGTGTATTTATGTTTTATGTTTTTTTTTGCTTTTTCTTTTAATACTGTCTTTGTGATAATTAATTCGTTTAAATGTGATATATTTTTTGCGGCACTTTGTCGCGTGTTTTTTTTATTATTTATTCAATTTAATATTCTTACAGTTCAATTTTGTTAAAGTTTTTTACACAAATGCTGGTAGTAGTTATTGCTGTTGCTGTTTTTGGTTTGTAGCATTTGCTGTCCATTGGCAGGCGTCATTAGAATTGCAAGTTAGAAAACTAAAAATAAAAGAAAGAAAAAAATCAAGCTTTAGATAAGATTAAGTTAGAGATTCAGTCATTGGGGGCTGTTCACACATAACGTCAACTTGAAGCAAAGAAAATGAGGTTGGTGAATATGTGAACCCTCACAAATAAATTGAATTCATTAAAAATAAATATAAGTTAATTAAAAATATGTTTTTATTGTTAAGTTATGAAATTTCAGTTCAACTGTATGGTGTTTAATTCAACGATATTTTTTATTATTAAGGCTTAAGTTCGTATAATTTTTAATTTTTTAATTAAAAAGAAAAAGATCGCAATAATCGATTAATCAGATGTGTTACAGATTAACGTCAGTAGCCAAAACTGACTGCTGTTCACCGCTGCCACAGAGTCTTTTCCGAAGTTTTATGCCTGAGACCTGAAAAATCTCAGCAGGTAGAAAAATTTTTATGCATGCATCAACACCTTGATTAAGTTTTTGATCTATCTAATGTCATGCTTCCGAAAAAAGCTTCTTTTGTTGTTTAGCAACAGCACATAGAGGCTTGACATTGGTTGTTCGAAGTCGAAACAGCCATTAGGAATGGTCGAGCATCAGCTATTTAACCAATACCTCTCCCAGTGTTTGCTACCGAACACAGACACTACGTGTACTCCCGAAGAAGATCTCACAACTAACCGGTCAAGGAATCATGCCACTATCGAGGGTAGCACGATGCCCAAAAGGATATCCCCATACCCAAAGGAACAGAGCATCTCACATCACATCGTTAGGTGATTTCAATATAGGAGCACAACACTTCTCTAACAACCTCGCAAGACATTCATCTGTGGGATTTACCGTCTCCCATGATTAGGTACGATTACTGATCGACGCTGGAAAGAGAAAACCTAGAGAATGCTTTCCATCAATTAATATGATCTTGGATAGAGACCCTAGGTGACTTTTTACTTCCTACCTGGCTAAAATAGTTTGGATACCTTTTATTTTCTACATGTATACCGGTCTCTCTCTTGTTTCAGTGATTGGACAGTAACATATAAAATTTAGGGGTAATTGGCTAAAAAAGGTAATATTGTAAAAAGAAAGCACAGCATCAAGGCTTTTTGATAGCCCCCACTATATTTTAAAGTGCTCCGCGGGAAAAACTTAAGTTGAGCTGACTGTCTCGTCATCAGAGTTGTGGTCGGATTGGAAATAATTGGCAACCACAGCAGGTAAAATAAACGAATTAAAGATCCAAATATAAGTTTTTATCAACAGATTGATTTATATTAATGGTTTGAAAATTCACTAGTTTCTAGTTTTATACCACACTGACAATCACGACAGCTGCAATCAAGTAGTTAAATATGCCTTATCATTAATTTAATTCTGCTGAGTAGCATGAGTATTATCAACAGAATGTTTCATATTAATGGTTTGAAAATTCACTAGTTTCTTTTTTTTTTAATTCAATTGAGATTTTTATTGTTACTTTTAATAGATATTGATCTTTGTTACTGAAAAATCTGTTACATACTAAAATTATTGCGAGTTTAAGAAAAACTGTTGGACTAAGTTTAACAGCAAAATAAAATCCGCACAAAAACACAAATGTAAAAATAAGGCCAAAATCCTATCCAAAATATATCGGTCGTAAAAAGTATTGAGATCAAAATAAGGACCAAGTTCTTGATAGGTACAATTCCATCTCATTTCTAGGCAACCTATAAGCTTGGTAAAATTTTTCCATTTTCGTTAATTTCTCGTCAGGACCTACCTGTGTACCAAATTTCAGCTTTCTAGCTATACTGGAAGTGCCCAATAATATTGATGAGTCCAAACTCTTGGAAATTATTCTTATTCGAATGTGTTAACAACACACACGCATACTAAAATTTGAGCCGTTTATTTTGAAAGTGGCATAACTCACTTTTTTTATTGCAATATTTTTTTACAAATGAAAAGATACCGTTCAATTGTATTTAGTTTTGCCATTAACACGATTTCTTTTGAAAAAGTGACTTATGTCACTTTCAAAATAAACGGCTCATTTAATCACTTAAATGAATTGAAATTTCCTTGCATGTTAAAGGGGTTTAACTTAAATTCTCCAGCAATTCTTATTATCTTCTTATTGCACTTTTAAACGACTTGTATATTTGCTGTAACCCAAATAACTATTGGCGAAGAAAAAGTAAAAGTTTTTGTTAAAACTAGTAAATAACTTGCAACATGTTTTTGTTTTTTGTGTTCAAACTTTGTCTTGGAAATAATATGTTTCCGCTGTTATCTGTTGTTTATCGGTTGTTTTGTCTATTAAAACATAGAATTTTTATTTTCTATTGATAACTTTATAGTTTTAAACAACGATTAAAGTACACATACTTTTAGAAGTACATTTTCACTGTATAAAAGAAGTTGTTTTTCTTAAAATTTTTAGATCCTGAGTCGGTGTTTATTTTGCACTAAAGCCTTTAAGGATTGATCAACTTTGCACATTTCAATAAATATCTGAAAATTGAATGTGACCTGGTTTTCTTGCTGTCTAAGAGCATTAAAAGCTGTTTAAATAGGTAGTAATCTCCATTTAAATACTGAATTTGCATCTCTGCCGCAACAGCTGTCTCTAGCGACACATACATAAATTGTTTGTTAAAATTTGCTTATAATTTGTATAAAGCTAAAAATATTTAACAAATGAAATGGAAAGTGATGGAAGTGATTACGATTATGAAGTTATTGTAAAAGTTTTTGTCGAACGAAGCCCGCGAACAATAAGAGAACGACGTAATTTTTTTACTTTTTACGATGAAGAGGATTTCAGATGTATATTCCGTGTATCCAAGGAAGCAGCAGGGACAATTTTGGAATTAATACGCCACGAAATAACAGATAACAGCAATTTTATATCTTCGGACGAAAAATTTTTGGTACGCTCTTCCATTTTCTTTAATTTGTTTTTTTAAAAACAGATGAAAGTTGGTGTTGGCATATTAAATAACAAAGGGTTACCATACTTTCTGGTGTTTTATTATAGAAGCTGGTGAAAATGGAATTTTTTTAAACAGAATTTAAATAGAGATCTTTAATTAAATTAAACTGTGTTTAAATTTTTTCGGTTAAAGAGACTCTAAGACCCATTAATTTCTTTTAAACAGCCAAGTTTTTTAAATTAACTAAAATTCTCATATACATCATATATGAAATATGAAAAATTTTACATTTTCTACTCTTAAGTCTAAAACGAAAAAGAAAAAATTTCTGCTTATATTTTTTTTTATTAAATATTACGATTCTGCTAAACTTGTGACATAGAAACAAACAGAAAAATTAATACTTTATTTGTGAACTTAACTTATTTATTATGTTCGGTTTGGCGCCAAGGGTTACTGAGACAACCGTATTATGGCAAGGAAAGCAAAATTTTTTGGGGTTTTTCTTTTCACTAACACCAAAAAAAAAAAAAAAAAAAAAAAAATAGAAAAAGAAAAAGAAACAAACCACCATGTTTATATTTATGGGATTTGCAAAATAAAACCCTTGCTCTAGTGCTTAGCTGGGTTTTATGTTAGAGAAAATAAAAAGAAACCAAAAAGAAACAAACGAAAGAACATAAATTTTAGACTTAAACATTGAAATTGCTTCCTTTGGTAAAACACCAGCGAAGTAATGTAAGTCATACCCATATGCAATTTTATAATGGTGCAAACATGTATGTGTGCCAGTTTAAGCATATGTCGATAATACACTTAAAGAAATAATTAGAAAGTTGTTTAGGCAAGTAATAAAATTATTAAGGAAATGTACAGAATTAAGGGTAACATTTTTTGTTTAGTTATTAAAGCTCAGATTTTGTTTGATTTTTGTTTCTGCTACAGTGTTTGATTGTAATTTGTTATTGCAGAGTATCAAAGAAAACAAATTCGAATATTAAACAGGGTCCTTGAAGTAAACTACAGTTGAACTTCCATAATTTGAATCAGCATTATCCAGAAAAGAAACTTCAATTTAGGGAGACTTCTAGTTATGGAATAAGTTTTCAAAAATTTGCACATTGATAGTGCCGCTCTTGTCATGCGATTTGCTTCAATTTAAAGAAATTTCAAGTTATACAAGTTCAAGTTATAGAAGTTCAACTGTATTTTGATTTGAAGCGAATTAAACCAATGACCATGGTAAATTTTTTTGCAGTTATTATGGATTACATTAAATAGTTCTCTCTCAAAAAATTATTCGATTTAAAATTAATCAAAAAAAAATTATTCGATTCAAATTAATCGATTAAAAATTAATCGAATATAAACGAAATAAGTAATACGAAGCAAATTATCACAGTAAAATATTTGAATACTAATACATGAAAATCTAATTGCAAATTCGATTGAAAATTAATCCTCTTATTGCTTTTTTCTAAATTATATATCGTCATATGAATGGTATAGGAAACCAATTTCAGTTAGCAAAAAATATTTTCTGGCATTTTTTTGTTTGTATATTGAAAAGGTATTGGCTCGTTAGAGAGTAAAACATTTTCACAGTATACTTGCGGTGGTCAGGACGGAATAGTAGTGTACTTTTTATTAAATATCTTAAGTGGGCGTGGTGATTTCCAAACAGAGGCACTTATTATACATATATGGATAATTATGAATATGCAACTAAATACTTTAAAAGTTTTTTTAAAGAAAATATATAAAAAAATTTTGACTAGCGACTACTAAAGTAAATCACCTGAGATTATGTACTCAGTTGAATTAGTGCAATATTCTACAAAAAAAAAAAGGAAAATAGTAGACGTGGCACTTTTCATATAAAGAAACCTTATTGTGCATGATATTGTCAAAGGAAATACAGCAGCAAAAATAAATTTAAATTCGGTGTGCTTTGCGATTTTTTTTATTGGCTTTAAATAATACTTACGAATAACTGTGCAAGTGGGCGTGGCATTTGCTTAATAATAATTTTCGATTATCTTAAAAACTAATCAAAAAAGTGACCTGTAAGTCTCTAGATATTAATCCGTTGATTTAGTGCAATATTAAAAATATTATTAGTGGGCGTGGCATCTTTAATATACAACAAAATAAAATATTGGAATTTTAAATTATTCAATAAAACTGAAGTTGAGCCTGATAATATTAATTTTCATATGTACATTAATATAAGTTCAAATAATAATTACGCTTATTCTTAATAATATAAAAAATATTAAGTTAGCTTCGGCACGAGCTATACCCTAATAACAAAGGTCACAGTAATGGGAATGACCCTAATATAGAGTGAAAACAACAATGAGCTAAATTATAAAGTAGAATACTTTGAAGGTAACGGACTGTGAGTTTGTGTTGATTATTAGTAATTTCCAACCAGTGATGGGGAATTTCGTACTAACCAAAATTGTTTCAACAAGTAAAAATGGAATAGAAATTAATTTAAAAAATTCTCGTATTCTATTTCATTTGAAAACTTGGTTAAAAAGTTGATATTCTTTTCCGATTTTTATCCACTTTACATAAATTGTAAAAATGGACAAACGAACGCTGCTGAGAGTGTGGCGGCCTTGAAATCAGTATACTGATACGTTCTGCTAATCGGATTGGAGATACTTATGTTTTCAAACATAAAAACCCTTAGTAATTTGAATTTTCATTAATTCAAAAAAACTGAACTTGAGCCTGATAATATTACTTATCATATGTAAAATATTGGAATATTTTTCGAACTAATTAAGTCAGAAATTTGAAATTTTGTATAAGCGTCCCACAAAAGAGCGTACGAATTAGACATATGCGTAAGGACCTCCCACAAAAAGGATATAATTAGTTTTTGTTCATGTGTATGTGCCCGAGGAGAAAAGTAAAAAAAAAAATATAGTTTATCCTAAATCACAAGCATAAGTTAATTTTCTTCACAATAATTTTAACTTATCATTTTTTAAATAAAACAAATATATAAAAACATTTATTTAAATTTTAAAGTTTTATTCTTTTTTCATTTACAAAAAGGTTAGGTGTAGAGAGGTTAGATTTTATATAAAAACTTCATTGAACTTTAAAAATATAATATTCATAAAAATCAAATATGACGGGAAAATAAGAAAATAGAATTTGCTAAAAATATTTAAATATTTTTTAACAAATATTTAGCAGTATTTTTTTTTAGCAGTTTCGCAATGAAAAAGCTCTAAGTGTATTGAAGGGAACTTTGACTTGCACCTTTACCTCTTCAAAGCCATTAATCAGGCTATTTTTCTTTTTCGAAACTAAAGCATTTTAAGACTTAATTTTTTTTTCACTGTTTCTCTTTTATGTGATTTTCTGCTATAAAGTTCAATAATAAGATTTTTAGAACTTAAGATTTATAGACATTAAGTTAACTTCTAGAAAACTTTGCAACTTTAATCTATTTATTCCTTTTTTTCTCTTACATTTACTTATACTTGCCACCAAAAAGATATATATACAAGCTTTAACTTTTTGTGACCTTGAATTAATTTTTTTTTGCATTGTTTTATTTCTTTTAATTTATAAATACAAGACTGTTTTCATTTGTTAGATGTTTTCTTCCAAAAAAAAAAAAAAAAAATAAAAACAAAAAAAAGTTTTTTTTTAAACTTAAAAGTGTCACATAGAAAAAGTGAAAAGTTTGTAAAGAAAATTGTTAAGAAAAAATAAAATGGCGTCAGCATTTATATAAGAGTTTAATTTGTTAGACAGAAAAAAAAAACGGAGACATAAAAAGGAAACAACTTGGTGTAACATGCCGCAAATTAATTTCTTAAGCTGTGGTCAGACTAGACAAATATTTGTAGAAACAAGATTATCGCTCAGGTCACATATTCTGAAGGGAATGGTTTCAATTTCGTCGTTGTGTTACGATTGTTTTAGATTTAAAGTTTTCAGATCCCGATTAATTAGTTTGTTTAATTTATTTTTACTAATAAAGCTTACATTGAAGCTTTATTTTATAACATACAAATCTTATTTTACTGATGCTTCTAAAAGTATGCAGGTCCTTTTTATGTACTACAAATGAAGTAATTATGCACGTTTTTTATTGTTTACTCAAAATTAGATTATTAAAAAAATTGATTAATAATTCCATTGTGAATTTTAAAAGTGATGTATTCAGAAACTTTGTTTTTGGTTTAAGTTTTCTAAAGATTCAATTTTTGGAATTTAAACAAGTAGCGATGAGCATTGAATTTATTCCACATCTGCCCACGTTAATAGTTTCACACCAATTTAACTGGCTTTAAAACTGATATCTCACTGCTTGATGTCTCAAGAATTTCGCTCTAAACCTATTTGCTGGCTGCGCCATACCCCCTCACTCCTATTTTTTTATTATTGTCATTAGTCATAAAAACAATTTCTTTGTTCACAAATGAAACAAATTTCTATGTTTTGTGGCTTTTTTTATGGTACTTAAGTTACAGTGATATATTATTTGCTTGCCAAAAATTATTCTTAGAATTTAGGCTGTGAAAAGGAAACTGTAACAATAAACTTTAAAAAACAGATCGCAAAAATTAGAAAAAAATTATTTGTAGCTATTTTTTTTTATATTATTTTTTCGTTGGTAAAAAACTGACAAACAAATGTAAAATTTGTGGTTTATTAAAAGCTCCCTGTAGGTTAATAGTAAACTAGATGCTCATAAAAAAACACACACACACATACTCATACACATGTTTTCACATATACCAATACACGTACACAAAAGTATACCCGCAGTTGGCCTTAAGGGAAATTAAAATTTGTTACTTGATGTGTGCATGTGTGTGTGTGTGTCTCTGTGTGTATCCCCCGTGGTGTAAATTCTCATCAAAAGTTTGTATTATTTTACGACAGAGAACTTAAAAAGTTTTCCTTGAAAATAAAATTTAATATCACAAAATTTAATTGTACGTAAAAGAGAAAAGTCTGTTTTTATAGCAAATTGTTTACCTTGAAATCCTTAAAAGTAAAAAAAAACAACTTCATTGCTTTTGTAATGAATAATAAGAAGAAAAATTAGAAAAGTTTTTTATATGTGAAAATTAAAATTATTTTAGTCATAAGTATAAAAATAGAATTTTGTGGTTAGATTTATTTTAAAATTTATAAAAACGATTATCAAGAGTGATTGAGTTTGCAACAGTGATTTGCACGGTCCCAGGGAGGCTGGGGTTTGCTTTAATAAAGGAAGCAGCCAAAGCTTCTCTAATATTTGGTACTTAAGTTGCAAAAACGTCAAGCATATAACATCTAGAGTAATAAAGAAAATCAACTTAAGTTATATTTTATCGTTTTGTACAAGAGTACTTTTAAACATTTTAAATGCACGTATTTCGAGTTTATTTTAATTGCATTTTGTATTTCGATAATCAAATAGCAATGTCCAGCAGAAAAGTCATTAATTTACCAAAATTAGAGCGAAAAAATGCTACAATTCGTCTTTCGATTATTATTATGTTGTAGTTCACAAACTGAAACAAAAAACGATAGACTACTGGCTGACTAAAATTCGTTAATGGTCCTTCGAACTTTAATAAAGTTCCCACAATTTAAGATCCGCTACTTCTTGCAAAATATCCTCAACCTGTCAAATTATTTTTCGATTTATATTCTACCATTTTTGTTTTTCTGTTGTTAGAAGAAAATACCATTTAACTTTAACTCATAGTACATGAAAAATAAACTCCCTTATAATCTGTATTGTGTAAAATAATATAAGAAAAAAAATTCATTTTACTTCCCAATATTGTTAAACAATGTTAACTCTTATACTCAACATACATTTAACACATGTCACATCTTTTATTTAAACAATAATTTCATGTATATTTTTTTCTCTCATGTTCTTTCTCCAACTTTTCCTGTCAAATTGTTCCTTTTTGTTATTCCATCAACCATGATATGCAAAATGCTTTTCTGTTAATGTTTCGTTTTGGGTGAATTTGAAGAAAAAAAAAAAAAAAAAAAAAAAACACTCAACAGAAAGAAAAAATTTAACGTAAAATTGCTGTTAAATATAAAAATCTATCCTGATGCCAAGGCACAAAATTTATATGACTTTGTAGAAAACAATCTACAGAAATAGAAAAAATAATATAAAATAAAAGAGAAAATATGGAAAGCTTCTTTGCCAACTGAATGGAAAAAATGTTTTCCATGAATGAATGTGCTCCCATCAAAAAAAAAAAAAAAAGAATAAAAATAAAATAAACTTTTATTGACTATAGAATTATTTAGAAATAAAGTATTTAGACAAGTATTAAATATATAGAATGATTTTTTTCCGGATACATTTGTAGGCTATAAACAATGGAAATTAATGGTGTGAGTTCGAGACGGTGAGCTGACATCAATATTACAAAAGTTTCTCAATGGCATTTATATGTATCTTTAGTGCTTACTTGTGGCATGCAATGATTTGTACGTTACCACTGTTACTACAACAAGTTACAAATTCAAGCTTATAAAATCGAACGAATTAATTTTATATGATTAATTAGCATGATTTCATATATTTATATGTAATGAAATAATTTCATTGAAGTTATTAACTAATTTATTTAATTTACTGCAAAACTTAAGAGAAATTAAAACACAATTAAAGTAATTAAATAGTTTCATTAATATAATGAAATAATTCATTTAAAATAATAAAATGATTCCATTGAAGTATTTAAATAAATATTAGTAAGAAACTTTAAAAATTTTATTTAATTAATTAATTAATGAAAAAATTTATTTAAAATCATGCAGCAATTTTATTGAATTAACTTCAAATAAATTTCAATTAATGAAATAATTCATTTAAAATAATGAATTAAATTTTTGAAATAAGGGAATTGTTTTAATAAAATAATGATATCATATCATAAAAGTAATTAAATAAGGGGTTATAATAATGAAATAATTTCATTACAATAATGAATTCGTAATTTAATAAATAATTGAAGTAATTTTTATAAGATAATAAAATAATTTCATTAAATTAATGAAATTGTTCATATAAAATAATAAATTAAATTTTTGATATATTGCAATAATTTGAATAAAATAATGAAATAATTTCATTAAATTAATGAAACAAATTGTTTTAAAAAAATGCAACAATTTCATTACAATAATGAACTAATTTAATAAATTATTGAAGTAATTTTGATAAGATAATAAAATAACTTCATTAAAATAATGAAATAGTTCATTTAAAATAATGAATAACATTTTTACAGTAATGGAATAATTTTAATCAAATAATGATATCATTTCATAAAAGTAATAAAATAATTTCGTTAAAATAGTGAAATAGTTTCAATAATATAACGAATAGTTTCATAAAATTAATTAAATAATTTATTACAATTTTGAAACAAAATTTATTGTATTAATTAAATAATTTCATTAAAATAATGATAAAGTTTTCATTCAACTAATTTTATGTTTTTTGTAAACTATGCAAACAAAAAAACATAGTTGTTTATTATAAAATATTTTTATTGAAACTATTAAATAATTTCGTTAAAATAATGTAACATATTCTTTCGTTTAGAAAAATTATTCAAGTAGCTACGGATTAAATAAATTCATAGATATTTTTATAATTTTCATAATATTCTTAGCGAAACTGGATTCATTAAACCAACGAAGTGTGATACTGTGCTAAGTTTTAAAGAAAATTCTCATTTATCTTAATGGAAGAATTTGTTGAATCAAAAAACATAAATTCGAATTATTCTCTGTTATTTACTAGAAGTGAAATATTTTTTGCTTATTAATTTTGGAATTTACATAAAATTCTGCATAGTTGTTCGGCTCCGTGAAAAAGGGTCACTAGCAAAAAAAAAAAAAAAATTAAAAATAGCGCCAAAATTTTTCTATTTAAAACAAAAATAAATTTTGTGGATATTTTTCATTATTAGTTTGGATCACTTTTCATTTGGTATTAGTTTTCATAAAACCCCATTGTGCAAAAAATAAAAATATACACCTAAGAAACCTGCACTAAAATAATAATTTCGTCATTACTTAAGTTTAACCAACGACAAAAAATCTTAATTATTCAATACCTAAAATTTAATCTCTTAATTACTGCAAACTTGCAAATATAGAAAGATACGTTTTGATTACATAATTAATTGATTCAATTGCAGCGTTACTTAAAAATGTTTTTTTGATTTTCAATAAGTGTATTAATTGAATTTTCAGGAATAAGTTTTTCTTTCTGTCCATAGTTCCTCCGAAACTATTAAAGTGTAAATGTGTTAAGTGTGTTTTCCCAGTATTCTTTAGATTTTTTTGCACAGCTAAATAAATCACCCTATAGCATTCACATTACTTTTGAGTGAAATTTATCAAACGTTATACAAATAAACTATTTGTATATTTCGTATATATGTATATATATATATATATATTTTTTTTTTGAACATTTCAACTCTTATATTTTAGATAACACAAAGACACAAACGAAAATGTTTATTTATCGATGATTTAGAATTTTAAATTTTCATATTATCAAGTTGAACAAAAAGCTATCAGTCTTCGAAATGACTTGTATATGTCAGGCAAATAAATAAAAAACAAAAAATAAACGAATTGTACTGGAAATTGCATATAAAGGAGTGAAATGAAACTACAAGGATTTTTGTTTACAACTATGTATTTGTAAATATTTAAGTTTCGTATTTGAAAAGAGGAATTATCAGAAAAAAAAAAACATGAGAAACACTTCATTTTTTTTATATTTATCAGTAAATAACAAAACCCTAAAATTTTGGGAGAAAAATCTTTTCATGCCTAAAATGCGAAACTGAACTTGAAAGACGCCAATACGGCGAAATTTATATTGAATATTGTGACTTTCGCCATTTTATTTGATATAAAAAGCATTAAATTTGGTGTTGTGTTCTAAATGTACCACCGCTGTACCTTTGAATGATCATCAATCTGTTTGGGGAAATTTGGAGGGGTAATTTTTCACAC
Source organism: Lypha dubia (assembly GCA_947311025.1). NCBI lineage: Eukaryota > Metazoa > Arthropoda > Insecta > Diptera > Tachinidae > Lypha > Lypha dubia. The sequence continues at coordinate 17,384,308 of OX371263.1, read as the reverse complement.
TTCAAATAAATTGATGTTATCCATTTATCGACCGTTTCAAAATTTGTGTGGTTGCTTGAAAGGGTTCGCACGCAGCTAGGTAACATATCTTTTTTTTAATTTTAATGCACGAAAGTTCCAATGTACTATGCTCACGCACAGACGTATGGCCGGACATGCTGCTCCTTCTGTAAATAAGGATGGTATAGATATTGAGGAATCAGAACTCTTGATGTTCTTGGCATGAAAATTCATTGTGATGTTCGATGGAAGGATCACATCTTTCATGTCTCAAAAGAAGCATTCAAGTGCCTCGGCTTTTTAAGACGGTGTAGGAGATACTTCACTCCATCTGATCTCTTTACTATTTATACCACCTTTATGCGACCTAAAATGGAATACAACTCTCATGTATGGGCCGGTGCTTCAAAATCTATTTTGAAGTTACTCGACCGCGTACAGGATAGGGCGAAGAAGCTTATCAGTGACAGTAGGGTAGCCAACTCTATTGACTCACTAGAGCATCCACGCAATGTTGGGTGTGGTTCATTGTTCTATCGCTACAACAACGGAATGTGTTCTAATGAAATCAGGGAACTTGTTCCCGAAACCCGTCACTTTACATGTACAACACGCTCTTCATCAAGGGCACATCCCTTTGTGGTCGATAAGTCAGTGAACCGCACCACGTATTACAGGGAGAATTAATATTAAAATATGTGTAGGGGAAATTCAAATAGTGTAAAAAAAAAATAACGATCGTATCAACTTTCCCATCACTGCATCAAAACGGCTATCAGAAACAGCTGATCGCTTTGAGTGACGCGTAGGATGCTTGCAAAAGTAGAAAATAGATCTACTTCAATTCGTTATATGCGTTCACGCGTTCTACATACAATACTTGTCACATACAATTACACTTATTCAACTTTTTTGACTGCCGCGTAGAATGCGTGACGCGTAGAACGCGTGGTATGTAACTTAACCTTTATGGTTAATCTGCTTATCATACAAAAGGAAAATCTACGGTTTTAAGGTTTCCTGAAGTAGACTTTAAGTCCATATATTTTCATATATTTTATCACTATTTCTCTTAACCAATATTTGTCTTTCAGTTTTTTCTTTTTTTTGAATTGTCGACTATATACATTACAATCTATGTTCATATATCTAAGTGGATATAAAATGCAAATAAATACTTGACGAATCTACTATAACAACAACGAAATGTATTGCTATCAAAATAAAAAAAAAAATTGTATAAAAAAACATTTTATATTCTACATGTGTAATACACATTTTAGTAGGGGAAAACTTTTTTTATGCTATTTTCTTTATTATTCTTTTAGATCAAACATTTAATCCAATATCTGTACGAAACGTGAAGGTTGTAAACATTTTGGCAAAATAACAGCGAAGAAAACTGCATGTTTTGTGAATTGTTCAACATATTCAAATTACTTCAAACAGAAATTGGCATATGAATTGTATGACAGCGTTATCTACTACGCACACACACATCTATCACTCATACATTTAAGCTAAAATATATATAAAAATATCTCTAAATTTTACAAAATTACCAAACAGACTTTGTACATCCTTAGTTGATATCTAAAACATTTATATACGACGAAACAGAATTCGTCATTCCATTCATCCTTATGAAATTGCAGCGCTATTAGGAAATACTAAAACAACATAGAAACAAACAGTTTTGGAAATAGTAAATACATACAAACATATACGAGGGTTAATATTATATTATCAGTTTTCACAAACCATCAAAATTAATATAATTGCTTTTAGAACTATAAACTCAACTTTGCTTTTTGCCTACACGAGTTCCTCTCATCTATTACCAAAACTTATTTATAAAAGCAATGCTCCAAAAATTGCTGTCTAATCTTGTTCAGTCGAAAAGAAAATTAAGGTTGTATTCAGCAAACGCTGCACAAAGAATCCAAAGAATTTAATTTTTGTAATTTTTGAGGTAGCTAAATTGATTGATTGACTGAACAACTCGGACTCTACGATGTCAAAATAGGATTTTAAATATAAAGAGATTAGCAATTTACACATTCAGATCTGTTTGAAATACGCTACAAAAACTTAATATCAACCCTCGTAGATATAACGACTAAAGCCTACAGTACACGGCATGTCAAAAGCCACATTCGCATGTGGCTCTGACGTCACGAGAATTTACAGCATTTTGTTTATATTTAATAAACATGCAGAAGTGCCTACATGCTTCAAAATTTTGGTAGTACATGAAATGTTGTTTTGTCCCAAAATTTATGTGTGACAAATGTAGCCGAAGCGTACACATTTGCAATGGCAGCATATGTGTGAACTTTTGATTGGCTACATATGTATTGTCAGTACACCGCATGTAACATATGTACACATTTTTCATATTAACATGTACAACAGTCATATGTTTATGGCGCTTGTTTAATTTTTAAAATTTTGTGTGAAGTCAAATTTATAAAATGTCGAAGAGAAAGAAGAAATAAAACAACATCTGATAAAAAGTAAAATAAATTCACTTTTATCGTGAAATAATTCCCATGAACAATAAAATGGTGAAAAAATTAATAATACTGCACTGACACAAAAACAACGCAACAATTGGCGATCACAGTTGTTTTATTAATTATTGAATAAATTTACTATTTATACTACATGAATTTTTTCATCTTAGCTTTGAAAGTATCTTTTGCATGGTTTAGAACAAAAACGAGAAATAATAACAAAAACCCAAACTAATTAAGCTGTTAATTAAGATATTAATTAATAAAACAAAAACCCCAAAGCAAAGAGAAATACAAATAAATGCATGGAAAAGAGAAAATATGATAATTTTTCTACCCTTCTTTCATCTCTACCCCGCTCGCAAACCAAAAAAATTATCATGAATCTCAGTCATCGTGTGAGTAATAATAATAAAAAAATTTTTTCGTCATTAAATTCCTACCACATTTTGTTGGAGAAAATCAACATTGGCATGAGTGCCATTGGCTACATACTATTGAAAAATGTTGTGTCAAAAATGTTTGCTGCCACATGTTTGGGACTGCTACATGCACATGTAAAAATATTACAAATGTCAAAATTCAAATGTACCAAGCTAGTACACGACATGTCTAAAATACGCATGTTTGCATGTCTCTACAAAGGAACATGTGGCACACATTTCAATGTGAGCTGCATGTGAGTGTCACAAAAGTGGAAGTACACGACATGTTGCCAATTTAGCTTCATGGTGACGTCAAAATTACGTCAGAGCCACATGCGAATGTGGCTTTTGACATGCCGTGTACTGTAAGCTTAAGATAGTGTGTGTTAACAACAGTTGTTTTTTTTTTTTTTGTTGTGACAAGTGCTTACAACAAACAAGATGTATTACCGGATTTTATTAGTTCTTTTTTTTTTGTTCCAAAATAAATTTTAGGGAAAACTTAAATAAATAATTTGTCAAAAATGTTACTTTGAGCTGAAAAGAAATTTAAAATGATAAAAGGGGAAGTAAAGTAAAGTTTCTTCTAAGATATTGAAACATTTCGTACAAAACTTGTGCAAGAAATTTTGTTTAAAAATATTGCACTAGATTTTTAAAAATCTAAAAAAAATAGGTTACGTTAGGTTAGATTTCGAGGGCCGCCACATCTGAGACGTGGCGCGCTTGAGTCCGTTAATTCGGTCCCTTTGTGATACCCTACAACAGACAGGGCACAGTCAATTGGTTATTCAATTTCCTGTTATTGCCCTGTCGTCGAATCAAACCATCCTGATTAGCCCCATGTTCGCCAGACTGTCAAGGTCTGGCAGAATGTTGAAGCCCATAGTACTAGCTCTTATTTTATCCTTATCCTTCTGGCATGAGTCCCGAAACACTAGTGCCCTGTTAGCACTGTTACCAATTGTCTTATTTGACATTTACCAAGCCTGAGCACCTTTTTTGAGCAAGCTTGTATGATTCCTGCTAGATCAATCGCTTGCAGTAGGTTAGAGGGAGTGACATATCATCGAGTTGCTCAATGATGCGCCCATTTTGGCAATTTCGTCCGCAATATCGTTTCCAGTGCACTATAAGTGGCCTGGAATCCAGACTAGTGTTACCCTTGAATGTCTCGCTATCTCGTTTAAATATTTCTGGCATTCGTTTACCACCGTCGCGTTATACACCATTTATAGCAGCAACGGCCGCTTTGCTGTCGGTAAAAATAAGGATATCTTCCGATATCCTATAATACCTAAGCCATCTTGCCACCCTTGTAATGGCCGAGACTTCAGCTCTAAGGACGCTACAGCCATCCCGAAGCCTATATGGAACCTTAACATCAAAGTTTTCCACATAGAAATCTCCCCCAGTGCTTACGCCTCTTTTGGAGCCATTAGTGAACACACTGGTGGCTCCTTCGGTGCCAGGGGGTAAGGAGCGATATTCCCTGTTTGGAACAACAGATTGAAATAGCCCGCCAAAATAAGGTTCCGGTGGGCAGTAGTCGGTAAAGTCATGGAGCGCTTGATGCGGCCTGAGAATCTTTGAGTGACTAAGATCGGATCTCGTTCAGTCTGATCGCCGCGAACAAAGCTAGCTGTTTGGCCAGAACGTCCACCGGAAGCCAGCGCTCCCCTTATCATGATTGCCACCAACCGAAAAAATTTTCTCTAGAGAAGAAAAAAAAATAAAAACAACAAATAAAATTGTTCTTTACAAAAATTTTGTGAAAAATTTTTTTTAGAAAACTTTGTGAAAAAATTTCGTTAGAAAATTTTGTGAAAAAATTTCTTTAGAAAATTTTGTGAAAAAATTTCTTTAGAAAATTTTGTGAAAAAATTTCTTTAGAAAATTTTGTGAAAAAATTTCTTTAGAAAATTTTGTGAAAAAATTTCTTAGAAAATTTTGTGAAAAAATTTCTTTAGAAAATTTTGTGGAAAAAATTCAGTTCCGGTCAGGAATTTAGGAATGTGACCGGTCAGGAATTCAGAAATGTGACCGATCAAAGATTATCATCAGATGGTGGTATTAAATTGTTATTTGCCATCTTTCAAAACAGCACGTTATTCACTTAAATCCTTAAAAAAAATTTAAAACATTAAAGAGCTAAAGTTGGTTAGCTGCCAGCCGTGGTGCTGTTTTTGTTCACTTGTATTGACGATAAATATTATCGAACCACATTTTTTATACATCTTTTAAAGTGTCTGTAAAAATGAGTATTTTAATGCATGTTTCCCCACCGTTTTTTTTTCTTCTTTTATAAAAAGTACATAAAAAAATATAATGTTAATATCCTTCCGTCGTAAGTATTTTTGCAGGAAATATTTCTGTTGTTCTTTCTCTTTTTTTTTTTTTGTTTCCTTATATATATATTTTTTTTTCCTTTTTATTATGTAAATATCTGATATACAACCGGAAGCACCTAGAGTTATGCTACAATACGAGTATACTTTGGCTTTTAACAGTAGAAAAGCTTTACTGTTTATTGTTTCGTTTGTTTTTTTTTCTATATTTGTTTATGTGACATGAAGGCAGCATAGAGTTTAAAGATCTGTCAGAGACTTAAAAACAAAAAGTCATAATATTTATATAAATACGTTTAAATATTCTTTTGAGAGATAATAAAAATATCCCCGAACAAAACAACCCATCATCATTATCATGTGTTTTTCATAAACAACTTGTTGTTTTTCACAAACTTTTTTCCCCTAAAGCATTATTTGTTTTATTTTTATAAATTTGAAAGAATGTCTATAATAGAATCTGAACCTTTAGTTTGTTTTTCGCTCGCATACATATTTTTCAAACTTAATTTAAAAATTCAAATAGTGTGTTGTTCTCCTTTAGGATCCCATAAAAACTGTTTATTGGGTTTTTTTAGTTTTCTGCAATTTCCAGCCCCAAAAAAGTGAGTGACCCTTAAAAAGCATGCCCATTTTTGTTTGTTGAGATTGAGTGTGTGCAATATAAAATAGTATATTTCATGGTTATGCCAAGTGTCAGTTTACAAACTTAACAAGTTTTGGGCAGAAAACTAAATCTATAGAAAACCAAATTTACATACAACACAAACAAACATCGGATATGCCATGTAATTTTTTATTTCCGGTGCTCTGCTACTGTGTGAGGTGTTTGTGTTTTTTTCTCCAGATTATTTTCAACTTAAACTTTTCTATTTTTTTGCTTGTTTGCTACTTTTTTTCTCTTCGTCTTTTTCCAGTTTTGGCAACTTGTTGGCTGCCATAAAATATATATTTTGTTGTTATTTTGGCATTAAATTACCTTTGAGATAAAAAAAGAAACCAAACCAGGATTTATAAAAAAGGTAGATCTTAAGCAAATTTTTTAAACAAGTTATAGAAAATAGCAGCAGGCTAACAAGGATAAAGATGAAAAAAGGTAACATATGAAGAGAAAAAAAAAACACTAAAATTAGTTTTGTGGTATTTTTGGAGAAGCAAGAATATTTTTAAGAAAATTAAAATAAACAAGGAAGAGTGCTCTATTCGGCCGTACCGAATCTGAATTTGGTACGACCCCATAAAAAATTGCTACAATAAAAATTAGGCCCAAATACTTGTATTGAACTTTAGGGCCATTTTTCCTATTTTTTAGTTTTGGGCTATTTTTCCTAAACTTGGGGACAATCTTCTATTTTTTTTTAGTTTGCGACTATTTTTAAAATTTTGGGGCCGCGTAAAATAATGATGAGCTGCAAAGCTTTGAGAGCGGCCTTATAAAATTTTTTCATTTCATACTCCAAACAAAATTTTCTATTTGCCATAACTGGCCATTTCCATCTCTCAACAAGAAAAAAAAAAAGAGATACGAACAAAACAAAACAAAACAAGATGGTAAGTACAGATTCACAAGACATTAAAATGGATCAGTAGAACTACTGCAGCAGTGGGTTGGTTTCTAGTCCCGATGATTCAAGAGTGAATACTGAAACACCGTCTTATATATATTTCCGAAATGGTTATAGTGTATAGAAGAGTCTATATAATCAAATATCTGAACCGATATTTTATTTTAGCTGATTTTCAATGCGAAGGAAGTGTCTTAAAACAAATCCTGACACATCTGTTAAAGATCCAACTCTTTAAAACTTCTGGTGGCTTCGGGAAAGCGATTTCAGCTAAAGACAAACAGACAACTGCACAAATGGACATACGGACATGGCTCATTCATATATTCATATATATATCTACTTGAAGGATCGGTCTCATGTGAGTATTGCGGAAATACCAAAGGGATTGATAAGCCTAAAAATACTATAGCAAGTTTTTTTTTTGGTGAAGGGTATAATAAAATCAGATATGTGTGTGTGCTTGATTTTTTAGCAGTCAACAAAATGAAGTCGTAAAAAAATTTTTTAAAAAATTTGCAACAAAATATTTTTTAATTAAAATAATACAGAGTTTTTTCAGAAATAAATGAAACATTTCTAGCGAGCACAAAAAATTGTAAAATAATCAAAATTATTGATAAGAACGAAAAAAAACACTTGCAGCAGCAATTCATTTCTTTTGCAGAATCATAATTTTTTTTTTTGAGAAAACTTGCTTCAACCTTGTCTAAAGTGGCCTTTGCCTACACCATTGTTGCGCAGATTTAGAAAAATTCATAATCACATTAAAAATAATAACTACAATAAAGAATTTTGAATTATATTTATATTAGGGGTATTCATTTCAAAGTGTTCTCTTTATTGGAAAAATAAAAAAGTAAAAAATTTGATTTTTTTGGAACAAACAAGAGGAAATTTGTTGTACAAAAAATTAAATTTTCACTGAGGATATTCATTTCACATTAATATTTTTGGAAGGAAAAATTTTTGTAAGTTTCACTCATTTGAAGTGAATGAATGGTATTATTTTTTTTCTTTAAATAAAATGTACAAAAATTTTCACCCACTTAAAAAAGTAATCCTCGTTGAAAAGGCGTAAATTTTTAGCAAAATTGATTCTTTACATTCCTTTAATTTCTTATATCGAATCATAACCGCAAAAATGGCTTAAGAGACAAAAAAAATTTTTTTGTAAGCGACAAACCGCTGTCACAAACCATCACTGCACTCTTAAACTTAAATTTATTTTGTTTAAAAATTCGTGACCTTCCGTGCATGACCTTAAAACTGAAAGATATGATGCAAATGTTTCCAATTATTTAATTTAAGGATCGATAAGTTTTCTATATGCGTTAACTGTGAGACGTTTAAATAATCAATTAATACACATTTAAAACATTTATTTGACATCTTAAAAAATATTTTATAATTTGCATGAATTATTTCACAACGGTTGTATTCAGCGTTTGGTGTAAATATTCTTGCAAAAGTGAAAATGTAAAATATTGTAGGTTATTTATTTTATTAAATCTAAGATCAACTCAACAGCGCTGCAAATATTTGCTTTTGCTCTTTTGCAAGGCCATCTCCACTAAAAAATGGCGGTATTCGGTGCAATTGGTCTTGCAAAAGTGCAAATGTAAAATATTGTAGCATTTTCATAAAATCCAGCAACAAAACACACAAATTATGTTGCAAGTTTACGTCAGCACCCACCTTACGGATCATCCGACGGTGTAATTAAACACTGGTGCTTATTAAGCGTCTACCATCGCCCCCGAGCCGCCCTCTCGGGTAAACCTGAAGGCATCCCCGAGGGGACAACAATAGGTAGCAACTTATCAGACATGACCAAGGCCCGTCATGTTCAAACACCTTGCTAAAGTGAGCGAGCTACCTAAACTCTGGAATCTGTTGATTCACAACAGCATATAGAGGCTTCACGTTGGTAGCACCGGTCCAAGCATCAGTCTTTAAACCAGCTCCCAGCTTTTGGTGACGACCACAATCACTACGTGTACTCCGGAAGGAGACCTCACCAGCGACCGGCCACGGAATCATGAAACCAAAGAGTAGATGCAACGGCTTAATCGTACTTCACATTTCAAACGTTAACCTCCATAGTTCATCACTCTACCCTCCGGTAAACAATCTCCCATGAGAGCCTGCTGGTACCCGTGGCACCAGTTAACTACTGCTGGAGTTTCGAAAGTAAATCCCGAAGGATTAGCTTTCTATTGGTTTTGGTCATGGGCTAGACCTCAGGTACCCTTACACCCTCTATATAGACTTACGTGGCAAGCCACTTCCTTCATTATAAAATATATACACATCCCGTTACTCTGTTAATTCAGAAATTGTGCCGTGTATATAAGTTTTTATGGGTAACTGACAAAAGGTTATGTCTATAAAAGTCAGATTACCCTTTCCCCGGGAGCAGTTGCATCTTGGTGTTAAAGTCAACAAGATGAGACTATATACCCCCCGGGGGGAACAAAACACACAGAGAGTTGAATTAGATATTATAAGGTACTATATTGTGTATTTTCACATTTACAAGACCGTTTGCACCAAACATCGAATACCGCCAACGAATACTGCCAATTATTTTTGACACTTAAAATTTTTATACTTTTTTTTTTAATAAAATACATACCGTTTACATCAATAGAGTCATATTTTATAAAATTTATTTAATTTTATACATTTTTACGAATTTAAAAATTAAAACAAAAAATAAAATAAAATTTGGAAAATTTATCTTGTGTTAAGCTTTTGATTTAAATAAAATTTTGCCTTTAAAATCTGCTTATTTTTTTTGCTAGTTACCAAATGTCTGTGATTTAACATATTTTCTTTCTATTTTATTGTGTTTTTTCTTTGGTTGCATGCACCTTTATATCAGTCTGGTTAAAATTCCACAGACAATATTTATTTCCTGTTTAATACTTTTTTTCGTTCACATCCTTTAAAAAAAAACGGAATACAGAATGCACAGAAGTTACATGCCATTGCAAAAAAAAAAAAAAATTAAAATGGAAGAAAACTATAATAAAACTTTTTCCATAACCAATGAATGTTGACAATTCCCCAAATACTCTTTTACTCTTAAAGTTGTTGGTTTTTTGTTCCTGCATGTGCTGCTCTACCAAAAATTGGAATAAAAAAAAAAAATTGGCACAAGATGAAAAGAGAAAAACGAAAACATGCTCATTATTAATGATTTTTACCTAAACAGTTTATGCTGTTTTTGCATTAGGTAGCAGCACATTTGTGCCACAAAATTTTATTAAGCATTTTGTACTTTTTCGGCAAGGAATTTCACAAAAAGCAGCCGTTGTTTAGTTTAGTTGGTGCCAGCCTAAGCTATTAACAAGGCTTTTGTCGCCTTTCGGTATAGTTGCAATACTATTTTTCTTCCTTTCCTTTTTTTTTCTTTTTTTTATTTGTGTTCTTGCTGCCTTGTAAGAAAAAAAATACAGAAACATATAAATACGACTGTATACATGACTGTTGTGGTGATGACCTTACCAATGCATGTGCCAAGTGAAATAAATGTTATGAAAAAACGAAAACCGCGTGAAAAGTTTTGCAATTTTTTTTCCTTTTTTTCCTGTTTTTTTTTCTCTGTCTTTATTTCATAGTTTGTGGCAACTCAGCACAGGAAAAGTGAAAATAAACTTGTGAAAATTGCAGTCTATAAAGTTGAAATAAAGTAAAATAATGTATGATGGCACATAAGTTGGAAGCATAAAACTAAAAGTTTAAAAATGCAGAATTTCTTTCTTTTCTTTTATAAACCAACTTAAAAAAATTTAATATCAGCGCAGAGACAAAAGTGTGAAAATTTTTATATATTTTAAACTTTTTTTTGTATTTCTTTGAATTTTTTTTTGTTAAAAGCATTTTGCTTAAATTACAAAATAATAAAGTTCTAATTAACTGAGACTGTGGTAGAAGGGATCAAAAACGATACTTATGGGGTTTTTCAAAAAAGGAATTAAACTCAAGCTAAGCATTTTAAAAGAGTTTGATTACAAAAAAAATTCCTTTTGAATTTTCGAAAGACTCAAATTTTGAAATTGAAACCACTTTCGATCGAAATTAAGTTCTGTGTAATAGCTGAAAAATATTTAAAATAATTAAACAGAGCTTTAAATACAATTAAAAACACTTGACTTTAAAAGTTTAATTAAATTAAAAAAAAAAAAAGACTTCAGCTACTTGTCATGACACTAGTTTCAACAGACCTGCAGTATTTAACATCAAAATTGCCATCATTTCAATTTGCAATTCAACAATATGTGTTAATAATTCCCAATGGGGAATTTCAAATGTAATTTAGAGTTTACTGACACAATCTAACAAATAAATTCATAGAAACACAAAAACACAAAACACAATGCACTCAATCTCTCGTGACTAGAAAATTATGCTTTACAACAACTACAATTACAAAAGCTGGCAGATAATGTTACAGCAGTAGCACCACTACTAGCAGTAGTAGCAGTACGACAATCAGCTGCATTAAAATATCTCTATGCCACATCAGCACTCTTTATATGTTGCACAAACTTTCAAAATTATATAAATAAGCGACAATTTAATTAATGACATTTTTCATTGTATGCAAGTATTTTGTTGTTGTTTTTTTTTTTTTTTTTTTTTTTTTATTTCCACTCGTTATACTGAATTTAATGAAAAATAATGAAGGAATTTAATTTTGAAATATTTATGAGACAAATGTTTTAATAATAATTTTTATTTTTTGTTCATCAGCCAAACTCACACAATAAAAACGATAATTGCGTTGACATGAATATTTTTATTAATAATTAACAGAGACTGTGAAGTGGAACCATAAAAGTTTGCAATGAAAGATTGTTGATTAAGTAAATATATAATAAAAATTTCATATGAAAATGATTTAATATGTGGAACTTTTTGTAATTGTGTGTTAAATGCAAAATTTTGCAGTGATTTACAAAAAAAAAGGGCGTAATCCTAGATAGTAAACTATCTTGGAACCTAAACACCCAGTATAGGGCGAACAAGGCTTTCGTGGGTCCTTTTACACCTGTAAAAGAGCAATTGGTATAACTGGGGCATCGAACCCAGAGGGACCAACTGGATCTTTGGGAAGGTAATTAAGCTCATAATGTTTAATGGGGTTATAGTCTGGTGGGAAGCGACAGAGAAAGACTCCCACCGACGAACACTAGAGAAAATTTTTCGGTTAGCGGCGATCCTGATAACGGGAGCGCTTAGGTCAACTCCAACGAAAGCATTGTTCGCTATGCTGAACTGGCTTCCGGTGGACGCTCTGGCCAAACAGCTAGCTCTGTTCGCGGCGATCAGACAATACACTACATGTTCATGGACGAGAACCGATCTTCGTCACTCCAAGATTCTCAGGCAGCATCAAGCGCTCCATGACTTCAGTGACTACTGCCCACCGGAACCTTATTTTGGCGGGCTATTTCAATTTGTTGTTCCAAACAGGGAATAGCGCTCCTTACCCCCTGCCACCGAAGGAGCCACCGTGTGTTCACTAATGGCTCCAAAAGAGGCGTAAGCACTGGGGGAGGTTTCTATGTGGAAAACTTTGATGTTAAGGTTCCATATAGGCTTCCGGATGGCTGTAGCGTTCTTAGAGCTGAATTCTCGGCCATTACAAGGGCGGCAAGATGGCTTAGGTATTATAGGATATCGGAAGATATCCTTATTTTTACCGACAGCAAAGTGGCCATTGCTGCTATAAATGGTGTATACACTACATCGACGGTGGTAAACGAATGCCGGAAATCTGTAAACGAGATAGCGAGACATTCAAGGATTACACTAGTCTGGATTCCAGGGCACTCAGAGTGCACTGGAAACGATATTGCGGAAGAAATTGCCAAAATGGGCGCATCAATGAGCAACTCCATGATATGTCACTTCGATGGCATTCCTCTAACCTACTGCAAGCGATTGATCTAGCAGGAATCATACTTGGTATATGTCAAATAAAAAATTTTTCAAAAAAATTTGCTACCAAATTGAAAGTTCTAAAAGAAAATTAGCTACAAATTTGTATGAAAAATTTTATGAGAATTTTTACAGAAAATTTGCTACAAGTTTGTATAGAAAATTTACTAAAAATTTTTATAGAAAATTTGATACAAATTTGTATAGAAAATTTGCTCCAAATTTGTATAGAAAATTTTCTACAAATTTGTATAGAAAGTTTGCTACAAATTTGTATAGAAAGTTTGCTACAAATTTGTATAGAAAATTTGGTACAAATTTGTATAGAAAATTTGGTACAAATTTGTATAGAAAATTTGGTACAAATTTGTATAGAAAATTTGGTGCAAAATTGTATAAAAAATTTTCTACAAATTTGTATAGAAAAGTTGCTACAAATTTGTATAGAAAATTTGCTATAAATTTATACAGAAAATTTGCTATAAATTTTTACAGTAAATTTGCTAGAAATAATTAAAGAATTTTTGCTACAAATTTTTACAGAATTTCTGATACAAATTTTTACAGAATTTTTGATACAAACTGCAACAAATGGCAAGAAAATTAAATAAAAACTTTGCTACTAATCGCTCCAAAAGTTATATTAAAAAATTTCTATTTAAAATTTACTTTTATTTTGATCTCTCTTTTTCGAGTTTATTTTTTTATTTAAAATCAATATCTAATTTAATATAATTTTTTATTTGCAATAAAACTTGTTTGCAAATATTTTAGCAAAACTTTATTTGAAACGTTTGTTATTAAATGTTGACAATTGACATGTGTATGTATGTGTAACTGACAACTATAAAAGTTTAAATTAAATGATAAAATCTAAATTACTTGTGTTAATGTAGCCACTATATACAAACAAACATGCAAACATACATACACACATTCTCATGGCTTCAAAATTAATATATCAATTTGATAAATGTTAAAAATTCCATGAAAGTTAAAGAACAAATGTGCAAACATTATTTCTGTTTGCAATTATAATTGTCACGCAATTGTCAAATTGATATTTTATATAAACTAAATTACAAACATACATACAACATGTCAGAGTCAATAGACAAGATGTCTGATTGTCAACTTCGGTGGGGATGGTACTGTGGCTAAAGTATTCATTTGAATAGAAATTGAGGCACATCTGAATACATCCTCAAGCTTAAACGTTTGTAAGTACATACATATATGCGACATATACAATTTATGTTAAGGAAAATATGTACGTGTGTGTGTGTGCTGAACCATATGGCTGCATATCATTTTACAGTTGCCACGCTTAATGTACATCTAAGCACTGGCAACAGCAGCATGTTAATGTTGATTTGCTGCAGCAAAAAATAAAGGAAGGATGAAAAAAAGAACATGCATCAACAGATGTTAGATGTATATTTTTTTCTGTCCATGCCATTTTTTTTCTCTGCCACATTAAAAGATTTAAAAAAAAGCGGCCTTATTTTTATGTTGTCGTAATGATTATTGTCATTGCTTTCACGGTGTAAGAAAGAAAGATGTGCTCGAGACTTTTTTGTTTGTTTTTAATTTAGTTTAATTTACTTTTGTTGCAGCCAGTGATGAAGCATGCAACTCGGCAAGTTATAACTAACTTGTCATGCAATTAACACAACGTTTTGCAACAAGTTTTAATTTGATTCTGTTTTTTTTTTTGTGTGTTTTATTTTATAATTTATTTGTAGTTTTCCCGTTCCATTTTCCACTGCGTATGTTTTTCTTGTGTTGTCGTTCATTGTTGATGTTGCATGTAGTATAATGCTTTGTTGCATGTTGGCTTGCTTATTGATAATTTTTGCCGTTCGCTTTTTTAATTGTAATTTTCGTTTTACATTCCGTTAGTTAAAGCATACAATAACTGCAACGTAACAAGTTTATATTAGGGTGGCGTTTATTTTGGATGTGTTTATTTTTATATTAAACTTAGCAGAAAACTAAGTATGTATTAGAGTATATTGTGTTCGATCATAATTGCCAAGACTATAACAACAAATAATTTTATTTTCCAGCTATTAAAAAACGCCACCCTAATATCTCCTGGATTGCACATACACACACACACACACACACGCACACATCATAGCACATTTAACAGAGTCATGTTCTATTAGTTAAAGTACCATGGTTTTATTTAAGTTTATTTGTTTTTTTATTTATTTAATATTCTTTATATTTAATTGTTGTACTCTCTGACATGCATACATATGAACACACACACTCACACATGCACATGTATACATTTATTAAAAATAAAGTAAATTATTATACATACGAGTACATGCTACGCTAAAGGTTTTTTTTTTTTTTTGTTAAGCATACTGAAAGAATTTTCTTTATAAATTTGAAACCTTTCGTGCTTAATCCAATTAAGCAATTGATTAGAAAGTAATCCAACGTCACAATTCATTGGATGAAAGAAACCAAAATGCACTTCAAAGACTTTAATGAAAACTTCACAAAATTATGAAATATGTACAATATTATGACGAAATTATTTCATGATTTTTGCGAAATTATTTTTGCATTTAAATACACCTCATTTATATTTATTTCATTATTCTTAATAAAATGTGTCCATATTTTAATGCGACTATTTCATTGTTTTAATGAAAGTTTAAAATTTTACTAAACAGGCTCTTTAACTTGAGCTGTTGTATTCAATACTGGAGTTAATCGACACTTTTTTGCTAAAGATTCATATGAGAGGCTGCGATGATTATTGAAATATTCATAATAGTGATGCAAATTTTCATTAAAACTATGAATTGAGTTTCATTCGAATAATTAAATGTGTTTCACATTAAACTTAAATTTAAAAAAAAAGTGTACAATTCATGAAATTTTTCATTAAAACTATGAAATGACTATCATTGGAATTATGATATAAATTTCATTAAAATTATGATACTCATTAACAAAGATATCAGTAATTTTTTTTAAGTCTGATGATATGTTTCATTAAAACTATGAAATTGATATCATTAAAACTATGAAATACGTTTAGTTGAAATATAACACCCCCAAATAAAAACTTTTTTATAATTTTTTTTTTAACTTTAATGAAATTTTTCATTAAAATTATGAAATGTGTTTCATAGGAATATTGAAATTATGAAACTTATTATCACAAATTTCCGTTTCATTTTTTTATTTCTTGTTGGTATATATTCTCTAAATATCTTTTAAAAATTTTGTAACAACTTAAAGGTATTTCTTCCAAGATGACAAAATATTTATGGAATAAATTCAATAAATTATGGATATGAAATTATGAATATTATTGACAAAAATTACATTGAAATTTGTTTAATAAATATTATTAAACATATCGTTCCAAATGTAAAATGAGATCTTTAAAATTTTTTTTTTTACAATGAATTTAAGATATCAAATTCTTTCAGTGTAAGAAAATTTTGCAACAGCAATTGCTTTGAAAAATAACTTTTACAAACATTTTCTATGATTAAACAGTAAAGACCATAAACTAATTGCCTGGGAATATATTAAAAGAGACTGTGAGCTACAATTTTCGTCTATATTTTTCCTTTTTTTTTTCAAATACTAATTAAACTAAGAGGGAAACTAGAGTGCAACCAGGAAGAATAGCAAAATATTAAATTACAAGTTATTAAAAGTTAAACAATGGGTTTAATAGAATTAAAGGAATTGACCTTAAGCAAAAAAAATGTTAAATATATAAAGTAATTAATATTGTTTGATGAAAACGAAATATTATAGCCTATTTTTAGGATTAATTAAAAATTCATTTAATCCAACTAAAACGACTTAAAGCATTTTAGCTGGAATTCTCTAATATCTGTTCGTTTTAATTAACATTTCAAAATACATTTCGTTTCAATTTAAAATTTTCAAAGAAGGTAATTTTCTCTTTTTAAAACTTTGTTCTTCGAATTCACGGAAAACGTATGAATTTTCTTAGCAAAGGCAGCTAATTAGAGCTGCGCATATTTTACAGTCTTCTTGGTATTTTTGTTTGAACTTGTCATAATGGTTTTTTCTTTTGTTTTTAATTTTTGTTTATTTTTTGATTCGAACAAAGCAAAAGATAATATAAAAATTCTTTAAATAGACTTTGTTCTTACAAAAAAAAAAAAAAAAAAAAATATAAATAGAAATAGAAATAGAAAAGCAAAGAAAAGAAAGAAAACTTTATGTAAACTGAATCGTATACAGATATACTAAGGAACAACGCAAAAAACAGTAGAAGATACTCTTATTGCTTATAGAAATCCTTAAGAAGGATAACAGATTAGAGTACTGTGTAGTATAATATATACATATTTTGCACTAGCCGTTTCACTAGGACAATACTGCCCTTTTTTCGCAAAAATCAAAGGAATTTTTGTTGTTCACAATCAAAAAGGAGGATTTACAGCTAAACATTTATATTTCTATTTGTTTTTGCTACTATTCATTGTTCGCCAGCCACGTTTTGTAGTAGACGTGAGCTCAATGTAGCATGTCATTGCCCGTCTTCAATATTGTTGCAAAGGTGTTTGGTGCCAGAAGAAGATTAAATTTTTTACTGTGACTTAAAAATTTGATAACTTTAAGAATATTATAAGAAGATTTTATAAAGAAAAATAAATATTTTAGCTCGATTTAATTGGAATTAACAACGGAATTTCGGCTTTTTATTTAGTGGTTGCATAAGTCCCATATCGAGCGTTTGTTGCAAGATGGTCAAAACTCGAAAATTCTCATCTAGTTTATCAAAATGAGTAAAATTTTCATCAAAATATTTGATATATTGAACTTTAGAGAGGAAAGTTAAATTTTCTCTTTAAATTTATTTATTTTGGAGTTACTGACTAAATTGTAGCAAATGCTAGATATGTTGAAGATCGCTTTGCTTTTCTTGCTACTTGCCTACTCTAATTTTTTTTTTTGTTGTTGATTAAAACCTATTTCCCATGTAAGTTTACTTTTCCCTCTGCAATAATCCAAATACATTCTAAATAATAATTATAATTATAGATTTAAAATCGGATTCAAAATGTCCTTCAGCCTTCCGGTCGAATGTAATGTCCTACAATGAACTGGATACGGTTTTAGAAGGAATCGAACATTGATACTCAAATAATAACCTCTTTCCGATCATGCTATTAGTGCCCGAACGAATGTGTATAGCAGTTCTAGTTCTATAGAGTGTCACAACTTTGAGTTGGCATCAGAGTGTTACAACTTTGAGTTGGCATCAGTGCTTTATTTGAGCACCCATTTAACAGCTGATAGTTGCTTTTTGTTTAAATTGCTTTGAAATTTCATTATGAATCGACATACACCAGAGCAACGCGTCCAAATTTTTGAAATTTTTAATCAAAATAATTGTTCTATTCGTCAAACTCATCGTGCAGCGTGCTACAATTGATTTACTCAAAGAAACTTTTGATGAAAAAATAATTTCACGTAATGGCCCAATTAATTGGCCACCAATATCGTGTGATTTAGCCCCATTCGATTAATTTATTTGGGATTATGTTAAGTCACTTGTCTAAGTCGTTGTTTGTGGTTTACAACTGAACACCTGGAAATCAACATTCAAAGATTTATCGGCGATATACAGACGAAAAGTTGTTGAAAATTGGTGTTCCAGATTGCGCCTTTTACGCGCCAGTCGTGGCGACCACATGGCAGAAATTATATTTTAACATTAATTTCATAAAATTTTTTTTCCAATATATCCCGTTTCATTGATGTTAAAAATATATTTCCTTGTTTTATCATGATTTAAACTTGTATCACTCTATAAAAAACACCTTTTAAAATACGGCACATCATCCTGGCCAGAGAGGTAGCTCTTCTTTGGGACCTTCATAGTCTCTTTGGTCTCCCACTCTCATCTTTCTGGATAATGTTTTGATGATGCTCTTTTGCAGATCGGTAATAATAGAGAGTGCAATAAATCTAACAGCAGTACGGCGAGAATTCTTCGGGCTTCGCTTTACAACTGAAAGAAGTATAGAATTTCTTTACTTCTCTGTATTGAATTTGGGGAACTTCTTGGCCCCGCTGTTGGCCCAATGCTTTTTCTAAGCCTACGATAAGTGTATGGTTCTGCCCGTCCAATAACGAGTACTGATTGCTTTAATGGCAATAAGGAAGTAACATACTATATTATGCAGCTCTGGAGAGTTGTGGCTTTTTATGTAAAGGGCTCTTAAATAGTCTTTCCGTGATCTCAGGAATGAAACTCACGTATAAAAATTTTTAAGTTTCTACATCAAGATCAGTATATCGATGGCTATTTCGTTCCAAATTGAGCTTAAGCGACACCTCCTATACGAAATCCTCCAGCCACCTCTAATCCTGCCTTATCAATTCATATTTTTTTTCTTTTGAACGTGCATATTAATCCTGCATATATATTTGCTTTTTCTCCTCTACAGATTCACACAAACGCATCATCCTTTTTTTTTGGTCGTGTATTTTTTTTGACTGCCTTTCATCCAGAAACCATGTCATATTATTTTTACATTTAAATATTTTTCAATAAAAAAAAAACTAATTAATTTTAATAAATTTTCCTTAACGAAACTATAGAACCACAAAAAAATTATATTGTAATATTTGTTGAACACATTTAAAACCATAAAGTGTATTTATTCAATTATTTTAAATATATTAATTACGAAATTGTGCTTTTTTTTCTTTTTACCTTTAGTTAATAAAATTCCAAAATGATGCATGCAATTGCTGTTGCAGGCAGCCACCAATAAAATCAAAGTGGCAGTGTATTGCTGGCTGGTATGTATGATAAACTAAACGTTTGACAGAATGATTCACATTTTACATCAATGCCTTGCACACACACACACACACTGTGTTTGCTATTCTGTGCTGTGCTGTGGCATGCGTAAGTGTTTGACGGACTGACGGACTGACAGTCTCGTGTATTTTGATCCACTTTAACAAATTTATTTAATTAAAATACACATTCTACTGTTTTTATTATTGTTATTATTTTTTTTTTTAATTTTTATGTTTTGCCTTTTTGTTGTTCTTATTGTACGCTTTTCTTTATTATTTAAATAAAATAATAGTAAAATTGTTGTTGTTGTTGTGTTTTCCCCTTGTTTCCATTTAGCCTTACGGCCATATTTTATTTATATGTTGTTGTCGCTATTGTTGTACTTGCCGCTTGATGCTTGTGGCAAATTGCAATAATTATCTGCAATGAAATGAAAGAAACAGAAGAGCGAACGAATATTATTGCAGCGTGCAAAAACAACAAACAACAACATGTTAAATAAATACAATGAGATCAAATATAAAAAAAAAATAGAGGGAAAAAATTTTTTACTAAAGCAGTAAAATTAATGTATTTAATTTTCAATCACATTTATAAAAATAATTATTTTTAAGATTTTTTAAATGCACTTGCAACGCACCCATACATACATACCTACTTAAATGTAATTTATGTACATAAATAAATTACATACTGCAACAAAAACATTAAATGTAGGTGTATGTTTATTAAAAGTATTTCAATTACACATAAATATCCTTTTAAAATGAAAATGTTGTACAGTGGAAGCTGAAACAAGTTACAAGTATTACAATACTCTCCTAATGAGACGGTTACAAACATTTGAATTTTCCATTTGAAATATTTTTTGACCACATCTTTAAGTAAGAGTGTACTTAAACTAAAAATTTCAGCCAACTAACAATTATTTTTTTTTTGTTTTTGATGACAACATGCCAATATCTGAAATGCAATAATTTTTAAAAATAAAATCTCTAAGACAAAAAATTAGCAAATAAGATTTTATAAAGATTGTTTTTTTTTTGCTGTAAGATACATTGGACAATTTTAAAGCTGTCATTATTCAAAAATTTAGTTTTTGTTTTAATACTTAACACTTTCGTAATAATGCATAACAAGAAATGGGGAACAAAATAATTTATTAGATTCTCGCAGATCATTAAGCACACACACAGTAGTTATCTTTGTTTTTTTCCTTATACACTGATAGAAAAGCAGTCATCGGTCTATATTAATTCGACACATATACCATGACAAGTGACATTGGTTTTGACTCCACGATATTTCTTATCATTTCGATGTGAAGCTCTATATGAGTTGGCTATAGCTGTCATTACTAACAATGATGATAATTTTGTCATCAATGGTAACAATGACAATTTTGTCATATATATAACAATAATGACAATGATGTTAATTATTTTTAACGACGACAATGATGGCAATTTGGTCATATATGACAATGATAACTATTCAGTCATTTCTTTCAATGACGACAATTACGAACATTTTGGTATCGATTTTAATGGTGACCATGACAATTATTGAAATTTTTTTAACAATGAAATTAATGACAATTTTGTCATATATGGCAATGATGACCAATTTGTCATTAATGTTATAGGGCAAAATTTTTCAATCAGTGACAATGATGAATAATTTGTAATCAATGTCATTGTCATTGTTTGTGACTGTTTTGTCATAAAAGATAACTATAAGAATTTTGTCATCGATGCCAATGAGTAAAATTTTTGTTATCAGTGATAATGATGACCAATTTGTCATCAAAATCATTGTCATTGTTTGTGACTGCTTTGTCATTCATAAAAGATAATTATAAAAATTTTGTCATCAATGTCAATGCGAACAAGTTTTGTTATCAGTGACAACGATGAAAACTTTGTTATCGGTGACAATGATGACAATTTTGTTATCACTGAAAATGATTTATGTAAGAAATTTAAAATTTATATACTTTCATTCATTTCTATATAAACCGTATTTGTCGTTCTCATCAGCCTTCTTAGGTAATCTCAAGTTTCAAAGTCAAGGCGAATATCACTTAAGCTTTCCTCGATACTATTTAAATTATGAACTCCACAGATTCAGCAAAAACATCAATTTGTTTGACACTAACGTCACATATTGGCATGTTCACGAAAAGTGCACTTTTTGTCTCGTTTGCCATCTAGCGATAAAGTTTTTTCTTCCAAAACAGTTTTTTTGTTTTCTTTTATTTTTGTATCTTGCAATAGACCGTTTTTAGCTCCAGATTAAGTAAGAGAGTGAAAAATTCGAACATCATGGCTTTAAAGCTTATTTTCTTGGTAGCGAACGGTATACAAAAGTCGACCTTTCTGTGAAAATGCCTATATATTTTATGTGCAAACTGTGTCATCACGTTGAAAGTAGTCACAGGCTAGATGACATAATTATATGTATTTGTCATAAAAGCATCATAAGTCTTCAGAATGGAATGAACAATTTTTTAAAGCAATGCACTTAAGGCCTCATTAGTCTTGACTTTTACTTTCTGTTCTGTTCTGTGCCGTTCTGTTGTTGAATTTTTGTAGTTAGAAGTTCTGTAAAAACGTATCAGTTGTTTCTTACAGAATATACATCTCTTATCGGCGGCGGCGGTGGCGGTGTTTACAAATTTAAAACGGCGCTTCGTCTTAATTATCAGGTTGAGTAATTTTAAAGAAAATAAGTTAAAAACGTTATTTAATTCAAAAAAACTTTACTCACTATAAATTTTTCTTTATTATACAAAAAATCGTATTGTTTTTAATGTGCTTTAAGTCGATGGCGGCGGTGATAATAAAAATTTATTAGCGTTACACGGCAATTTCGGACCGATCGGCTTGGTTCACTGAAACAAGCAGCTGTCTCTTGCTGTCACTTAGAACTGTAAGTAAAATTCTGTTTTCAACAGAATGGTCCGTAACAGAACGGAACAACTAATTGAAAATACATGTTTTCTATAAACAAAAAAAGAACAGCTGATACGGAACAGAACAGAAAGTCAAAACTAATTCTACCTTTAGCCAGGATTCAAGTGCGTTTAATTGTGGGAAAAGAATTAAGCTGATTTTAAGCAGTTTTCGGCTTATTGGTGACACTTTTCATTACATTAATATTAGAAATGTGGTGAAGGGACTTTTTAATGCGTATAACGATTTTTTTGTTTAGGATCAGAACAAACTTTACGATTTTATTTTGGCGGCAATGTTATGTAAAACGCATATCGCTTAAAATTAGCGTTTTCCATTTGAAAACGCCAGAGTGTTGTTCTGACAAACGAAAGCGCTAGAAATTTGACGTTTTGAAACTGCCAGTGTATACTAAAGCGATCTCGAATATTTTACACAAACTGCACTTTGAAGAGAATATTAAATTATCTACAGATGAAATTTAATATGTTTCCTTTTCATTTGAAGGAAACACGATACAAAATTTTACAATTTTAATAAAAAAATTGCAATTTTAAAAATTCCTTTGAGTTTTTTACTTGTCTGCGTCAGTGTTTTTCTTTTAATTAACATTTCTTTTGATTGTAGCTTTCTTAAAGCCAATATAGAAAGTAAGAATGCTGCCGAAATTTATTTTGTTTACTTTTTTTTTTAATTTAAGAAAAAACATATGTTTTTATTGTTCGAACACAGTTTCGAAAAATAGCAAATCCTTGCGTTTTCAGAACATTGCCGTATATATTTTTTTTTACTATTTTGCCTGCCACTGTTTAAATAATATTTTTCAAATATATTACATTTTAATATGTTATTTCCCTTTTCATTATGTTCTTTTATAGTTGAAAAATGTTTTTGTAGTGCATTTTTTTTTTTGTTTTTTTTTTTTTTTGTTTCATGAATATTTTTGCATTAAAAATGCTGTAACAATGTATACACACATAAATACACATTTAAGGTAGGGACAATATTGGGTCCCGGAGATAGATAAATAAGAAATAGACAAACAAAAAGGAGGGTATTTGGGAGATATCTGGCTGATGTTATTTCGTTTACTAGATTGACCTTTTCATGTTATTAGACAAGGGTAGCAAAAAAAAAAAAAAAGGTTTATTTAAGGACATTTATAATAACAAATGTTATTTAAACTAAAATGCTATAAATGTCATGATTGCATACGATGTATCAAGTTTATTTTTGTTTTCAGACCTTAAAAAAAGGTGGGTTTAGCATTCCCTGATAAAAAGTCATTTAATCCTTTCGAATGACAACAAAATTTTATAAAAAAAAAAATTGATGTGTATCCTTAGCAGTGTTGTTTCTATACCTTTTAACAATTTAATATATTTCGCTGCTCTGTTTTATCAGTAAACTTTTAAATTTATATATTTATTACAATGATTTTAGAGCAAATATATTTAACAATATTTTTGTAAAGCACCAACTACTTTTGATATTTATTTTAAATTATAAACTAGTTTTTAGGCCATTTATGATAATAAATCAAAATGAAAATAAACCTTTTATATAAAATTACATAAATATTAGTTTTAAGTGATTAAAGGTATTTTTTAAAAAATACTTATAAATAATTAATTATGAATTTAACAAGTTTTTTAAAGTGAAATTTATGGGCGAAAAATTCAACAGAAATTATTTATTTGATGTCATTAAAAGCTTTTATTAAATGTAAAGTACAGGTTTTAAAGTACTTTAAAATTTAATTATTTCAGTATGAATTCCTCATCCTAAATGAGTTTCATTAACTTTTACTACGACTGTTAAGTGTTTAACAGTGCTCTGTTAAGTGCAAAATTGGCATGACTAAAATTTAGATTAATATTTATCTTCACACAAACACATTATATTATTATTGCGCTGCATAATATTTTCATACAGGCCCACTGTGCACAGTAAATAAATTTCAAGAAACAATTATATGTATTTTTTTTTTTAAAAAAAAACTTTTCGGCCTGAGTTACACACACAAATGTAATACTTTATTAAAGCTTTGTTTAAAATTATTATACTCCATTTCTATAAAATGCTTATTTAAGCAAAATTTTATTTTTTTCGAAATTAAGAATTCTTAGAATTAGCTTTTCTACAATAACGATTTGTAATCAAATCTCTGCATTAAGTTTACTTTAAAAATGATTTTGTCGACAAGTTTTTCTTATTCTTATTCTTATTTTTTGTTTTCTTTTTTGTTTTTCGTCGACTCAACAATAATTTACTTTAGTTATGAAATTTGATATAAATTTTAAACATGCTTTACAGTCAAAATAGTTTTTCATTCAATTTATTGTTAAAACAAACAAATAAATATATTTTGCATTATAAAACTTGATCTTTTAACATTGCTACGTTTCTAGCCTACGAGGTATAACGTGAAAAGACCTCTTAAAAAATATATATATCTGCTTTGTTTCTTAAATTATTGCCAAGTACACCTCGTAAGCAAATAAGCTACTGAGCGAACTGATCGGAAAAGAGGCTACATTCAGGACAGCTAATAAAGTTCCAGGTTATAATCAGATCATATTGAATTTAAAATCAAGTTATTTCGAAATTATTAAACTAATAAAGAATATATGATAATACATAATTTCTAAAATTGTATTTATTTTTGTGGGCTAGCTAATCTGCATTTCGTAGGGTGCCAGTGTCAATTCATCAGTTAAACAGTAGACTATATTTAAAATGGTTTGAATGGTTAAAGCTTTACTGCTGCTTTGGGTTTAGCGCGAAACGAAATGCCGGCATATAGACTAGCTAACCCCCCCCCCCCACAACCGATTAAATAAAATTTTTTGCATCATAAATTCTTAAGAATATCTTGAATAGATTGTTATATTTTATCTATGACTAACTTTATTAGTTTTCATCAAAACAAAGATATATTTTGTCAAAACTATCAAATATTTCATCAAAATTATTAAATATTTTATCAAAACTATAAGTTATTTTATTAAAACTAGGAAATATTTCATCAAAACTATGAAACATTTCATCATAACAATGAAAACTTTCATTAAATCTATTAAAGATTTCATTAAAAGCATGCACTATTTCATCATCCCAGCAAAAATTACTGCTTCGCCGTAAGCACGGTTGTAAGGGAATATCAGGTGATATTAGCTTACAAACCTGCTTACGTATGGCATGATATTTGTTCGCGATGTCCCACTTTGGAGCATTTCGTTTTAAGTGCTTATTTCAGAGCAGTGAGTATGAAGTAAATTCGTCGTCTTATTATGTTCGTTACACTTCGTAAAATTTAAAATTTTAATCATTGCCTTACAATAGTGCTTTCTTGTATGCACTAGTGTAAGGTTAGTGTGTTTTTTGTTTTTGTTTCTACATTGATTAAATAAAGTTATCAAAAAATTTTACATTTTCTGCCATACATTTCTGCATTTGTTAATATGAAGCACGTTCTTAAGGCTGAAAAAGTATGTACTGCTTCTAAAAACTTGGTTATTTTTTGCTGGGATACTTCATCAAAACTGTGAAATATTTAATCATAACTAAAAAAGTTTTATTAAGACTATTAAGTATTGCATCAACAGTATTAAATAGTTCATCACATCCTTGATGTATTTAATAAAAATTACGAAAAATTTTATTAATTCTAATAAATACTGCATGAAAACTATGGATTATTAAAAAAACTATGAATTATTTTATCAAATCTGTTAAATATCTTATAAACTATAAAATGTTTAATGAAATCTATGAAACTTTCATTAAAACTATGAATTATTTCATTAAAACTCTCAAATATTCTATCAGAACTATAAAATACTATTCATTATTTACAAAAAGTTTATTTATTTGTTATAGTTTAGCTATTTATATGCATTTCATTGTTCTACTGATCAGTACATCTCCACCACCATGCATGGGTAACCATAACAAATAAATTAACTTTTGAAAACAATTATTCTTGAGTACTTAGGTTAGGTTAGGTTTCGAGGGCCGCCACATCTGAGACGTGACGCACTTGGGTCCGTTAATTCGGTCCCTTTGTGATACCCTACAGCAGACAGGGCTCAGTCAGTTGGTTATTCAATTGCCTGTAGTTGCCCTGTCGCCGAGTCAAACCATCCTGATTGTTGCAAGAAGGAGGATACGTTGGTTAGCACCATGTTCGCCAGACTGTCGAGGTCTGGCAGAGTGTTGGAGCCCATGGTAATCGCCCTAATGCTGTTAAGCGCGGGGCATTGACATAGAAGATGAAGAACTGTTTCTTCTTCCTCCTCATCGTTACAACTTCTGCAGTAGTCATTGTAACTTAGACCCATCCTTTTGGCATGAGTACCGAAACACCAGTGCCCCGTTAGCACTGTTACTAGTCGTCTTGTGTGACATTTACCAAGCCTGAGCAGATCGCGAGTTCTGTGCAGGCTGTAGCGGGGCCAAGTGGACCTGGCGACTCGACAGGTGTGCTCTTGTTCCCACCTTTCTTGAGCAAGATTGTATGATTCCTGCTGGATCAATCGCTTGCAGTAAGATAGAGGAATGCCAACGAAGTGGCATATCATCGAGTTGCTCAATGATGTTCCCTTTTTGGCCGTTTCGTCCGCAATATCGTTTCCAGTGCACTCTGAGTGCCCTGGAATCCAGACTAGTGTTACTCTTGAATGTCTCGCTATCTCGTTTAAAAACTTCCAGCATTCGTTTACCACCGTCGATGTAGTGTATACACCATTGATAGCAGCAATGGCCGCTTTGCTGTCGGTAAAAATATGGATGTCTTCCGATATCCCCAAATACCCAAGCCATCTTGCTGCTCTTGTAATGGCCGAGACTTCGGCTTGCAGGACGCTACAGCCATCCCGAAGTCTGAATGGAACCTTGACGTTGAAGTTTTCCACATAGAAGCCTCCCCCAGTGTTTACGCCTCTTTTGGAGCCATCAGTGAAAACTCTGATGGCCCCTTCAGTGGCAGGGGGTAGGGAGTGATATTCCCTATTGGGAACAATGGATTGAAAAAGCCCGCCAAAATAAGGTTCCGGTGGGCAGTAGTCGGTGAAGTCATGGAGCGCTTGGTGCTGCCTGAGAATCCTGGAGTGACCAAGATCGGTTCTCGTCCATGAACATGAGTACTTCCTCGAATAAAATGTTATATTCATTGGTTAGTTAAGGCTGCAAGGGCCGTCACAGCTTAGAAGGTCCGTTGATAAGGTCCCTCTGTGGCACGATTGTTTGGTATTTTAATATTCAAAACAGGTGCTTAAAAGTTTTTAAAAAATTTATCATTTGTTTTGTGTTAATCATTTCCTAATTCCTTTATTTCATTATTTTTTATAGCAAATTATCAGCAGATCACATTGGAAAAAACTAAAATAACTCTTTGAAAAATCAAGTGATAATTAGAGCGAATAAGGTGTAGTAGGCTTTGAACCTTTTTTTGCCTTCTCATGATATGGTAAAAGCAGCAAAGAAATGCAGGCATAAAAACTTAAATATGTCTGATACAACAAGATATTACATATTTTTTTTTTATATATCGTATTTTTTTTTTTTCAATTTTGAGAACGTGTGTTTATGGTCAAAAGACCGACACTTTAAAGAAATCTCTATCTTGACTTTTTTATGGATTATAAATAAAATTACCAAAAATATATGTTAAAATATCACTGAACGATGTTTAGAAATAAGGCTTTAATTAACTTACCTTAAATGGCAACTAAGAAATAAATACTATGACATTTATAAAGTTTTTCGTTTCTTTGAGTGTAAATGAAATGTCAAACAATGAAGAGTTGAAAAACACATGCATAAAATTCTTTTCAAAGAATTTCTATACCGCCCACCTTGTAAAAAAAATTCACTGAAATCAATTGGCATTTAAGCTAAATACTCGTAACTTTAAATATTGTTTGTTCCTTTTTTTTCGTTTTCGTCAGCAACTATTTTCTAACCACAGCAAAAATATTTTATTGTTTATTTGCTTTTGTTTGCCCTCAACTATAAAATAAAGTGTAATTCAATTCTGTCAGCAATAAATAACGAATCGATAAATAAAAGACTAATTTTTCACTCATTAAATGGAATTGAAATTGTAACTGAACAAAAATGAATGCTTAAATAGCAAATGACGGCAGAGTATGGGTATGAGTAAGTATGTATATGCATGTACATATTATATATGTATTTATTATATTATAAAATATAATATCTGTTTAAATAATTTTTATACCAAAGTATTGACTGCGATTTTTTTTTTTGTATCAAACAAATCTGCTTAAAAGTTTATTTGAATTAAGAGATACATTTCATGGGTTTAAAATAAAGCAAACGAACATTAAATATTTATGCAGATCATCAGAAAGCTGCGTATGATAATATTAATGTTCTTTTCTTTTTTTTTTTTTTGCTTTGGTAGGAAAAGATATTTATTCAAGTATGTACACACATACATTCATACATACATTTTGTAGTTAATAAGTTTAAGTATTTTCATCTTTATACTTTATACTCTTGTTTACTTTTTAATAATGCAGAATATTGGAATGTTTGATAAATACTCGTTCAAGTAAAGGAGAAAACTAAGGCAGTATTTAATGCAAAATCGTTTAATAGGTTTAAACGAAAATATTTTATAAAACCTGGATGAATTGGCAGAAAATCTGAAGAGATTTACAGCGAGCGTACGTTTATTTTC
This sequence comes from Lypha dubia, assembly GCA_947311025.1. Classification (NCBI taxonomy): domain Eukaryota; kingdom Metazoa; phylum Arthropoda; class Insecta; order Diptera; family Tachinidae; genus Lypha; species Lypha dubia. Next base: position 17,355,007 of record OX371263.1, on the reverse strand, counting down.
AATACACCGAAATGATAAAATGATTTGAAGTTTTAATAAAACATTTCATTGTTTTCATGAATTATTTATCGATTATTATGGAACTCATAGTTTTTATGAAATAATTTATAGTTTTGATGGAAGTTTCATAGTTTTGATAAGTTATTTACAAAATTTATCATATAATTCGAATATTTTTTTTAATAAATATTTCATAGTTTTCATGCAACATTTTATAGCATTGATGAAAGTTTTCATAGTTTTGATTAATTATTTCATGATTTCTATGTAATATTTTACAGTTTTTATGAAATAATTTATAGTTTCATAAGTTTGATGCAAAATTTAAAAGCTTTGATGAAATTTGTTTTAATGAAATATTATATAATTGTGATGAAATATTTAATAGTTTTTCTGAAATATTTTATAGTTTTGATGCAACATACAATAGCCTTGAGTTGAAAAATGTTGTCGTTTAGCCGTTTTCGACAGAAATTCTGTCTGTTCAATATTCAATATTCTATTTCTCTTGAAAACTGGTTAAATAGTTGATATTCTTTTCAATTAGTATCCACTTTACGAAAATTGTAAAGATGGACAATTGAACGCTGATGAGAGGTGTAGCGGCCTTAAAATCAGTACTGATACGTTCTGCTAAAAACGGATTGGATATAAATAATAATATTTTCCAACATAAAAAAACTCTTAGTAATTTTGAATTTTCATTAATTCAATAAAACTGAACTTGAGCCTGAAAATATTACTTTTCATATATACATCAATATAAGTTCAAATAATAATTACCTTTATTCGTAATAATAATAATATAAAAATATTTATACAAAATAAATAACACGTTTTAATTAATATTTCAATGTAATGTGAAAGTTTTGTCATTTATTGCAATATTAATAAGGCACATGGTATGTTCTTAATTAGTTAATCTGAAATTATACCTGAAACTATCTAAAACAAATTATGAGATTGCTTAACATATTGTTTATCACAATCATAATATGATTCAAGCAATTTGTTGCATATATTTTTTTTGTTTTTGTATTAAATAAAAACACTATATGCTATGATATGCAGTATATTACTAAAACTGATACTAGTTAATGTATTGAATCCCTCGATTGGCGTTACACCAAAACCCATTAAAACGGCAACTAAACTTTTTATGTAAACAATTTTTTTTTAATTTTTAACATTTTTTTCCGCAGACTTTCAACTGTCTGCCATCTCTCCGTTGATTTAACAACACTATTCATAATTTTAAAATATTTCAATTATTTAACATGAATGACTTCATCTCATTGTTCGACTTAATATTAAGCAAATTATTAAAAAGTTTTCCGCAAAATTTATGGCTTCCACTTAATGAAAATGGCTGGCTGTTATTTATGTTACTGTTAAATTGAGACAAGTGGTCTTTATGTCTGTCTCAGTGGAGTTCACAGGCTTAAGGAAAAACAACCAGCGATAATTACTGAATTATATTTTCTTTTTAATACTTTTTTCCAGCGATTTCGTTGAATAATCAAGCGCACATAATTTGTTTTTGTTAAACGAATAGTTTAATGCTTAAAAAGGAAAGCTTAAAAATCTTAGCTTCTTTTACAAATAAAGCGTTTCTAATTAATAATCAAAAACACTTTGCACTTTAATAGAGAAATTCTTAACTAGATTTGAAATTCAAGTTTATTTTTCAAATAAAACATCTGCTGATGATCATGTTGATTTTAATCATGTTTTTAAATTAAACACGCACGTCACTGTAAGCGCCACTTTCTTTAGAAAAAAAAAAAGAAAAACATTTATCCATTTTATTTTATTTATAATTTAATATCTTTTCATCATCTTCTCATGTAAAAGTGTTTATTCAATTTGCCTGTATAAGGTCATGTCAGGTTCTAGTTATTGTTGTTGTTGCTGCTCTTGTTGTTTGTTCATTTGTTAATGCAAACACTTATTCTGTATTTACAAGAATGTGTATAATATGGCTTTACAAATACACAACACACACAAAAAAAAAGAAAACACTCTCGGACTCAGACTTTAATTAAATGCTGTAACGTGTGTCTGTTAAAGTTTAATTACAACTGAGTTTATACCATAGAGGAGAGGCAACCCAGTTAACAAAATTATCGAAATTAAATTACGAACACAACAAAAGAGCAGCAAGATACGTTCTTATACTAAAATTATTTACTGTATTATACTAAGACAACTGTCTGTTATGAAACAAACGTCTTATACTTTAACTGAAGTTTTATTCTAGGCATACTCTCTTATACTAACGCTAAAATCTTAAACTAATACTACATTCTTATAATAAGAATAACATCTTATACTAAGACTAACGACTTATACTCGGACTAAAGTGTTAAAAGATGTATACTATGCACACTGCATTTTTATACCAAGAATACTGCTTTATATTACCACTCCCGGTTTATAATAGGAATAAAATATTTTACTATCACGGCCTTTTATACTCAGACTAAAGTGTTAAAGGACTGCCTTTATATACCAAAACTACCATCATTCTTATACTGAGACAATCGTCTAATACTATCATTGTACATACTCGTATACGAAATTATTATTAGTCTTAAGTTCAGTTTTTATTGAATTAATGAAAACTCAAATTACTTAGAGTTTTTAGTTGGAAAACATTTCTATATCCAATCAGACTAGCAGAACGTATAAGTATACTGATTTCAAGGCCAAACCAAAAATCGTTTCGACATGTAACAATTTAATTTAAGGCTGTTGGCTGAAGTGGTTAGCGCATTGACTACTAAGCAAACAATGACTTGGGGAATGGGTTCAAACCCTGGCCAGAGCAAGGCAATCAACATTATTAATTTCTCTAATGTATATTAGTGAGACATTGTATTAATTGTTGTCGGACTATTTAAGTGATGTAGGCATAGCACTATTAACTAAAAAACTGTTCCGACAGCGATTGATGATGTTCCAAGCTAATGTATACAACATCGCCCTCCTTCGTCGGTTAGCAGAAACATCGGCGAAGTAAAACAATTAATAAAATGCCTGCCAATACAGCTTAACAAAGTTAATGCGTCTACTTAACACCGGAGGCGCCTCAACACTGCCTTAAAAATTAACATAACGCGCAAAGCAGTGTTGTGAAAGAGTTAAGTCTTCTAAGTTTTCAGCATCTATCTTATCTACTCAATCCCTCTCCCTGAGTTCCGGCATAGTACACTGCATACGTAGGGGTCATCCCCTAAAAGTAATAAAAATATATAAAAAGATATTATAATAATTCTCGTATTCTATTTCTGTTCCTCTTATACTAAGAACACCGTCTTTCTATTAAGATAATCATCTTATACTAAGGCAAACATCAGTCTTATATTGGGACTTCTGTCTTACACCAAGTTTCCGCCTTTCCACTCAAAAAAAAAATATATTTTTTATGTATAAATCCGCTATTGAATGACCAATTTTGTTTGATTGTGTTTGCAGGCAGTTTGGTCCTGTTAAACTTTTATAAATCGGGTGCAAATAATTTCTCCTAAATTAATAATTTTTGAATATCTGGTCCATTTATAGAACAATTTTCAAAATTATATATTTGATTTAAAAAAGTTTTCTGAAAGTTTTAACACTTTTATTTTTTTTTTTTTTTTTGAAAATCTGCACAAAAAATATTGATCGCACCAAACTGCTCGATTTATTGAACGATTTTCAAAACAATTTTTTTACAATCGAGTTTTTATTGGAGTTTGGTCGGATAATTTTTTGTCATCCTTTTTTTATGGAAAAACAGGGGCAGGCAAGTTCTGATTTTTTATAACGACATCGCATTCTTATAACACCTCAATTTTCACCTTATTATAATCGGACATTTTGAGTGATGTTTGAACTATTTGCTGGGTTATCATTCTATCATATAGCTCGCTATAGTACTACTCAAGGTGTTTTCTTTATAAATTTATTACTTATCTCTTTTCTCTTTTGTTTATGCTTTTTTGCTTTTTATATACATTTTTACTATATAATATTTGTTGTTGGGTTTTTTCTTCTTTTTTCTTCTAGTAAATATTTCTTGTTCATATTAAAAAGTTTATCATGTCGTGCTTGAGATTGCTCTTAATTTCCGGTCACATAAGTTGTATGTGTAATTATGATTTCAAATTGCCAACTTTTATTCTTAAACTGTTCAAAAAAAAAGAAAACTTTAAAAGATGAAATGTAATAAATATATTGCAAGGAGCAAATATGACTGACTTTAATTGTGTAAATAATGAAAAGATTTAACCAGTTTTCTATGCATAAAGGAAATACACTCTTGCCCTTAAGATACAGAAATAAAAAAAAATTGATTATTTTATGTTTCGATGGTCGGCCTTGGACGATTTTTTTTATTTTATTAAACATTTTTAAGATCACGAAATGCTCATGCCTTTGCAAAATAATATTTACATATTTTGTATCAATTAAAACTTGTTAATTGATGTGTAATCAAATACAATAGTCATTATAATTATAAAGAAATAATTAAAACAAAAAAATTCAATACGACCATTTTCATTCTGTTCAGAAGAATACAAAACAGAAAACAGAAACACCACTTTATTTTAAGTTTTCAATTCTTTTCAATATTTCCTTCGACAGCCAATGAAGTTTTGTATTAGCAACGATAAAATAAAATCGAACCAACTGTTTTCATTAAAAATACATCTACAATATTGCTGATGGATTGATTTCATGCAGCACGTCACACACGATTAAACATCACTCTCAACGAATGAGAAAAATTATTTATGAAAAAGAAACAAATAGCAATTACAAAAATATAAAAGAATAATTTTACCAACATCAATATGTATTAACAACTGCCAAGATAAGAACATGTTCGTTTATTAAGTAAAGGGTGCAATAAGAAAAAAGAGCTTAAATACCTAAGCAACAGTGTGAAGCTAAAGAAATGAGGATCATAAATAATGAGACGAAAATAATTGATTTTATTTTATATCAAACCTTTTATTTTATTATCAAACGAGTGTTTAATGTTCTTTTGCAAAAAAAAAAAACGCCAGTATTTATTATTCGAATAAATTTTATGAAGATGTCTTATACTCTGATTTCTGTTTTGTATTAATGATTTCTTTAACCTTAAATCATTAAAATTACTCCCAGAGCAATGTCATTTGCTCAGATTCTCTCCTTTTAATTAGATTTCGCCAATACTTTGATTAAATTTTAAACAATGTAACTGCTTCAGCCGAAATTTTCATTTTATATATTTAAGCTTGTCTTAGCATGAGATCATAGGCCTACCAAATGGCTGCAGTATTTGTAAAAACCAGAACATACTTGCTGTAAAGCAATAGGGAATTTTGTGTTGGACTGTAGTTTAATGTACAATGAAGTATAATGTTTGCTTAAGCTGTAGTTCCAATCCCAAACTGTAGTGTAATATATAAACTTTGTTAATGGTCTACCTATAAGACGGCAGTTTTAAAACGAAGGCTGTAGTCTTAAGGTACGGTCACATCTGTCAAACATTTGCCCAAAAAAGCGTAACCACTAAATACCAATGAAAAAGTTTTTGATTTTATAAGTTAATCGACCTTTTTATACTAATTATTTTGGTTTTTATAGAAATTATTTCTAAAACAGGCTTTTAAGGTCAGTTTTCCTCCTAAATGTAAATAAAAGTTTTTGATTTATGCATTTATTTATTAAGTTAAACATCATCTAATAAGATAAGATTCTATTACATTTTCTATAATTTATATAGGAAACTGTTTAACACAATAAACAGGTATTTAAATCAAAAGTTTTTTCATTAGTATTTAGTGGTTACGCTTTTTTGGGCAAATGTTTGCCAGATGTGACCGTACCTTTAGTAAAAGTCTTTTATATTACTATAAGAGTATAAATGTAAAATAAAAAAGTACTAAAAGCACTAAAAATACAACAAGTAGCTTTTCCTTATTTTACTCCACACTGTAAGTCCACGTAAGAGTAAATAATAAAAGTACCAATTTGTCACGTTTTTACCCCTTAAAAAGTAACCTCTATTTTAATCTGGGTCCCATGATCTCCATATACTGAATTTCATCAATATTCATTTGAAGAATTTCTCAAGAGAAAAAGTACTAAAATCAAAAAAGTACTATCAAAATATAAGTAAAATGGTAGCAGATTTTCGCATTTCAACCCCCCGGAAGGTACTTTAATCTACAAAAAATTTTTATAAAATATTAGTACAACAATACAAAGTACCAAACCTATTAATTTAGGCCTATTTTACGCATTAAAAAAAGTATCCTATATATTAATTTGGCTCCCTATGCTATCCATCTACTAAATTTCATACAAATCCATATAAAATATTTCTCAAGGCGAAAAGTACCAAACGTAAAATAAGTACCGTAAGTAAAAAAATACCAAAAGTTCTAGTGTTTCCCATTTAAGCCTTCAGAAAGTATTTTAATTTATAAAATATTAATACAAAAAGAAAAAGTATTAAGACTATTAATTTGGGTCTCTTGCTACCCTTAAAAATTACCTTATATTGTCATCTGGGGCATTCACTGCATGTCTACTAAATTTCGATCCAAATCCATTTACAGAATTTCTCAAGACAAAAAATACCACAAGTAAAATAATGTCATGAGAAAAAAAGTACCAAAAGTACCAGCTTTTCTGAATACAGTCTCCAGAAACTACTTTAATTTATAAAAAAAAGTATAAAATAGTAGTACAAAAATAAAAAATAATAAGACTGCCCAATTTTCTTCTTTTTTATCCTTTAAAAAATACCCTATATTATAATATGTCATCCAAATCTAGAGAATTTATCAAGAGAAAAGGTACCAAAAGTAAAAAAGTACCATCAGAAGAGAAGTACCAAAAGTAACAGAAAAATCTTTAATCTACAAAAAATTTTTATAAAATATTAGTACAAAAATAAAAAAGTACCAAACCTATTAATTTGGGCCTCTTTTTCGCCTTAGAAAAGTATCCTATATATTAATTTGGCTCCCTATGCTAGACATCTACTAAATTGCATCCAAATCCATCTAAAAAATTTCTCAAGACAAAAAGTACCAAAAGTTAAAAAGTACCATAAGAAAAAAGTACAAGTATTTCTCATTTCAGCCTCCAGGAAGTACTTTAATGTATAAAAAATATTTTAAATATTAGTATAAAAATAGAAAGTACCAAACTATTAATTTGGGTCTCTTTTCACCCTTAAAAACTACCTTATACTTTAATCTAGATCCCATGCTATCCATCTACTCAATTTCCTCCAAATCCATTTAAAAAAATTTCTCAAGAGAAAAAGTACCAAAAGTGAGTCAAATAGTACATACTAGATTTTCGGCTTTTAGTTCCCAGAAAATACCTTAATCCAAAAAAAAAAATTATAAAATATTGGTACGAAAATTAAAACTACTAAAACTATTAATTTGTTCCTCTTTTATCACTAAAAAAAGAACACTATGTTGTAATCGGGCTCCCTATTCTATATATCTACTAAACTACATCCAAATCCGTTTGAAAAAATTTTGAAAGCAAAAAGTACCAATATTAAAATATGTGGTACCATAAGAAAAAAAGGACCAAAAGTAAAAGCTTTTTTGCATTTCACCCTCTATAGAGTATTTTAAATATTAAAAAAATTATAAAATATTTGTATAAAAACAAAAAGTACCAAAACTACCCAATATTTTCCCATTTTTATCCCTCAAAAGGTACTCGATATTATAATCGTTGTCATATACTAATTGTCTACCAAATTTCCATCCATTGTCAGGTTTTCGCTTTCACATTTATAATACATATATATTCATATATAAGCATTTTTTCCCAAAAGTGTACTTATTTTTTTAGCTTTACGTGTTGTTGCCAATAATGATGGATTTTTTTTATTTTATTAAAAAAGTGTTTCTTTACATGTTAAACTTTACAAGTGATTTAAAGCTAACAGGAATAAAAACAGAAGAAAAAATAAACGAAAGAAAAAGAATTAAAGTCAAACTAACAGCAGCTGGTTTTGACAAACTGGATAATGCTGCTGTTACTGCTGCTGCTGCAAGGCCCATTTTATGTTCAACAATTATACTGAATACTCATGCAATTGTAATTTAATATAAGCAACAACATGTTGTTGAGGAAATAAAACACAAAAAAAAAAACTTGTTAAAACCCCTTTTTCTTTCTTATTTATGCTGCTATAAAGATTTATACGATCATCTCTTGATCCCTGCTTACTTTTATGAAAAATATGAGGGGCACTTGTAACATCATCAACCACACACACCACCTAACATAAGTGGACTGACTGACTGGCTGCCTTAATATTAGGCTTTGCGTTGCTGGCTGTGTAAATTGGAGCAACTTTAAAAGCACAACCATAGAAAAAAAATTAAAAAAATTATACTCGTATAATATAAAAATTTAAGAATTATTGGTGCTGCAGTTGAAATTATGATATTGTTGCATCAAGCTGGGAGGAGTATACAAACAGAAAATAAAGTTACTTGTTAAAGCAAATACAGTTCATGTGGTGATGAGGATCACTTTTTGTTTTTCTTATTTCGTTTTTTTTTACACGATTTCTTTCAATTGTAGTGTTTTAAAACAATTTTAAAGCTGAAAGAACCTGAAAAAAATATACAGAAATATACAATTGTTTCTTTGAATTAAAAAATTCATTCTTAAGCAATTGTGAAGAATGTTATAAAGAAATGATATGTAGCCTACGTTAATTATCGTGCCTGAACATTACAGAAGAGTTGTTTATAAGGCTGGTGGTGTAGGTTTGTTTGTTAAATACCCTACAAAAAAAATTTACAAGTATGTACATTTAAATGATATTTTATACACACACTCATATACACACACACGTTGCCAACTGAGATAGTGAGCTATTTTAATATAACACTCTAATGGGTAGTAGATCTAAAAAAAAATTTTTAAATAATATTTAAGCTATTCTATAGTGGATGAATTAAATAATTTCTGCTATACCATGTAGCCTATCTTCAAACCTTCGATATATTCTATGGATTAATAAGTTCGTGTTTCTACCCCCAAAAGAGTTAAATAATTATTCCTTTTTATATCTACCGTCTTCCGTTTGTTCTTTAGATTCTGTTGATTTATTTTTTTTTTCATTCGTTATCTTCTCTTTTGCAGACCAATTCAAAGTCATGATCATTTAACATCACTTTATATAAAAAAAATTTGTCTTTTTCTTAAGAATTTCTTATTGGTTTGCTTTTTTCTCAAGTCTCTGCCGCATGCAACATTAAATTATTTTTTTCGAAGTATGATATTATATCCCTCACTTGTATTTCATATTAATTTATTTTTTTTTTTTTTGAAGCTTACGAGTGTTTGAAGTTGTTTTTTTTTTAAAGTTGCTTCAATTTGACAAGCAACTTCAGTTTGAATGAAGAAAACTGGACAGCAGAAAAAAAAAAAAACAAACGGCATTCATTACAATCATCAAATGTGGATTATTTCATTCTGGATTTCTTTTTTTTCATGTTTTATGCTAAAGATTCTGCAATATTCTTATGCATGTGATGTTGCTACACTTTGCTGCTCTTTTAGTGAAATGTCAGATATTACTTTTAATATTAGTATACATGTGTATGTGTTTATATGTATGTATGCATGTGAGAAATATATACTGAGAAAAATTTTTAAAGAATTCAGTTTTCGTCAATAACTCACCCGCAGAGCATACTAACGAAAACAGCCAAAACCTCAATTAATTACAAGTTAAATAAATTAGTGAATTTCTAAACCTCTAATATGAAAAAATCTCTTGATAAACTTTCATGGGACTCATTAGAATTGAATTAATGATAACGTATATTAAACTACTTGTTTGCAGCTGTCATGATTGACAGTGCGGTATAAAAACAGAAACTAGTGAATTTTCAAACCATTCATATGAAAAACTCGCTTTATAAAACTTTTATTGGACTCATTAGAATTGAATTAATGATAACGGATATTAAACTACTTGATTGCAGCTGTCGTGATTGGCAGTGAGACATAAATCCAGAAAGTAGTTAATTTTCAAACCATTATTATGAAAAAAAAAACTGTTAATAAAACATTCATGTGAATCAAATAAAATTCAATTAATGATAGCGGATACTAAACAACTTAACTGCAGCTTTTGTGGTTAGTAGTAGAGATTTAAAACAAGAATTTAGTAAATTTTCAAACCATATTAATATGAAAAAAAAACTGTTGATTAAACTTGCATGCAAGTCACCAGAATTCAATTAATTAACTACTTGATTGCAGTTGTCGTGATTGGTAGTGAGTTATAAAACGAGAATCTAGTGAATTCTCAAACCATATTAATATAAAAAAAAAATGTTGACAAAACTTTCATGCGACTCAGCAGAATTTAATTAAGGATATGGGCATTTCCACAGAAATGTCTACTTTTTGTCACGTAACGTCACCATGCAACTAAACTTGTATTTAAGAGCCATGCTGCTCGAATTTTCCCTACTCTTACTAAATGTTGACGTAATTACTAGTGTATGCTAAAATACAAAAAAAAAAGAAGATTATATACAAAATTTTCTTCCAGAAACAAGCTTAATGGCTTGGTGACGTTACGTGACAAAAAGTAGACTCTTCTATGGAAATGCCCATATTTAAGTATTTTATTGGAGCTACCGTGGTTGTTAGTGAGATATGAAACAAGAATGTAGTGAATTTTCAAACCATAGTATGGAAAAAAAATCGGTTAAAAAACATTCATGTGAATCCGCAGAATTATATTGATGATAACGGATACTAAACTACCTAATTGCAGCCGTTCTAATTGGTCGGTGAGATATAACACAAGAAATTAATAAATTATCAAACCCTTATTCTGAAAAAAATCTGCTAATAAGACATTCATGTTTATCAGCAGAATTCAATTAATGATAAGGGATATTTAAGTAATTGATTGGAGCTGTCGTGGTTGGTAGTGAGATATAAAACGAGAATCTAGTGAATTTTCAAACCATTAATATTGAAAACTCTGTTGATAAAACTTGCATGCGACTCAGCAGACTTGAGTTAACTTGATTGCAGTTGCCCAGATTGGAAAATACAATGGTGACATTATATATATATATATATATATATATATATATATATTCCTGTAACTCCCACTGGAGCATAGGGCACCTAACATTATCTCATCTCGACTTAAGCACTTTTGCCCTATTGCCGAATATATTATGAGATTAATTCGTTCTGAAGTATATTATGTTGCACATATTAAATTGATAAGAATTAAAAATTTTCAATGTCTATTACAAAGTTCTCACAATAATAAAGAGAATATCCTGCAAATAATTTAGCCAGAAGATTGCCTTTATAAAATTGTTCTTTCAACTCCAAAAATAATAGTTATAGGTATACGAAATTTTTAAATAAACTTATGCTGCAAAAAAAAAACTCTACGCGTTTTTCTAAGTGTACTCAGAGCTGGTTTTTTTGTGTGTGTTTTTGTTTAAGCTTTCAGTAATTTCACCAATAGCAGTCTTTGTTGTAATAATAGTTTTAGTATAGATTTCCTCATCATTGGCTTTCATGTTTGCTGTTAAAAGAAAAAAAAAACCCCACAAAAAAAAAAAAACAAAGAGAATAATAGTTTCAACTCTTCTCTACATGGAAGTGCAAAAAAAAAACAAATAACTAAAAGAGTTACTAAATGAAACAGGAAAAAGCAAGAGTATCTTCTGTGTCTATGATTGTTGGATTAAAAGTGCTTAAAGTCATTAATGGTTTCCGTTCTTTATACGAGTCATTTCAATTCAGTTCAGTTAAGCTAAAATTCTTTTTGTACGAGTATATGAAGTCACTGGTCATTTACAGTTCTTAATGTTAGAATGTCTCCTCGTTTTTTGTTTTTTATTTTTTTTTTTGTTTTTAGCTTTTTTTCTCTACAATTTTTCCGACTTAGAAAGCAATTATGTTAGAACTTGGTATGTGTGAGTGTGTGTATTCTACTGGAGCTGCATTCTGTTTTTGTTTGAGCTTTAGTTTTTATGAAGGTAGTAAGTTTCTATTTAAAGCTCTTAATCTAATATTATAGGACAAGTGCACTAAGTGGTATGTTTTTGGAAAAAAAAAAGGATAATTGTTTGATTAAGTCACAGACAGGATTTTAAGTTGAGAACATATGGACGTGTCAGATGCTAAAATGCCTAACTCCACTTTTCGAAAATTTCTCAATTGAGATATTTTCGAAAAGTTGTGTTAGAACTTTTAGCTTCAGACACATCTATATGACGAGTTAAAAAATTTTTTAATCTATATGTATATATAAAATACAAAAAATGTTTGTACCCATGTTCGCTATAGACTCGGAAACTATCCAACCGATTCGACCCAAACTGGTGTCATTCAAAAGGGAATTTATAGAGGACGGTTTTAGGCTTTTAATATTTCAAGTGGGCGTAGCCCCTCCCACATAAATTGAATAACATCATATATCTTGACTATTGTGATAGCAAGAGTTTTGAAACATTGCAATAGTTCATATGTTACTAATGTGAGTAATCAGGACAAAAATGGGCGTTATCGGACAAGTAGGCGTGGCAGCTTCCATATAACCCAAAAATTGAAATCGCCATATTTTGGGCATTTTTTTACCTACGTCGATGATATTTGGTACATATGGTATTGCCATAATTTGGAATACGTACCGGGAGAAAAGTGGATGGGACCACGCTCCTTTTTATTAAAATTAAAAATCGTAATATAGTCTTAACTACTGGACCGATCGTCACAATAGGATATATAAATACTTTTAATTTTATTTTATAACGAGGGGGTAGCGAAGTACACCGGGATCAGCTAGTACCATCTATAAAAGTGAACGTTTGTCTGAATGAAATCTTCTTCATTGTATATATAATTAAAAAAAGGGATGAAAATTGACAAAATTGGCGTGGCACCTCCCTCACAATATTTTTAATATGTCTTGGGAACTAATGAAGTAAATGACCTGAGATTATCTAGGAGCTACTTTGCTTACTTAAGGCATTATTCTAGAGAAAAATAAAATGTGACATTTATTCGCGCAAATACTCAAGAATTTATGTTTTTAGAAATTTATTTATTTGTTATGTGTTAGCAAATCTATACGAATTATATATATACGGTTATCAAATAACAAAATGAATATAGATTTGCTAACGAAGTGACTACTACAAAATCTCTGATCGTTTTCATAATTAGTTCCCGGAGATGACTAATATTTACTAATTTTTCTTTAAGAGAAATAATCAATATGCCACGCGCACAAAAATATAAAATTCCTTTATATGGGATGTGCCACGCCCAACCATTTATTTTCTAATTATTTTTCTCTAGCACCCGCGAGTCACCCTCAAGGATCATATCAGGTCGGATCTTATTATGTATGGACCAGCCGGTTCCAGTCGTACCAGTGTGAGGTTACTGGTCAAACATCGAAAGAGGGATTAACTTTCTATTGACCTTAGTCTTGGGCAGAGATCTTAGGTGACTTTTTGCCTTCTACTTGACTAAAATAGGTTACATATTTCCTTTTCCACCTTATAAAGGGTGTTTTTTTTAGAGATATAAAACATTTTAAATTGAATAAAACAATGATGATTAAATGAAATTGACTTTATTCGAAGGAAATTCTTTTGGCATTATGATTTAAATATGACTTCTCTCATTTGAACGCGACGTCTCGTTCGAACGTAGTTTAATCTGGAGGTCCAATTTTCGAAGACTTTTTCCAACATTTGTGGCCGCATATCGGCAATAATGCGGCGAATGTTGTCCTCCAAGTGGGCAATCGCTTTCGGTGTATACTAGCGACTTCAAGAGAAACGGCGTTAAATCGCACGATCTTAGAGGTCATGCGGTTACCAAACGTTTCCTTCAATAAGTCTGTGACATGTTGCGCTGTCTTATAGAAACCACAGCTCCCCCACATTATGGTTGTTCAATAATAATTTAATATCATGGCTCTTTAGCGGTCACAATTGACTGTAACGTTCTGAGCAGCATGGTTTTTAAAAAAAGTACGGACTAAACAAAATTGTTTCAATATGTAAAAATAGAATAAAAATTAATTAAATTAATTCTCGTATTCTATTTCTGTTGAAAACTTGGTTAGATATTTGATATTCTTCCTAATTAGTATTCACTTTACGAAAATTGTAAAGATAGACAATTAGTAATTTTGAATATTTATTAATTCAATAAAACTGAACTGAAGTCTCATAATAATAATTTCTCAGAAGTACGGACCAATGAAACAATCCAGAAAAAAATGAGCTTGATCGATACGTATTTCGAACAGAAGCATGATTTTCAAAATAAATTTGCACAATTTGGAAGCGTTGTTCAGGCGTCAGTCTATTCATGTTGAAATGCCAATTGATATGCCAAACCAAACTAATTATAAATCACTTTACAGCCTAAAGTTGTATACCTCTATAAAAAACACCCTTTACTTAATTTTTTTTTTTGCTGTTTTAGGCATTGGGCAGAAACATATAGGTTTTTGGGTAATTGGCCAAAGATAATGTCTGTAATAGACAATTTCCCTTTTCCCCAGTAGGCAAAGCACCAAGGTGTGGATATCACCAAGGTGACAAAATGTACACCCGGGTGGACACTAGATACAGTTAAAGTTCTTTTTTGTTTTAAATCACAACCCGCCATGCAATTAACTTGTCTACAAAAAGCACCCAATGTCTTTTGCCGGAATTTAGCTGACAACCTCTAGCCTACCAGACTAGCATTCCTATTTATCAGACACGCCAGCACCCACGGTGCATACTAGAAGAATTAATACTTAAATTTTAACCAAGCAAAATTTAAAGGGTTCTTCATCAATTAATGTAAGTTTGATAATATAATTATGAGAATGAGTTGCAACTCCGAAAATTTTAATTTCTGATGCAGGGCTTTAAAAGCAACTGTAAGGAATACTAAAGATTTAACACAATAGCGGTGAATGATTTTACTGTTTATTTTTATACCCTTTAGCAAAAATCGTAATGAATTCAATAATTTTTAGTGTAAATTAATTTGTTGAAATAAAATGAAATTCTTAAGCTTACCTTGAAAATATCAAAAAGAAGCGAATGATTTAAATCTGAAAAGGTAAAGAAAAATATTAATTTTTCTTTTTGAAAACGTTTCTTAAGAAGCAAAAAAAATTTTTTTTTTTGTTAATAAATCGCAAATTCTGCAGTCAAACAAAGAAAAATGTGTTTTTATTTAAATAAATTTCCCTGTAAGTCTCTGATAGATTTTAATTTGATTCTTTCATGCAAATAATGCTGTTGTGAGAATTCAGGCATCTGTTGATTTCTCTTTCTATACATATATTTTTTTTTTAAATCAATTCGAATTTATTAAATAATTTCTACGTTTCATGGTTTTTTTTTATTCCCTTCAATAACACTTGTTGTAACCGAAATAATTGCTCAATTCTATTGAATTTTGAATTTCATTCACACTCTATCACTTTCACCCTCAATACAAAATCAATTTTTATACAATTTATTTGTAAAATTGAATTTCTAGTAGCTGCTTCCTATTGCTTTTTAAATTTATATTTTTGCATGATTTTTTTCTTTTGCCCTTATTGCTGTTAATGCTGGTATTGATATTTAGTTATGCTTTTGGCAAACAACAAATTCAATATAGGAATATATTTTTTTTGTATTAGAGAGAAAAAACAAAATAATTTTTTTAATATGATTTTCTGTGGCTGATAAAACAGTCATACCCTAAACATCAGCACAATTTTGGCCAATGTAATAGCAGCAGCAGCTACAAACACTCACACGACTGGCAAATAATGAAATAGGTATATTGGAAAAACATCTAAATCGAACACAACCTGAACTACTTTATGTTATTATATTTTTTTTTTCTTCCACAAATAATCATAAAATGCTTGTAAAAAGAGAATAAAAATAATAAAAAATTAGTTAGTAGTACCAGAAAAATAATGAAAAAAAAAAAAAACGATGAAAAAATATTTAAAGGCGTGAACCCATTGAAATTCAACAAGTTTTCATCTGTAACGATTCTTTACAGTTTTCCGTCTACAAAAAATAAAATAAAAAAAATAAAAAAACAGAAGAAAAAAAAAACAAACTAAATTTAGCTTCAATTCATACAACAGGTATCTTTCATTCAGTTCACTTGTTTTTTTGTTATTGTGGCTTAAAACTAATGTTGTGGTTTTTTTTTTTGTTTTCAAAACTCTCCAAATATTTTTTAATTTTTTTGGAATATTTTTGTTCGAGTGCTTTCAAGCAGAAACTGTTATATTACTCATTATCGTTTTAAATAAGGAATAAAGAAATCATTTATTTAACAGCTAACAAACTGATTGAAATTGATGTTAAGAAATTTCTAAATAATTCAAAGACTGTTGAAATTAACAAGCAAATTAATTAGCAAAATATTTCAACTATGAATTAAATTAAGAGTTTAATTTATATTAGAGAAATATCTGCTTATAAAAGGTTTTCCAATAGGGATGACATGATTTTGAAGTGAAGTTTCGGCCATTTGTAATAGGTATGTTATGATCTGTTGAACAACTTGATAACGATAACGATTTTTTGAAGAAAAACATCTTCTCCGATGAGGGTCACTTTCATCTGAGTGGTGCGGTAAATAAACAAAACTGTTGATTCTGGAGCGAAGAAAATCCACAAATTATTCATGAAAAACCATTACATTCACCTAAATTGACAGTTTGGTGTGGTTTTTGGTCCGTACTTCCTTCGAAATGAAGGTGGTACCACCATTACTGTCAATGAAAAGCGGTATAGATCGATGATAACCAACTTTTTATCGCCGAAATTGGAAGAAGTTGATCTTGACAACATTTGGTTCCAAAACAAGACGAGGCTACGTGCCACACAGCAAATGCAACAATTAAATTGTTGCGAGAAAAGTTTGGAGAATCCGATTATTTCAAGAAGTTGTGATATTGATTAGCCTCCAAGAAGTTGTGATTTAACACCATTAGAATATTTCTTGTGGGGTTATTTGAAGTCATTGGTCTTTCGAAATAAACCAGACTCTCTTCAAGCTTTACAAGTCAATATTGAACGTGCCATTCATGACATACAACGACTTGATTTAGTAGAAAAAGTGCTTGAAAATTGTGTTCATTGAATTTGTTCCTGCAGAAGAAGTCGTGGAGGCCATTGGAATGACATTTTATTTAGAACTTAATTGTATCGATTGTACTTCACATTAAATAAAAAACTGTTGAATTTCCTTAACAATAAGTGTTTTTTTAAAGAAATCATATCAGTCTTATTGGAAAACCTTTTATAATAATAATTAATACTGAAAAAAAAATCCCCCGACTTTTATACAAAAAGCCAATCGAACTCCTGACTGCTTTCCCGCTACATGTTAGTGAAGGCATAAACTGTCTATATACTAAAATTATTGAAAGAATAAAAAGTACCGTTTTCAAAAAGTACCAGATTTCTTCATTTTACCCCCGGCCCTACCCTCAGTGAAGATTTTTTTTTTTTATTATTTATTAAATCTTCAATTATAAATTGAAACATCATTATCATCATATTTTGATCTAGGCCATATGTTCTCTGTCTTAAAAAATATTACATCATTGACTTGTTACTGACTACCTGTATTTTTTCAGTTAAGAAATAAATATTACATTCCTTGAAATAGCTGACATCTGGTTTGGCAATTGTCTTCATGTATGCGTACGAAAGCTCTGCTCTCATTCAAAAAAATGGGTTAAATGTCTTCCATTCACTTTTATTTATGGAACTGATCTAGATTTTATACATAAATTTTTCAGTATTCAATTTATATACTACACACACACACTCACATGCATAAATACATACATACATACATACATACAAAAAACATATGTGCGTATGAATGAATATGAACACAACAATGCAAATAGTCATACAAAAAACTTTTTATACAATGAAAACTTAAAAAATGAAATTTATTCAATCGAATATTTATGACAAGACCATAACAGCTCAGAGAAAACTTAAATATTTATTTAAGTATTTCATTTCATTTTTATTTCTGACATCCAGAATAAAAACCAAATATAATACATGAATTACATACCCCAGTCTATCTATGCAACAAAACAGATTTTTCAAATACTCTCATACAATCACACAAATGCCACAAATTCGAGGAATAATACCTCAGAGTGCACTACACTGCACGCACTACTGTTCTTGTTGTTTATGAGTGTGTAAATTTCGATATAATGATATTTTCTTTTTTTTTATTTATTTTGTTGTCACTTTGCCATGGGAATAAATTATGAAAAAGAAAAAAAAATTATTAATAACAAGATATTAAAATCAATGTTGTGTATTAAATGATTTAAATTAAAAATAATATAAAATGATGATTTTTATACAAAATACAATCAATTTTATAATGAAAACATTTAAGTCAATTTATTATACGAAGTATTTGAGAAATAAATAACAAAACCAGAAAAATATTATAATGAGGAATTTATTAACTTTTAATAAGACCTTAATAAAGCTGATATTTGAATAAATTATTAAATAATAAAATAACAAGGTGTTTTTTGGCAAAAATACACAAAAATAATTAAGAGAAAAAGAGATTTTTAACATTTTCATAGTAAACTTTAAAGTTGTTATTACAAAATATGTAAAATTAACTTAAAAATTAACTGCCTTATTTAACTATTCAGACTTTATTATAGGTTTATAAAACAGATTTTGTAAAGAGATTTACTTTATAGGGCCTTTTGTGGTAGGCCCCACTTATGCAAAGCATTTTACCAGAACTACAGAGAAAGGGATTGGGTCAAGAAGATAGATGATGAAAATTTAGAAGACACGAATATTTTACAACACTGCTATTGGGTGATTTTTTTTTAATGTTTACAGCAGTTTGCAGCGTTTATTAAGCTGCATAAGCATTCATCTTAATAACAGTTTTATTTCGCCGACGATTCTGCTAGCCCACGAAAGATCAGTATCAATCGCTGTCGGAGTATTCCAGTGCTATCCTTCATCAGTTAAACCAGTCCAACAACAATTAATACAATTCCACACTAATGTACAAGAGAGGAATATACGAGTATGATGTTGATGACTAGGGTTCAAACACAGGTCCTAAGTCATATTTTAGTAGTAGTAGTAGTCAACACGCTAAGCAGTTTACCTAACACCACCCTACACTTAAAGTTTGACTTAGTTTATAAAATATATTATAAAATATTAACGCTTTATTAAAGGTTTATGAAAAGGTTTTTGCATGGAATTTCACTTTCTAAGCCCGTAATAACTGTTGTTTAACAATTCAGTCGTTACTAAGATATAGTCACGGCTTAGCGTGAATTGACAATTTAGTGAAACTGTTTTTTTTTAAATAACCTTTGAAGCGATTAGTTTCAGGCTCCTTTGCCAGAATCGAACGGACAACCTTCGGAGTAATAGACACGGCGGCAGCCATAGCATAGATCGTACTTGCTCAACAAGAGGGTATGAACTCAAAATTTTTAAATTTCATTTTTTTGCAAGAAATATATGTACAGTGGTCATATCTAACCACTGCAAAAATTTTACACCATTTTCTCTACTCTTTCACAAAAAAAAAAAAAAAAAAAAAAAAAAAAATACAGTTGTATGTCTCTTATTTGCCTCTACTGAAAATTTTAAAATTTTGAGTTAATACACTCTTGTTGATCAAGTGCGAGATGTAAAATATTTCGTCTTAAAAAACAAATTTGCTATAAATGAGATAAAATTTACAACTTTATTTCGGAGTTACAGAGGAAGGTGGCAATAACAAACAACTTTAAACCTTGGTTTAAGCGAACAACATTGGAATTAATAACAAAAATTGATTGATTGATTGATTTAGAAATTTTCAAAATATTCAGACGGACTATTTATGTAGAACTCGAATTTGCCAAAAATCAATTTTAAACAAACTGATTACATTATCGACAAACGTTAATTGACAATTAAAATTCGTTAAATTTTAACTCAAGTTTAACTTAAATTAACTTTTAAATGAAAAGTAATACAAAATTCGAATATGACAGAAAAATTTAACTTTTCAAACTTTTTCGCCCATTAACAAACTCACAAACGTTATTAATAATTAAAGTTTGTTTAAATTTAAGCCAAGTTTAACTTAAACCAAGTTTAAATGAAAAGTATTAAAAAATTCGAGAATGTCAGCGTTTTAATTGAACTTTTCAAGCTTATTTGCTTATTAGCAAAATCACAAACGTTACTTGGCAATTAAAGCTCGTTTAAATTTAACTCAAGTTTAACTTAAATCAAGTTTAAAAGAAAAGTAAAAAAAAATACCAAGATGTCAGCGTTTGAATTGAACTATTCAAACTTTTTTGCTTATTAACAAACTTACAAACGTTAATTGTCAATAAAAGTTCGCTTAAATTTAACACAAGTTTAACTTAAACCTAGTTTCAATGAAAAGTATTAAACTAATTCGAAAATGTGATCGTTTAAATTAAATTTTTGTTTATTAAAAACTTACAAACATTAATTAATAATTAAAGTTCGTTTAAATTTGAGTCAAGTTTAACTTAAACCAAGTTTAAATGAAAATTATTAAATAATTCGAAAATATCGGCGTTTTTATAGAACCTTCAAACTTTTTTGCTCATTAACAAACTCACAAACGTTAATTAACAATTAAAGTTCGTTTAAATTTGACTCTAGTTTAACTTAAACCAAGTTTAGAAGATAAATATTTAACAAATTCCAGCATGTCAGTGTTTTAATTCAACTATTCAAACTTTTTTGCTTCGGGTATGGTGGTAAATGTCAACAGATAAGTTGCTATTTAAAACTATTGAAATGCAGCATATATATCAGCTATCCCATAACAAGTTAATTATTGTTTCCATATATAAATCCCTTAATCCTTTATGGGTGTGAAGTTAAATTTGTAACCCTAGACATGAACCATAACCGTAACAGGGTTCGGTTAACAGTTTTACATGAATCTGTTAGATATTTAAAAAATTGATTTGTTTCAATAACAATTTAATAATTGCCATATTTTACAATAAAAAATATTCAAAATATATAAATATATGAATATATAAATATATATCAAGATCCTTTTTTTTCTAATAATCCTTTGGGTTCATGATCGCATTTCATTTCATTAAAATTTTGTTGCGAGAAAAATGCATAAGTAGCGCAAGTATTTTATCATCCCTTTAAATTTCCCAACTTTATTTCTTTTATTGCGCCAAATGCATCTAATAAAATTTTATTTGTAAAACTAAAATTATTTGCCATAAAAATTTGCTGTCATAAAATAAAACAGGCAGTTAACGAATTTTTTTTTTTTTTTCAATTTTTATGGACTTAATGGACAGCTGTTAAGCAAACATACCAGAGTGCGAGTATACATACATATATGAATGGTCGTAAATTGTATACACAATTACAATGCAGCTAAAAGTATGAGTACCATTAAGGCTTTTAGGTTGCACACACCCTCATCGATTTAAATGTTACAGGATTTTTTTTCCTCTGGCCTATTTGTGTTAATTTTTCAATGAAAATGCACCAAAGTATGTGCGAATGTACGCTATGCAAGATAAACATTTGAATTTTTTTTTTTTGCTTTGTTTTAATTGTTCGCATTTTCTGCTGTTTGCTGTTGTTGTTATTGCAACAGCAAATTTGTAACATTTTGTATTTTGCATATTTCCAGGGCTGTTTGCACTGGTCATTCATTCCTTTATTCATAGAAGAAACAAATAAAAAACACATTTGCTCTAGAAACTGCATTAATTAGGCACACATTTATGCCCTGTCACATTTGATTTGGAAAAATAAAAATAAAATGTGAATAAAAGAGAAATTTCCTTTTGCCATGTTTAATGATTATTGTTTTCGATAAAAGTATTTATATGTAAATACCCCCTCGTACTCGTAATAATTGCGATAATAATGTGCACAACTTTATGTTTCTTTCTTTTGTTGTTTGTGTTTTTTTTTTTTTATTAATGTTAAGGACAATTAATATGCTTTTATTTGGTGTATATGCCACGTTCTGTGAGTGGCCACACTTAACCTCTTTAAAATTAAGCTGGTAGTTTTTGCAAATAAAATTTACCTAAAATTATGTGTTTGTATGTATGTATGTATGATTGGGTTTTGTTTTAATTTTTACCATGTACATATCGTTACCTAAAATCTTGGAAGTCCGTAATTGAATTTTTTATTGTTTTACAGAAAAAATACCAATTTTGCCAGTTACGGCCTTTTGGATTTCACGTGAAGATATGTACAAACATAAAGTTATTGTTGATGATTTCTATTAAATCGATACATATAGTGCAATTTGCACATTTGCATTGACTAATTGACAATTTTGCCACAAATCATATTAAGCAAACATTGTTGCAGTAAAAATAATAAATTTGTCGTTTTGAATTTTTTGTCAGTTGCGGCGTCCTTTTGGATTTTAGCTTCACTATGTCTTTAGAGTCCATGTGGTTTTCAAAGTGCATATTTGCTTTGACTAATTGAAGATTTAGCCACAAATCATATTAAGCAAATATTGTTGCAGTAAAAATAATATAGTTGTCGTTTTCAATTTTTTGTCAGTTGCGGCGTCCTTTTGGATTTTAGCTTCACTATGTCTTTAGAGTCCATGTGGTTTTCAAAGTGCAATTTTTCACTGACTAATTGACGATTTAGCCACAAATCATATTAAGCAAACATTGTTGCAGTAAAAATTATATAGTTGTCGCTTTGAATTTTGTATCATTTACAGGTTTTTGAATTTTATGTTCACCATGTCTTTAGTGAAAATTTGCATTAACCACTTGAAAATTTTGCACACAAATCATTAAAAACATTGCTGCAGTAAAAATAATATAGTTGTCGTTTCTCTGCACAAATCAAAACAAGTAAGATGTGCAACTAAAAAAAAGGTTCTAATGAATGAAACAAAAAATAAATAATATTAAATCCACTTTTTTTTCTAGGTTCAGCACTCAGGCTGGGACACTTACTTATGCTGTGCATTGTACCAGAACTACGGAGAAACGGATAGGGTGAAGAAAATAGATATGGAAAATGTAGAAAAAGACTTAATTCTTTTACAACTCTGCTAATTTTTAGAGCATTTTTGCAGCGCTTCTGACGTTAAGAAAACCCTTTGATTTTTTAAAACTGTATTTTTAATATTTGTTTTACGATTTTGCTAGCCGACGAAGGAGGGCACTGTGGTGTACATTAGCCGGGAACTGTACTCCTACTACAGGATCGTATTTATAATGAGCCACTTTAAAAAAAACTTAAACATTCTCACTATGTCGCAATAAATGCATTTAAATGTTTTTTTTATATATTTTTCTTAGACCATTTAGGAAAGCTAAAATCCATTAGACAACAACCTTTTTTTAAAGTGCAACAAATAAATTATCTACCAAATAAAATAAGCACACAAAAAAACACCTAAAACTGTTTTAAATATTCAGAAAAAAAACGAAAGTTCAAAGTTTACTTGTTTTAACAGCAAAATTAATAGAAAAAAACTACTTAAACATGGTGACACATACGCCGGACATCTGTCACGATCAAATGAAAAAAACTTCTTCTGTTTTTTGATGGTTTCAGTATTATTTTCACTTAAATTTTATTTATTTTTTTTGTTCGACCGACAAAAACAAACTTTTACAATTTCATGAGTGTCACGTCACTAAGGGGAATAGACAGCAGAGGGTAAAAGCAACAAAACAAAAACAACTATTAAAAGCTTTAAACGAATTTTCCCAACAACAAAAAACAAAAGGAACGAAAGTGATTGTGTTGGCGGTGTCTTCTAGGTGGAGGAAATTCCGAAATTCCTCCAAAAAATACACACACAGACACAGACACAGACACAAACACAAACACAGACACACACAAAAGAAAGCAATTTAATGCAGTCTACAGTAGAAAAATTGTAACAAATGTTAACAGGCCTGCCTGCCCGGCTGGCATCTGAATCTGAACATGTGTAATAATTTATGGAAATGTTAAGCCACACAAAACCAGCATTTTTTCACTTTTCAAATCAAAATTTGTGTGGCGGCCGGCGGTGGCATACATTGTGTTGCTTGCTGCATTGTGATCATTCATAATGTATGCCACTAATCATGAGATGTTTTTATGGCATATAAACGACACATCGTTATGGTGTTGATTTTAATTGCGATCTGCAAGATACTGATCACAATGATTATTAAAAAGATTTGTTTCATTTCTTTTGTCACAAATCAATGGGGAGGAGTAGAAGACATAGAAAGCTTTTGAGATTTAAATGAGATTCTAGTAAATAAATTTATGGCTGTTTTTATAAAATATTTTTATTTTATTTTTTCAAAAATACATTTGAATCTTTATTTGAAATGCTTGTTGGATTTTATTGGGGTCTGTACAAAAATAATTCAATTATTTATTTTTAATGAAAACAATATTGAAATGAATAAATGCATGAAATTGTTTCACTTTTTAGTTTTAATTAAAAAAATGTTTATTGTATTTGAATAAAAATTAATAAACAAATAGTTTTTTAATTAAGTTATTTAAAGTTTTATGAAAATCGTTTGTTCGAAATTGGTAATTAACTGAAATAATCTATTTTGCATGTTTATAATCATGTATTCGCTTCTTTTTTAAATAATTTGAATTAATTAAGCTATGAATTTTTAATCAACGTGAATGATGTTTAATGGAAAGAAATCTTAAATTATTCAGGCTTAAGTTCATACAAATGGCCTACAAATATGTTGCGGTTCGAAATAAACTAAATTATGCTGTACATAGCAAAATATGCACAAATATGCAAAAATATGCACTAAAAAATTTATCCCAAAATTCTTTATTGGTTCTGAAACATTCTCAAAAGAGTTTCAAAGCGCCGACAAAAAAATCATAATTGTATGTTTGGAACGGTAGTTATACATACTTTTAATCGAATTATTTATTTGTTTGTTTCAATTTAAAAGTGGATATAAGCATAAAACACAAGCAAATAAGCCACAAAATCCCAAAAAATGTCGTACATATTTATTGTGTTCCGCTTTATTCAAAATTATGCTGTAAATAGTAAAATATGCAATAAAAAGCAAAAATATGCATAAGAAAAGTCTTGCAAAAATCTTTTATTAGTTCTGAAGCATTCTAAAATCAGTTTCTAATTCCGAAAAATATCACAATTGTAAGCTTGGAGCGGTAGATATTCTTTAAATCGTATTAATAATTTGTTTGCTTCTATGTAAAAGTGGATATAAGCAAAAAAAAAAAAGCAAATAAGTCACAAAATCAAAAAAAAAAATAACCTTAATATGTGCTGTAGTCCTTTATATAAAAAACTACGATTAAAAAATAAAATATGCAAAAATAAGCAAAAATATGCACTAAAAACTTAATGCCAAAATGCTTAAAAAATTCTCAAACGTATAAATATTTTATTTAGTTCTGCTTTCATCGCTCAGAAAAAAATATGCAAAAGCATATATGCGATTTCCCTACTTATTGTTTTACATTTATATTTTTTTTTTTAGCCTGGTCGCGTCGCGCTCGCTGCAACTTATGATTATTCTTGTTATTTTTTAGGCCTTTCAAGCAAATTTATTTAGTTTAGTGAAAGTTTGTCTTATCGTTGATGTTAATCTTAATATACAAAAATATATATACTCATACAATAACAGTTTAAAAAATATACAGAAAATATACGAGTATATGATTTTATTGGTTAACAAAACTGGTAGATACTCGTATTATAATGAGCTTTATTTTTGTAGACCATTTTGGAATTTTTATCTCAGCCAGACTAACAGTTTTATATGATAATTTATTTAAGTTGTGATTTAAATTTAACGAAAAATTTATTTAAATCTTTTTTTAAATGCCAAACAAAAAGTTTTAATCTATTTCATTTAAAACTTGACTGCTTCTCTCTCCCCTTGTGATTTTTGTTTTTAGGTCTTTGCCAAATAGACATTAAGATTAATAGTCTCAACGGGTTTTATTGTTTTTGTTTGAAAAAGACTAAAATCTAATTGTGTTTTAGCAAAATATTGTTGCTTTTTCAAAAACAGGTTAGATTTATTATTTTTTTTTTTTGTTCAGTTATTTAAATGTTTATTCATACTTAATGTAAATGTAGCTTTGTTTCTAACTTTAGCTTAATGATATAAATTCTCACATTAGAATGGACTTTAACAATTGATCAAGTAGCCAACACCAAACAACCGGTAAGCAAAAACAATAAAAAATTAATTTAAAATAAACAAACCTGTTAAAGATAATTATAATAAATTATGTATAAAATATTATTTCAATGTGTAAATATATTTTTTTAAACAAAAACTCTTGATAATTATCAGCAATTTATTGTTAAGTGTTGCAATTATTTAAGACAAAAAAAAATTGTGTGTGCCCATGCATGTCTAGTTTTGAAAGCTTAATTTTAGAAACTTAATTTCAAATAACAAAAATATTAACAAGAATTGTTTTATGGCTGTTTTTAGTTTTCAGGTTTGATTTTTTTGTGTTTATCAAAATCGCAACATGGTTGCCGACAAACAAAGTTTTATTAGAAACTAAGAAAATAAGTAAAGAGTTTGTTAATGTGTTGTGCTTAACTGTTTTTTTGTGCTACAACTAAAATATCAATAACTTTTTTATGGTTAAAAACAAAAAAAAAAAAATCGTTTTTTAGACATCTCTAAAACTAAATTGTATTTTCTTATACTTTTTTCCCCGAACAATAACTCATTGTTTTTGAACAAAAGCTTTTTCACAACTTGCAAATTTCTCACGTTTTAGGCAAAAAAAAAAATTATAAATTTGAAAATAAAAATTTAAGAAAAACCATTTATGTAAATGCATTTTATTTGAACAGTAAAGTATTTAGGTTTTTTTTTATTTATTGTATGTCTGTCTGTCTGTCTGTCAGTCCGTCCGTCAGCCTGTATATGGCTTTCAGTCTCCCTCTTGATTTCCATGGCTGCATTTAGTCCGTATGTGTACTTAAGAGAATGAGAGTGCGTTTGTATGTGGCATGCATCACATTTTTAAGAAATATACGATGTACTAAAAAAATAATATACACACTCTGGAAGTGAAAATAAAACAGTAGAAACAACGGCGACGACGACAACGACTACATCAAAAACATGCTTAAACAAAAGTATACTATACTCGTATATAGTTTTTTTTTTTTGTTACCAACATTCACAACCATTAACAGAAATTGCTGTTTTATATTATTATTGTGTCTTCATACATTTCATGCTACAACACTATAGCAAACATTGCAACCATTCATTCATTCATTCATTTATACATTCGCTCATTCATTCAGACAAGAGCTGCAATATATGCTTTATACAAACAAATGTATTTTCTATATACGAGTATTGTTGGCTACTGCCACAATGTATGTATTTGCATCTCCTTTTTATGCATAAAAGGTTTACAAAAAATAAAAAAATGTTTGCTGCAAAGCCATAATACATTCAAGCATTCGCACAAAATAAATCTACGAGGGTAGTATACACATTGACCGTTGTAGCATTCATTATAGCATTGTTATTTTCCTTTTGTTATATAGTGGTAATATCTATATTATTTTACTGCCCTCGTATAATCCCCGTTGGTGTTTTTAAAAACTATTTACAAGTGTAAGTATGAAAAATATGTTTATGTTTGTTTTATTATTATTAAATTTTTCTTGTCGGTATTAACAAACTATCACTTCACTCAGCCTTGCTTTACATCACATTTTGTATTTAAAACAACAACAACACAACAATATAAATTTTTTGGTAAAAAATTCTTGCTTTTACTGCCAGCCAGGCAGCTGAAAATATTTGTTATTGTTTGTGGCATGTGCTAGAATTACTGTGGCAAACTATTTGCTATAAAGTGTGGCAACAAGAGACATTGTTTGTTTCTTTTTTTTGGTTATGGCTTTGCATTTACTACTCGTGGAATTAAAAATAAAAATAATAATAACGTCAAGGAGAAAGCTTTTAGTGGCAAAAAACTTTTTTTTTTTTGGAAAAATTGTATACCCTACTAACATAAATAAAAAATAAATAAAGAATCAGTTAGAATCAGGCAATACAATACGTTTACACCTTTTTAAAGGTATAGGAGGCAGCATAATCATATCATTCACTATAGCACACAATAGTAGCATCAAAAAGAATTGAATTAGTATCAATAGTGGTAAATATTAGTAATAGCAGTAGAACAACCCTAAGTAGCAGGGAAGTAGCAGTGGTCCAAAAAAAAAAAAAAAACGCCACAAAAACAATTACGGAAAAAATTATCTACCGATAACCGAATATTTTCATTAGTTCCCTGCATTATAATAGAAATTAACAACAATTTCAGAAAAAAAAAACAAAAGTTTAAAAATGCTTCAAAGGTTCGAAATGATAGTTAGCATATTAAATACTAAACTAACAAACTTTATGTGCAAATTACTTCGAAAAATTGGCTAGAAGTAGAAGTATGTATTAAAAATTTCTTTAAATAAAATGCATTAAACATAAAAAATTAACCAGCAGTAAAGATAAAAGTACGGTAGTATTAGCAGTTATAGAAGTGCTATCGGCAGTAGCAGTAGTATTAACAAGACAAGCAATTGTACTTGCAGTGTAGATAGTAGTACTAATAGTAGTATGAGTAGCATTAGCAGTAGCAGAAGTATGCCAAGGACTACCACTAGAAGTAACGTTAGTAGCAATACTATTAATATAAGTATAGCCAGTACTAACAGTAGCAGCAACACGAATAACATAAGCGGTAGCATCTTTTATTAAATTACAGTAGTATTGCAATAGCATAAGTATTTATAATAGCAGATTTTGTCCAATTACAGTAGTATTGTATCTAATAGCAGAAGTATTTATAACAGCTTAACTAGAGAAATTATTTCTGGCAGCAATACTAAAATTGATTTTTGTATTAGTAACAGTAGTATTTCTAGTAGCAATTTTAAAAAAGCATTTTTGGTATCAATAGAAAATGTTTTTTTTTTTTTTTATTATTAGATAGTAGTAAAATAATTAGTTGAATACTTTGGGTCGTAATATTGATTTTAATCATATCTTGAATAGTTTTAGTGAAATTCGTGAAAAAAAATTACTATGGAAGACGATGTGAGTAATGTGAAAAAATAACGACGTAAACATTATGCTACTGTAATGGTTGTTTTAGTTGGCAGATTAAACTCTAAAAAAAAATTGATAATTAGTACAAGTAGCAACAGTAGCAGTAAATCGTTTATTGAATTTTTAGAATATAGTGAGTTATTTCTAAAGGGGCAAAAAGTCCTAAAGACAGTTTTCCAAATCAAATGTTTTTCACATTTTTTTTTTACATTGCTACGATCCTGTAGCAGTGTATTTAAAATACTGCTGATATGTTTTTGCTTCAATAGAGCAGTGTAATAATGCATATAAGATGTAAGAGCGCGAAATCAATACTACGCGTTCGTCATTTTAAATATTATCTTAAGTATATTAGTTTGTATGCTATCAACAAACCTCCCTAAGTCAGAACAGGAATATATAAAAACTGAACCTACCCTATACTATATGATGTGTATAATTTCTGTGCTATTACTTTTCCAAAAAAGGTAAGTTTTTTTTTATACGTTTATTAGCAATTTGAATCGTAGTTCGATTAAAAGAATTGCAAAATGAATATCGCAAAATGAAAAAAAAAAAAAAAAAATTGTAGCAGTAGTAGTAGTAGTAGTAGTAGTAGTAGTAGTAGTAGTAGTAGTAGTAGTAGCAACTGTAGTACCAGTAGCAACTGTAGTAGCAGTAGCATCTGTAGTAGCAGTAGCAACTGTAGTAGTAGTGTTAGTATCTGTAGCATTAACTGAAGATTCTGCACTGGATGTAATTCGATTATATAAAATATCCATACCGGTGACAGTAGTAAAGGCAATTTTCAGTAGCAGTAAGGGCAGTTATTGTAATACCACTTTTTGAAAAGCTCTTTAATTTTATATTATTTGTAGTACATCTCTGTAGCGTGTGCCAACAACTTCTTTTAAGGGTTTTCAAGTTAAAGAAGCGAATACTTTGGTCAGACGTTGTTATTTTTATGTGGGAAAAAATTTACGGTGTTGATTTTATTTCATTGTTATTTTTTTAGACATATTTTCTCTACTAAAAATTTGATCTAGTGTTCATGGCTCAAACGCATATTGACGTGTTGTTATTTCAATTTAAATATTCTTCTGTCAAGGTTTATTTGTTCATTTTCCTAGCACTGTTTGTATTTTTTCTCCTTTTCTTTCTTAACTATCCATTTTAAGGACATACAATGGACTAACGTATCGTAGTACAGGTAAAATTCAAAATACATTTATAACGTGTAACGAAATACCAGACAAACAATTGTAATTTAAGGTGAATTTCCTTTCAACCGTTTAATTGAAATGTTTGACATTCCTTTTTTATGTGAATTTTTTTTTCATTAATTTTCTTAAGAGCTTTTATCGCAAGTATTTGTTATATTTCGATTTTGTTTTATTGACACGTTTGAGAGATTTATTTATTATAAGGTTTGTTATGCAACAATTATTATTTGAAGCCCGGTAATAGTCTATATTTCACACCTGTTGGTAGCTAAGTGTTTCTTTTTTATTGCTTGTTGTTTATTCCTAAGGCAACAGCCATCTAGATATTTAACGAAATTTCTAACTTTGACACACCTTTGAAAATTGAGCATGACATGCTTTAAAATGGGATTACAAAGGCAGCAATTGATTTAAGTTAGTGGAGTAGACAATCAAAATTTTATTTATAGGAATTAAAAGTTGTTAAACGACAACAGTAAGAATAAAGTGCTAAAAAGCTTTCAAAATTTTTAAACAAGTTTAAAGCTTTTTAGACTTGTTCAATTCTTGCAAATCAATGACATTTTAGTATTATCACTGGATCACACTGTACAAACAAATATTTATTTTAACATTAAACATCCTGGTAATGGAGATCATAATATACAGCCAGATCACAGAACTTAATTCCGATCGAAAGTGGCTTCAATTCCGAAAGCTGAGTGTTTAGAAAACGAAAAAAGATAATTTGACTTGTAATCAAACCACTTTTTAAATTCAAAACTGATTTGATAATAGTTTTTCTTTTAAAATCTTTTTGTAGTAAAAAATAAAATGCAATGCATACTTTAAGGAGGGTTGGTAAAATAAGCTTTGCTTATTTAAAAAAAAGCTTTGCTAGTAAACACAATTTAATTAAAAGCTTGTGGGTATAAAAAACTTTATCACAGTCTAATCAAAATAAAAAATAAACGGAATCTGACGCCGGCAAATCAATAACGATCGGAATACAATAAAGGAGTTGAAAGTATTCCGATCGAAATGTGTGACTTAACCATTTCTTTATTATCTAATCACTTTTTATGTTAAAAACTGAATTTACAAAGAATTTTTCTACCAAATTCATTTTAAGTTAAAAATAATAAACAATGCATACTTTCAGGAGTATCAGTAAAATAAGCTTTGAATGTTAATAAAAAAAGCTTAAGATTTGCTAGTAAAAACCATTTAAACGGCATCTGAAGACTTTAAATCAAAAACGATGGAAATAAAATTACAGAATTTACCCCAACCTTATTGGAATGTTAGACATTCCCGATAAACTCATTTCAATTGAATATATAATTAATTTTTTGTTTTCGGCCTCATTGACCATCACTAATTTTTATGTTGTTCAAGCTTTTTTTGGAGAAAATATTTTATCTGTTTTGCACAACAATTCAAGCACTTTGGTTTCAATCATAAATATTTTAACATTTTATGAAAAATCTGACCTTTAAATAAAATTCAAATTAAACAAGCATTTTCTTCCCCCTTTAAAAAAGATTTTCAACAACTTGACCATGAAAATAAATAAATCCATTTTTTGCTAAAAATATAAGAAAAACTACGTTGAAATTTCCTTTAAAAGGAAATAAAATATAAACGGAAGTATCCTTGGCAATTTTAAGCGTATGCTTCACAGATTTTCTTTGAAAGCAGAGAATTTATAAAAAATTGTTTTTTTTTTTGCGTTCTGAAATATTGAAACAATGGGAAACAGATTGTACGAGTAAAACATCCTGACTTTGGCAACCTAGAAATAATATAAAGCAATAAATTTATTAAAATAAATTTATAACTAAAATAAGGCAAAAAAATTTTTAGACTGCTGAAGTATTAAAAAATAGCGAGAAAATGGTTTCTTTTCTTATTGTTCTACTATTTTTATTTATAATTTAACTGATTTTTTTATTTTTTAAAGTCTGCACTTTTATCTTTAGTGACAGACTGCTTGCAGAATTTTCAATCGCTTATGATTGTTATTTTATTTATCAGTTTTTTTTTTTTTTTTGATTTTTTTATGTGTAACCAACAGCTGTTTGTCAATCATTTCACTTTACATCACAACTTATTTTGTACTTTAGATTTTGCCTTTTTCTCTTTATTTCTGAGTTTGTTTGATTCTTTTTTTTTTTTGTGAAATTATAACATTTCTAGCCTCGTTAATATGTATCACAATAAACTTGGTTGTTGCGACAAATGTTTCATCATCACAAACATTGAAACTGTAAAAAGGAAGAAAAATAGTCCTCAAGGAAATGAAAAACTGTGTAAGATTACTTTTCCAATTAAAAGTGTACTTATTTTTAGAACTACAAAAATAAGTGTGGTACAAAAAAATTAATTAGGAAAAGTCCTGATATCAGGAGATTAATTTATGAAAATCTCTCAACGAAATTTAAAAAATTTCCTACTGACCTTTAATATACGACAATAATTGGCAACAAAACTATCATTGCTTTAGCTGACATCTTGAGGCAGTCATTGTTTCTGTTTGAAATCAAGAAAACAACACATCCATGTAGAACAGCATCGACAAATGCAACGTAATTCTAGACAAGAGAAAAATATTGTTTTGATTTCTTACTTACAATTTTAGCAAACCCATTATGATTATTATCTCTATAGCAGTTTTTATTTCTATTTTGTATCCACTTTTTTATATATAGATGGTTGATTCAAAATGCACAGAAGAGCAATAAGCTAAAAAGAAGGATCATTTTATTTGAGATATTGAACGAATTTAAAAAAACAAATACAAACAAAAATAGTGTCTTTATAACTTTTTAAAAAGATCTTTTAAGTCTACTGATGATTTGGTGTAGGCACTATTTACGTGCAAGTACATTTATAAACATACTTGGCTCACAACATATAAAAAGTTTTTTTCAAATTACTGTCTCTTGCATAGATTATAAAGCCCAATCGCCTCGTTTTAGAAATTATATCTTTAGTCTACTGATGATTTAATGTAAGCAATAATAAAATACCTGCAGATCAACACAATATAGTCACATCAATTTAAATAGTTTCACTAACATTGATTACAAAGCCTATTTTCATGTTAGTTTAAAAAAATGGCTATAGTCTACTGATGATTTTGTGAAAGCACCAATGAGACACAACAAATTAAAACATTTTTAAAAGTAATTTCACTACGGTTTTTCATTAAATACCATCTTTTTTTTGTAATTCTCAAACCTATTGCCATGTTACTTTGAAAAGTTATGGCTAGAGTCTACTGATGATTTTGTGAAAGCACCAATGAAATGCTTGCATATGAATATAATTATCCCAGAACAATTGAAAAAATTTCACTACTGTTAATTATTAAATACCATATTGTTGGTACTTTTCAAATACAATATTAAAGTCTACTGATGATTTGGTAACAGCTCCTATGAAATTCACGCATTTCAACACAATTAAGTCATAATAAATTAAATGTTTTTTAAAAATGCCTTTACCAAAATTAATTTTCGAAATCCATCGCCATGTGAGTTTTCAATATTATGCCTAGAGTCAACTGATGATTTGGTAAAAGTATCAATGAAATTTATGAATGTGAAAATACTTAAAACTTAATAAAACTTTAAAAGTAATTTCTCTACTGTTATTTGTCAAATATCATCTTTTTATTACTTTTCAAATACAATATTAAAGTCTATTGATGATTTGGTAAAAGCTCTTATGAAATTCATGCATATGAATATATTTAAGTCACAATAAATGAAATGTTTTTTAAAAATGCCTTTACCAAAATTAATTTTCGAAACCCATCGCCATGTCAGTTTGTAGAAAAAAAAATGGATAGATTCTACTGATGATTTGCTGAAAGCGTCAATGAAATTCATGCATATGAACATAATAAACAACTTATGAAAACTTTTTTTTAATAGAAGTTTTACTTTCATTGATTTGCAAGAATCATCTCCTTGTAAATTTTCAAATATATTATTAAAGTCTACTGATGATTTGGTGAGAGCGTCTATTAAACTTAAAAAAAAAATTAAAGCAGCAATTGAAAGCATATAAATAAACTGGGAAAAGTCCAAACAAATAAAAACTATTTTTAAGAGGAATTTTACTTTCATGGATTTGCAAAGACCATGTCCTTGCTACTTTTTTTAAAAATATCGTTAAAGTTTTTTGATGATGTGGTAAAAGCATCTAATAAACTCACTGACAAAATTCATATTTTCTTCTCAATTTGTTCTTAAACAGATTTTTAATCTCTAAATTATTGTATTCGAACATATTCCACTGTGCAATATGATAAAGCAAATACTTTATGAAAACTAACCAACTCATTCACTCACTCATCATAAATGAAAACAATCATAACAAATTACAGCAAAAAAAAAAAAAAAAGAAAGAATGAAAACTCTAACAAGACAAAAGATTCTTTAGATTTATCTTTCCTCTAGTTCAACATAAACAAAATTCATAAGTAATAAACAAGGGTGGCAGACAAAGTGAGAGAGCAAATGATAGAGGGGGAAAATACTAGCAGCAAAGGAAATGTTTTAATAGTTTATTGGTGAACTCCTCCAGATTCCAATCTGTGTGTATATGTATGTGTTTGTGCGGCTAGTAACAACAATTAAATGGCGGCCACCCTTTAAACACATCACAGTTCGTTAGTATTCCTGCCACCCAGTTTGGTGTCCGCTGTTGCTGCTGCTGCTGATGGTTGATATTATTTTGGCATCATTGGACAATATTTTTTATGCATCTAAGTTACAGGACAACCATTAAAAAAATTTTCTATTCTATAAAAATTTTTATGGTTTAACGCTTTTTAAAATTGTTTAAATTAGAAAATGTTTATCTGGGTTTTATTTGCAATCTTGATTGTGTGTAACGCAAATAAAAAAACAGAAACAGAAAATAATAAAAAATAAAATATAAAATTAAATTCGAATTATTAAAAAAAAAAAACATATTTTGCATAAACTTTTATGTGTGTTGTTTGTTTTACGAACAATGTCGTTACCATTAAAAAAACAGAAAAAAAATTTTTGCAAATAGAAAATTTAATAAAATTTAATTATATTTGACAAAGTTGAGAGTACAAAAAACTTTTGTATTTTGTTATTTGCTATTTTTTAAATAAAATTTTACAATATTTTGTAAACAAATATTAGTTAAAAGGGATATAATAAACTTGGCAGAGGCCTACATACATACGAGTACATACATATATTGATGGCTTAATATAAAAAAGGCGTATCTCGATTTGTTTCTTTATAGAAGAAAGAAAAAAAAACTTAATAAAATCCGTAAAATTTTAGGTAAAAAAAAAGTTTTATTTGCAAATTTTTTAATAAAAAGAGGCAACAAATGTTATTTTTTTAACAGTTTTTTAACAGAATAAGCACGAAACACACTATTTTAAAAATTAAATCGAGTTATGCTTTTTTTTTATATTAAGACAACGATAAAGAGCAAAAAATATTTCTGTTTAAGTCGTATAGATTTAATGAATGAATACAAAATAAATTCGTATGCTAAATTTAGTGAGTTTTGGAACCAATCCAACCCCATTTACTGGGACTTATTTTATAATTTGGGCTTAAAATGTTTGTTTGTTAGGTTGAAAACTTAACACGATCTATTTTGGGGCTGTGCACATATTACGTAACGCTCCAAGGGGTGGGGGGGTTAAATATTTGTTACGGATTGGAAATTTTGCACTGAAATATTATTAAAAAGCGTTAATGAGGGCGGATGTATAAAATCTCTGAAAACAGTGTTAAGTTATATGTGCACAGCCCCTTCGTAATCCTTTGCAGATGAAGAGAAAAAAATATTTAGCTCCGGTGCTAATCACAGAGCAACACAAAAATTTATAACCATATACGGACACCACTACGTGATAAAAGACCAAAAAAAAAAAAAAACGCCCGTGTCTCCCAGTTTTGCCCCAAGTCATGCACTGTTTTTTATGGGCCCCCAAAGATTTGGGGCCTCGGTGTCATTTTTGCAAAAAACTGATAATTTTCTCAGACTCATATCTTGCAACCCGTTCAGATTTCTGATTTACTCTTTGAAACAAAGTTGTAGCTGTTGTTATAAAGAACAAAAATTGTGAAATCAAAAAAACTTCATCGTCAAGATCAAAATCGCAAAAAACTTTAAAAAATTCGATTTTTTTTTAACTTTTTTCCCCTATTCAGGT
This sequence comes from Lypha dubia, assembly GCA_947311025.1. NCBI lineage: Eukaryota > Metazoa > Arthropoda > Insecta > Diptera > Tachinidae > Lypha > Lypha dubia. The sequence goes on along the minus strand of OX371263.1, from coordinate 17,318,361 downwards.
CTATAGGTAGCAAACCGTTTAAAATTCAAGGAAACAATCAACTACAAAAATTTACCTAAGATCTCAATAACCAACTTTCTAGAACATATAAACTTCTTAGGAATGATTCTTAACACCTTTTAGATAGCGCTTTTTTAATTTCATTTGTTTTTTTTTTCCTTACTTCAACATTAGAACCCTATTTATTGCGACTCATTTTCTAATTTAGTTTTAAAAAATTTGTCTGTGAGGGCGACCACTTTATATGATCCCTCGGTAATGCCTTGCAGCAGCTGAAGAAAGATATTTTGCAGTTATACAAATGAAAATTTTGTTTTTGAAGTGGCCCACTTAATAATGAGGAGAGAGATTTTACTCTGATGCAAATGGAATAGAGTTTGCTAAATTTTTTGAGGTTTTCAACCATTCCAACTCTATTTACAACAACTCATTTTCTAATTTAGTTTTAAAAGTTTTGTTTGTGAAGTCACTCAATTATGCGATCACTCCTTAATGCCTTTCAGCAGCTGAATAGAGACACTTTGCTGTGATGCTAACACTTATTGCCACAACATTTATTATATTTTGGGTTTGTACGGTTTGTCTGTGAGGTAATAATTTTGTAATGCCATGGCGCAGTTAAGGTATGATACCATTTTCTTTAAGCAAGAAAAATAGCTTAATAGTGAAAATCAAAAACTAATTTTTAAATATTTGAACTTTTGTTTTTGCTTTCCATATACAAGTCACTTCGGTGATACGTTTTACAAAATTAGGGCTTAAATTTGGACACTACGAAAAGCTATGAAACATAGTTTTCTTCTGCACCAGTCGTTATATAGTCCACACTTATGCTACCAGCACGTTTCCCTATATTTCTGTATTAAGAGAGAATTTATAAGATCTTATAACCTTAACAGATCATAACCGGTATAATTTAATATATTATTTTTATATTATTATTACGAATAAACGTAATTATTATTTAAACTATAATAATTTATAAATGAGAAATTATTATTATTAGGCTTAAGTTCAGATTTATTAAATATGTAAAAATAGATTAAAAATTAATGAATTAAATTAATTCTCGTATTCTATTTTCTGTTAAAAACTTGGTTAAATAGTTGATATTCTTCCCAATTAGTATTCACTTTACGAAAATTCTAAAGATGGACAAATAACCGCTGATGAGAGGTGTAGCGGACTTGAAATCGGTATACTGATACGTTCTGCTAATCTGATTGCACATACTAATGTTTTTCAAAAATAAAAACACTCATAGTAATTTTGAATATTCATTAATTCAATAAAACTGAACTTAAGCTTAATAATAATATATTCTCAATTTTATATTTTTTCATTTAATAAAAAGAAAATCTTACATAAATGTTTAGTTTTAATGTGAAGTTATTTGCCAAAGTTTATTTACCTGAAAAGAAATTAAGAATAAAAAAGTTTTTAAATAAAATCTTTGCCAAGTACTTAACTTATAAAACTAACAATCACCCAACGAATAAGCCTATTACCAGCTATCCAGCAACGCTATCTTTGCACCAAAATTTTATTACATATATTTTTTGTTAGTGAAAATTCGAAAAATAACTTTTATTTCTTTAGTTTCTTTTTCTAGCGTGCAATTTAATTTTCTGTTCCTTAAATGTTATCAATTTTTAAATGAAATGAAATAAAATTCAAAAGAAAATTGCAATCATTTTCTTACAATTCTGTTGGCTCCAATCAAGCTGACATTGAAAATTCTAAACAGATGCCAAAATAAATAAATGTAGAAAATAGCAAAGAAAAAAAAAAACAAATCAGAAAATTAAGAAAAAAAAAATATAGAACTAAAATGAAACGGAAATGAAATAAACAAGCAATTGTAGCAGAATTTTAGGAGCAACAAGAACAAAATGAAATGCAATAACCGTGAAATGCGACAACCGTTTAATAGCTTTGTCCCAGAGCCAACTAACAACCGATGTGGGCCATTTTCCTTACCCGCCCATCCTCTTTTAAAACTCTTGACTGAACACACAACACCCTGTTACAGGAAAATAAAAAAAAAAAAAAACAAAGAACGGAACCTAAAACCGTGAAATGACCAAATGTTCACGTTAAATGGCTGCAAACTAAAAGAAAAAAAAAATACACCAATGAAATTCTAGCAGAGAGCAAAAAAATTAAACATGACCTAATTTTCCCCAGAGTAACGAAATGAAAGAAGCTAAATGTTTTTTTTTTTTTATAGCACAAATTTAAAACCAACAAATTTATTTCACATTTAATTTTTTCAATTGTAAAAAGTACAATTTTTTCCACTTCTTTCAGCAAATGAAAATTCGTAAAATAAAATGGCACAAAAAGGATTTTTGCTTTCTTTCCTCCTCCTCCTGCTACTCCTCCCTAAGGGGCTGTGCACATACTGCGTAACGCTCCACGGGGCGGGGGTTAAAGATTTGTTACGGATTGGAAATTTTGCACTGAAAAAATTAGTAAAAAGCGTTTTTAGGGTTGGGGGGGGGGGGGGGGGGGGGGTTGAAAAATCTCTGAAAACAGTGTAAAGTAATATGTGCAGAGCCCCTAATATGTTGGCGGAAAAGGTCATTTAAACAAAAAAAAAACAAAAAAAGAAAAGAAAAAAACTATTTTTATTATTATTTACTTTGCGAAAATAAAAGCATTTACAACTAAGCAGAAAAATATGCTTGAAAGGAAGCAACAAAAAGGAATGAGAAAAACAAATTGAAAGATTAAATTACTTTAATGAAATTAGAAAACAAAATAACAAGGTTAAAGTATTAAAAATTCCTCTATGTGAGTGTGTTTGTATACCGGAGAGTAAATGCCACTTACAAAACCTAAACCATATACACTTAAAGAAATATTTAAGTATTTTGGTTGTATGTTTGCATAAATCAAATGAAAATACGAAAAAAAAAACCGAAATAAGGAATATTATTTTATTGGCTAGAACGAACGAGGAGTTAGTTTATGTCCTTGAGGTTAATTTTGGTGCTGTACTTTATTTCAATTATAATTGAAAAGTGAAAGAAATTGTTTTATCAGTAAGATGGTATTTTCGTTTTTAATTTAATTTACAAGTCAAAGTTCATATATGTAGATGCAGATGAGCTCAACACTTTCATCTTTAGTTCTCTCTTTATGTAACACATTTTTTGTATTTAATCAATTCTCGTATTATAATTTTTACAAATAAAAATTGGAAGTTCCATTCACTATCAATCCGGCCACTTTACAGCCATCCATACCAGAGATCATCCGAAAAATAGTAGGACAACATCGGTCTAGGATCTCTTATTAACGAGATTTGCTAAAAACTCAAATTTCGAATATCAGAAATTCTCTTTTAATAAACCAGATGAATGAATGAATGAAATAATTTTTCCAAAAGAAAAAAGCACATTTCTGAAAAAGGACATTTCCGAAAATATATTGATTTCTACCAAAACGACTATTAAAAAAAGAATTTAAAAAGCCCCAGATTTTCGAAAAACATAATGTTTTCTTAGAGTAAAGCTGCCGAGAAGAGATGATACTACCGATTCTATAAAAAAGTTATGGAACCCAACAGCAAGTCCTTCCATCCTTTTTTTTTTTTAATTAGGACCAGCACTCAGGGGATGACCCCTACGTATGCAAAGCATTGAGCCGGAACTAGGAAAATATGTTTGGGAAGGAGGATAAGGGGAGTAGTGTTTGTGGACATTCGATTTGAACCCTGACACACTGAAAGTGGTAGGAAAGACCTCTGCGGGGCTTTTATTCCACATACGAACAGTACGGCTAAAGTGCGAATTCTCCCTCTAATGCGTGGTGCGGTTCACTGACATATCGACCACAAAGAGATGTGCTCTTGATGAAGAGCGTATTGTACGGGTTTCGGGAACAAGTTCCCTGATTTCATCAGAGCACATTCCGTTGTAGTAGCGATAGAACAAGGAAACACAACCAACATTGCGTCGATGTTCCAGTGAGTCAATAGAGTTGGCTACCCACCCTACTGTCACCGATAAGCTTCTTCGCCCTATCCTGTACGCGGTCGAGTAACTTCAAAATAGATTTTGAAGCACCGGCCCATACATGAGAGTTGTATTCAATTTTCGGTCGGATAAAGGTGGTATAAATATTAAAGAGATCAGATGGAGTGAAGTATGTCCTACACCGTCTTAAAAAGCCGAGGCAATTGAATGCTTCTTTTGTGACATAAAAAATGTGATCATTCAATCGAACATCACATTGTATTTTCATGCCAAGAACATCAAGAGCTTCTGATTCCTCAATATCTATACCATTCATATTTCCTTCCTTCATTTCAAACAAAAAAATTTAAAAAATTTCTTCTTTTTTTCGTCCTTCTGTTTTTAAGTCGGTTGAAAAAGTTGATTCTAAAAGATACTTTTGTAACAATAAAGGGAATTTCCAGAAAAATGTATTTTAAAGAGAAAGTGATTTTTGTAAACAAACGGTTTTTTCTAGAAAAACACATTTTTCTATAAAAAGTAACTATTCTACATCAATTATTTTCTAAAAAAAAAATTCTGTAAAATTAAATTCTCTGATTAAAATATATGGTACTTTTTGATGGGTAAAAAGCGACAAATTGGTAGTTTTTATTTTTGTACCAATTTTTTATATCAATTAACATACTTTCTAAGTAATGTAACCAGAAAAAATAGTTTTTTTGTCACTTTTTTGTTTATAGAATATTTAACTTTTGGTACTTTTTTTCTTGAGAAATTTTCTGAAATTGGGTAGACAGATAGCATGTAACCCATATTAAAATATATGGTACATTTTAATAGGTAAAAGGAACGAATTGGTAGTTTATACTTTTTTTCCACAATGAGAAAAATTAGTACTTTTGGTTCATTTTAACTTTTGGTACTTTTTTTCTTTTGGTAATTTTTTTGTTGAAAAATTCTGTGAATGGATTTGGATGAAACTTAGTAGAAGTATACCAAGTTGGTGACCCATATTCAACAGAGTGTACTTTTTAAGGGCTAAAAAGGGACAAACTAGAAGTTCTGGTATTTTTTTATATGTACTAATATATTTAAGTAAACATACTTTTTGAGAGCAGTATGGAAAAAACCCCTACTTTTGATATATTTTTTCTTAAAATACTATTTTAATTTTGGTGCTTTTTCTGTACTTTTTCTCTTGAGAAATTCTGTCAATGGATTTAGATGAAATTGGTTAGACAGATTGCATGTGACCCAGACTAAAATATAGAGTACTTATTAAGGGGTAAAAAAGGGTAAAATAAGATAAAGTTTGTACTCTTGGTACTTTTAGTACTATTGGTACTTTTTTTTTATTTTAGAAATTTTGTTTTACAACAACATACAGAAGTAACATGAGAAAAACTTGGTACTTTTTGCTTTTAGTACTTTTTGTGTTTTTTTAGTAACATGTAGCGTAAACGAAGTCACACGTAAAAGCTAATTGGATCAAGTCTTTCTCCTGTAAAATAAGAAAAAGTTCAGTCTTTTGAAATTTAGGTGACGATATGTACTCATATAACACACATGATCACAAATGCATACCAGACGAAATATGCATTTAAAACGATAGTATAGCTCACGATAACTCATATCGAAAAAAATGAAAATCAAGTATAAAACTTGTGTGTATATCTGCTGGCTGTCATCAACAGAGTACTGATGGCACTTGAGAAACAGTGTACAGTTATAGAATTTATTTTCATATATAATTTTTTTATTTAAAAAAAAGCACTGTCCTCAATATATAGAGAACAGAATACATGTGTTATTTTTGGCAACATTTATTTCATTTTTATATATTTTTATTTCTAATACAATTCTTTCGTTTAGTTTCTTTTTTCAAGCTCTTGGCTATATTCTTTTGCGAATTTGAAGTTCTTAAGAGTGTCATATTTATTTTGTGGCTTTAAAAGTAGCTCTTACTAGTCGCAACATCAGTGTTAGCGGCAAATTTTAACAACTTTTCAAGTGTTTACTTACACAAACACACACACATACCATTCGTTATATTAGAGAAAGAGTCTGTATGATGGTCTGGTTTTAATGTCATCATCTTTGGCATGTTGCTTTTTTTTTTTTTCTGTTGTTATTTCTTGCAACACTTTCTTTCTCTGTCGCAAGTATATAGTTGTTGGCCACTAGAAATTGTCACAAAAAGAAAAGTAGATTTAGCTCAAGAGATTTATACACTTGTCATGTATGATTTATACAAATTGAGTTATTGACAATTAAAAAGTTTTATCACAGCAAACTTTGGACAGGGATTTAAAGATTTTTTCGAAATAAATCGACAACAAAAATAGTCACTTTCAAACGATGACAAACAAAGTCGTTAGCATTAGATACGCGATAGCCCTTAAGTGTATTTCACATGGTCAAATTGTTTGCTTCACTGCTTTTAGGATAATTTAAGAAATATTCTTTGAAAATTTTCGAAAGTTTAGATTTTTTAGTAACCATACGATTTCATTTGTTAAATAATTTCAAATATTTGATTGCAAGATTATATCTTTTTTGCCACCATTTTATATCGTCGTTTCATTTTCCATAAAATTTCAATTGTTACTAAAAGCTTTTAATGGGTTTAAATAAATAGTTTTTACAAACAGAATTTGTCCTTTACATTTTTATTTTTTTTCTAACATAAATAGTTTCTATGCTATTTTTTTTTTTTTGTATCTAGAATAACAATTTTTTTTTTCTAATTTTCCAAAAACTACAAACAAACGGAAAAACAAAAGCCATTCAAGGTTTTCACTACATTTATGCTGAAAGAAGAATTGTGATTTTTTTTTTTTTTTGTTTTTCGAACACAGGGAAGGCACAAACAGTTGAATTGAAAAAAAGAAAAACAAAACAGTTTGAAACTTTTTAATATTCTTTCACTTAACTTATTGTTAGAATTTTGCAAAAAAAAAAAAAATATTTTGAAATGAAAATCAAATAAATAAAAAACAAAAAAAAAACTTTGCCTCAACTTTATGTAATAATTTTCCCATGACTGAAACTATTGAGTTGAGGGGCGATAATTATTTTCAATGGAGAAAATAAACTTTAATACGCTTGATTGGAAGTTATTAAGGGAACGAATCGTGATATAGTCAGTGTTAGAAGTAAGGAAACACCATACAAAAATTCTATTAAATCAAAAGTATTTCTTTTTTCCATCACACCTTCTGAATGGCATTTATATATATATAAGAAAGTGTTACTTTAAATGTTAAAGATTTCAAAAAGACTGACATTTTTGTCTTTGTTCGAAAAAGATGCTGTTCTACACTAGCCGGTGCGTGTCTGTGCTATCTTCATTGGTTTCTAACACATCACAAAATAAACCAAAGTGTGTGATATATTATAAAACAATGTATCAAAGTATGTAATAATAATTTTTAAACAGCAAAGAAGTGTAATTTTTTGAGACATTAAATTCTTTTCTATACAAAAGAGAGCAATTTGTTGATTAAGGGTGCTTGTCTGCACTATTTGCGGTGTGTGTCTGTGATATAAATGTTCGATCGAAATGCAACTTAGATTATTTAATTACACATTTTTTGTATTATATCTTATAAAAAATCATTATTTCACAATTAAAAACAGTTTACAGCTATTAGGGACTGAATTGTTAAAGAACCTTGAAACAAAACTTTAATGTGAATCATTAAAAAAAAAAGTTGAAAAGGACTGAAGAAATTCAAATTGATTATTTGCAAGAAACAATAACTTAGTACTTCTTCTCATCCCAGTTTTACCCAGAAATGAACATTTTATAGGGTGTTTTTTTTATAGAGTGACACAAGTTTAAATCATAAAAACACAAGGAAATATTATTCAAATATCAATGAAACGCGCCTTATTCGAAAGAAAATGTTATGAAATTAATATTTGAATATGATTTCTGTCATGTGGCCGCCACGGCTGGCGTATAGAAGGAGCAATCTAGAACACCAATTTTCAAAAAATTTTCGCAGCATTTGCGGCCGTATTTCGCCGATAACTCTTCGAATATTGATTTCCAGGTGTTCAGTTGTAAACCACGAACAACGACGTAGACAAGTGACTTAAAATAATCCCAAAGAAAATACTCGAATGGGGTTAAATCACACGTACTTGGTGGCGAATTAATTGCGCCATTACGTAAACATATTACGTAAATTGATTCAGAAGAATATTGTTATCAACACATATTTTTCATACTCTTGGTTTGGAAAACTAGTTTCTTGTTTTATACCTCACTGTCAATGATGACAGCTTCATGCATGTTATTTAATATCCTTTATCATCAATTTAATTCTGTTTAGTCACATGAAAGTTTTATCAACAGATTGTTGTATATAAATGGTTTGAAAATTCACTAGTTTCTTGTCTTATACCTCACTGTCAATTATGACAGCTGCATTCAAGTTGTTTATTACCTGTTATCATGAATTTAATTCTGTTTAGTCACATGAAAGTTTTATCAATCAAATTTTTCATATTAATGGTTTAGAAATTCACTTTTTTTCCTGTCTTATTATCCAATTGAGGTTTTTTCTTTTTTATAACCAAGAGACGCCTACCTTATCATCACTTATTTGAATTTAAAATCAAAAGAAAATAATGGCTTATCTAATAAAGAATATCAGATTTCATATTTTCCATTAGCATACTTATGCCGCGCACTATTAAACTTAACTTACAAAATTGTTCAATAAGTGTTAATTGATTTGTCAGCTTGTTGTTAAATCATTTACGAATAATACAAGACAACAACAATAAAACTACTACATACTTGCATTTTATTAATGTTAATTTATATTGTCACTTTATAAATTCTGAATATCTAATAAATATTTCAAATAGCATATGGATAAAAAAAAACCGGAGTAATAATAGTGCTATGTTTGGCTGTGAAGAATCTTATATGCCCTTCTTCGGGAAGTCACATATACATATATATATATATATGAATTTTATTTTATATATATTATGGGGACGGTGTAAAATATAATGAATCGCAAATTTCGGTGTTTGTGTTGGCCTCCATTTTGAATTTTTAAAATCAGCGGTCTTTTCTTAGAAACCTCCTGCGATTGATATTTATATTATCGAAACGCATAAAAACAATAATAATCTACAAAGCTTAGGCGGAAAACTAAATTTTCTCTAATACTCCAACAGAATTCTAGCATTTAATATATTTTCTCCAATTTTTCATTTCATATTCCAAACAGAATTTTCCATTCCTGGCCTTTTCCATCTCTGAAAAATATTTATTTTGAACAAAAAACAAAAGATGCTATTATTAAGTAAATGAACACATCAAGAAGCCTTAGCAACTCATGATCTTAAGTTAAATATTGGGAGACTGAGACTGTGGTTAGCTTAATACAGCTTAACAAAGTTTAAGTGTCTACTTTACACCAGAGGCGCCTCAACATTGCTATAAAAATTAACATAACGCGTAGAGCAGAGTTGTAAAATAGTTAAGCCTTCTAAATTTTCAACTTCTATCTTCTGTACTCTATCCCTCTTCATCACCTGAGTGCTGGTCCTAAAAAAAAGCATTGTATGCGTATTATATGCGAATAGTCCTAAGACAAATCCTTAGTCATGAGTTCAATACTCAAGTCTCCAAATATTCTTGTTGCATCAGAAAAATTAGTACTTTTTGTTCATTTTAACTTTGGTACTTTTTTCCTTTTGATACTTTTTTTGTTAAAAAATTCTGTGAATGGATTCTGATGAAACTTAGTAGAAGTATATAAAATATGTGACCAATATTCATCAGAGTGTACTTTTTAAGGGCTAAAAAGGGACAAATTAGAAGTTTGGTACTTTTTATTTTTGTACTAATACGTATATATAAGTAAACATACTTTTAGAAAGCTGTAATGGAAAAAACCCCTACTTTTGGTATATTTGTTCTTAAAACACTATTTTAATTTTGGTGCTTTTTATGTACTTTTTCTCGTGAGAAATTCTATAAATGGATATAGATGAAATTGGTTAGACAGATTGCATGTGACACAGCATAAAATATAGAGTACTTATTAAGGGGTAAAAACGGGTGAAATAAGGTAAAGTTTGTACTCTTGGTACTTTTAGTACTATTGGTACTTTTTATTTATTTTAGAAATTTTGTTTTACAACAACATACAAGGGTAACATGAGAAAAACTTGGTACTTTTTGCTTTTAGTACTTTTCATTAACATGTAGCGTAAACGTAGTTACATGTAAAAGCTAATTGAATCAAGTCTTTCTCCTGTAAAATAGGAAACAGTTCAGCAGTTGCATCAGAAAACTGATTTCACGTACAGACAGACACAAATGCACACAGACAGACGGGCATGAGTCATTAAGTTTATCTATCTACAAGGATCCAAAATATACATATATTATGTGCCTCATATGAAAATTTTAGAAATTACATACGGAATGACAAACTTAAAATTACCCCCTACTATACTATACTTTGGTGTAGGGTGTAAATTTCGTTTGATTTACTTGAAGTACATACAACAAACACGCTGCTTCTATAGCGAGTATATGAAATCTTCTCTGGCTTGCACAATTATATTGAAATAAATATTAAAGTCTATAAATTAGATTTAAATTATTTATGTTAATTTTTTCGACTAAAGTCTAAAGATGTAGACAAGGCGGTTTATAAGATTATACAAAAATATATTTATGGTAGTGATGTAATTCCAGCGAATATAATACTCTTCATTATTAGTTGAGAAAAGATTTAGGACATTTTTTTTTATAAAGCTTTCAAACTGGTTACATATTTCCAATGACTTTTTTAAAGGCAGTTTGTTTTAATCAAGTTTAAGGCAAAATAATAAAAGTTTTTTAATTTTAAATATTAAAATAAGTCTTTGCAATAATTCACTTGATTAACATAATCTCGCAGTTATTTCGTTTTGTACAAAATAAACTAAAAATTTATTACCGTATTGATTATTTTTTCTCTCTAACCACAATAACTTTAAATCAAACCAGTTTCATTAAAACATCCCAAAGCTAAAAAAACAAAACAATTCTAATTGAAAGTCACATTTTTTAAAGCGCAAAACCAAAAAAAATAAAAAAATACTTGTGAATAACTAATGCTGTTGTTAAATATTCATGTTTCATTGCTTTAAGCTGCACGATTATGGTGATTTTTTTGACTTACGTGTTTTTATTTTTCCAACGAAAATCACTGACATTTATTTGACGATTTGCATACAATTGACCTTAAATCTTACTTAAGTTTAAGCAATCTGTTTTAGAATATTTTTATTTTTTTTGTGTAAAATAAAAAATATAAAAAAAAAAAATTTAGTAAATTACTTTTCATAACACGCATCCATGACATCACTGTTGTGAAATATCCCACCTTAAAAAATGTTTATTGAGGCTAGACGATCCAGATATGACCCATACATATTTGGTATATGTATACATATTTTCACATATGTACATATATGCAGTTACATGTAAGCATATATCCCCCATATTTTTGGATCCAATAATATATGATTTGCGCAAAAAACTTTTTTAACTTTTATTAAGAATGTATACGATTAAATTATACACTTTAAAACTCATTAAAAATTAAGCAGCATTTGCACTTATAAAATTCAAATTAAAATCACTAGATTTTTCCCTAAATTTTATGAAAAAATAAAAATTATATGAAAACTTTAAAAATTGTGTAAAACAACGCCTGAAAGTCTAACAACAATAACAAAATAAATATTCAAATATGTATGACTCAGATATTTGCAACTACGTTCGCTGTTCACTTTCCTCCCTGTCCCTCCGCCACTCCACTCTACCCTTGAAATATGCAAATTTAATGATAAATGATTCTTGATTTTTTGATTTTTCAGTTATTCAACATTTCCATATAAAACTCATATAATCATAAAGTATATAAAATATTAAATACAAGTGACTTTGCTTGTATCTGCCACTTATATTTGCATTCATACGTGTGGAAAGAGTTGACATCACCACCTTTTTTTTTGTTTTGTTTTTTTTTCCATTTTGTCTTGTCATTTTGTCTGTTTGTGCTAAAAACCGGTGTATTTTAAATAAATGACACTTAATTTGTTATCTGTTCAACTTTTATATAAAAAGAAAGAAAAAATTGATAATTTTTGCTTGTTTTTACAGTTGCTGGCAATTAAAACACAGAAAAAAAAAACGGTTATTATTCATAAATACACCAAAATTAAAACAATTTTTCTTCTCTAGCTTAAAAGTGATTTTTAAATTAAACTCTCCTGTGTAAACTTAAGTTTATAATAAATATTTTTATTTGCTTAAGTTTTGTTTCAGCAAAAATTGTTTGCATTTAAATCAAATAAATTGCAATTAATTTGTATAAAATTCTGTCATTATTTAAAATTGACGCTAATGAATTCAAGGCAATTGCATATAATTTACGCGTATTCAAAATATTTTTAGTTCAAATAAATTTATACCACCGCAAAAATAAAAGTGGAGAAAATTATTTCAATAAATTTTTATGGTTTTCGTAGAAATAGTCATTACAATTTTAATGTGTTTTTGAATTTGATATTGTGCATATTGAATATAAAGCTTATTTATTATGTACTCAATTTACATTTAACAATAAATGCGATTTTAGTTTAAGTGAAATTTTCTTTTGGAAAAATTTTATTTCATTACAACTTATTTTGTTAAACGCAATATGTTTTGCCGAAAATATGAATTTAAGAGAAATTTTTAAAAAAAGTGACTCAAAGGCAAGCCTACGCAAATGTCACGTACAGATCCAGGCGACAAAAGTTATAACAAAGTAAACCTTAAGTCAAGCTTAAGATAAGTTTAAGATAAATATAAAATTAGTCAAAGTCAAGTCTAAGTTTATTCTAAATCAAGTCTAAACCAAGTCTAAGTCAATTCTAAGTCTAGTCTAAGTCAAGCTAAATTTATTTTAAATCAAGTCTAAGTCAATTCTAAGTCTAGTCTAAGTCAAGCCTAATTCAAGTACTTTGAGCCTAGTCTGAATAAAGTCTAGATTAGGTCTAAGTCGAGTCTAAGTCAAGTCTATGTCGGTTCTAAGCCAAATCTAAATCAAGCCTAATTAAAATACTCTGAGCCTAGGCTAAATCAAGTCTAAGTCAAGTCTAAAACAATTATAACTCAAAACTAAGTGAAGTCTAAATCAAGTCTAGCTCAAGCTAAATACAAGTAAGTACTCTGAGCCTAGTCTAAAACAAGTCTAGGTCAGTTTTAAGTCAAGTCTATGTCAGATCTAAGCCAAATCTAAGTCAAGCCTAATTATAATACTCTGAACCTAGGCTAAATCAAGTCTAAGTCAAGTCTAAAACAATTCTAAGTCAAGTCTAAGCCAATTATAATTCAAAACTAAGTGAAGTCTAAATCAAGTCTAGCTCAACCTTAATACGAGTACTCTGAACCAGTCTAAATCAAGTCTAGGTCAGTCCTAAGTCAAGTCTAGGTCAGTTCTAAGTCAAGTCTAGGTCAAGTCTATATCAGATCTAAGTCAAGTCTGTATCAGGTCTAAGTCAATACTAAGCCAATTATAACTGAAATCTAAGTGAAGTCTAAATCAAACCTAGCTTAAGCTTAATACAAGTACTCTGAACCTAGTCTAAATCAAGTCTAAAACAATTCTAAGTCAACTCTAAGCCAATTATAACTCAAAACTAAGTGAAGTCTAAATCAAGTCTAGCTCAAGCTTAATACAAGTACTCTGAACCTAGTCTAAATCAAGTCTAAAACAATTCTAAGTCATCTCTAAGTCAATTATTACTCAAATCTAAGTGAAGTCTAAATCAAGTCTACACTACTTACTTGTACACTGATCCTAGTCTAAATCAAGTATAGGTCAGTTCTAAGTCAAGTCTATGTCAAGGCTATGTCAGCTCCAAGCCAAATCTAAGTCAAGCCTAATTATAATACTCTGAGCCTAGGCTAAATAAAGTCTAAAACAATTCTAAGTCAACTCTAAACCAATTATAACTCAAAACTAAGTGAAGTCTAAATCAAGTCTAGCTCAAGCTTAATACAAGTACTCTGAATCTAGTCTAAATCAAGTCTAAAACAATTCTAAGTCAACTCTAAGCCAATTATAACTCAAAACTAAGTGAAGTCTAAATCAAGTCTAGCTCAAGCTTAATACAAGTACTCTGAACCTAGTCTAAATCAAGTCTAAAACAATTCTAAGTCATCTCTAAGTCAATTATTACTCAAATCTAAGTGAAGTCTAAATCAAGTCTAGCTCAAGCTGAATACAAGTACTCTGAACCTAGTCTAAATCAAGTCTAGGTCAGTTCTAAGTCAAGTATAGGTCAAGTCTATATCAGGTCTAAGTCAAGTCTAAAACAAGTCCTAGTTAAGTCTTAGTCAAGTTTAAGTAGTTTCTAAATATATTTTAAGTCAAGCCTAATTCAGGTCTATGTGAAGTCTAAAGCATACATAAATCAGGGTTAAGTCAACTTTAAGTCAAGTCTAAAATATGTCTAAGTCTGGTCTTAGTCACCCCTAAGTCCATTCTAAGTCAAGTCTAACTCAAGTTAAAGTCAAGTCTAAGTCAAACCTAAACCAACTCAAGTCTATGTCAACTCATTTAAATCAAGTCTTAAGTATAAGTAAAGTTTATGTCAACTCTAAGTCAATTCTAAGTCAAGTCAGGTCTGAGTCAAAGTTAATTCAAGTGGAAACCTAGTTTAAGTCGTGATTAAGTTAAATCCAATTCAAGTCTAAGTGAAAACTCAGTCGAGTCTAAGGCAAGTATAAGTTGACTTTAAGTTATATCTAAGTGAGCTCTAAGTCAAATTTAGCTTAAGTCTTAGTTAGGCATGGGTCCGATTTAAGTCAAGTCTAAGTCGTCTTTATACAGCAAAATCATAAAAACAACCAAAACTTAAATTATTTAATGATACATTTGATTGAATTCACAAAAGTTAAAAATAGAAAAAGAACGCTTAAATGCAAAAAAATATAGCTTCAATTGAGATAAATCCAGAAGTCTAAGTAAAGTCTTAGTCGAGTCTTTGTTAATTCTAAATCAAGTCCCAGTCAAATTTAAGTCAAAAATCTAGTGTAAGTCGTGCCTTAGAAGTTAGTATTGAAATAAGTATAGATCCAAGCTAGAGAAGCCAAAATAAGTCATATCTAAGTAAAGTTTTGTAAGTGGAGTTTAATACAAGTCTTAAGTTAAGGATAAATTAAGTCTAGCTCAAGTCTAAACCAAGATAAAATCTAGTTTAATTCAGATTTAAGTTGAGTTTCGATTAGGTTAGCAGGTTGCTGTGAAATGAAAATAAATTCCAGTTCACTTGGAATCTGATGTGGACCCATGGTGATAGTAGAGGTTAAGTAGTGATAAGTTAAGCGTGATTGTCAAGTACAACTCGCATTTGAAGCAATTCTATGTCAAGTTTATTCCTTCATTATGTCAAGTTTAAGTCAAATTTGAGTAATTTCTTAGTCAAGTTTAGTTCACATTAAAGTTCAGTTTAATTCAAGCCAAAGTCAAAGATTAAGTAAAATTTAATTAATTTCCATAAAGACAAAATTTAACTCAAGTAAAAGTTAAGTTTAAGTTTTAGCTTAAGTAATTTGAAGTCATGTCAAAGTCATGTTTAAGTTAAGTTTATGACAAGTTTAACTAACATCAGAGTCAACAATATGTTAAGTCAAACTCAAATTTAAGTCAAGTTAAAGTTCAAGTTAATCCTAAGTCAAGTCACACTAAGCAATATTTTCAACATTTTCGTAAATTGAGATCCAATTCATCAAGTGTAATTTAACTGGCAAATAAATGCCGACTAAAACCTTCAATTTCTAATTACTTGTTTAGGCTTAGCTCCATTTTTTATGTATACTAAATTTCTTACCCATGTCTGGCATTTAAAGAGGTAGTCATGATCAGAGTTGCCAGTTTGCTGCTTTTCGGGTATTTGTTTGTGCTTTTTTACCTAAGCAATACCCGGGTATTTATAGTGCTTTTAACAATTTCTCACAGTCAACATTTTTGGCACTGAACCATTTTCCTACTATTCTTTAAACACACCTAATACTTTTTTAACCAACTGCGTACTATTTGCATCTATATTTTTATAAGTACTTGCAAACTGTTAAGAGTTTGATTTCTAGAATTGCTTTAGCATCTTTTTTTTTCAATTCGTGCAAAAAATTTTATGATTTATTTGTTTAGCAATCATTTTACTTTTAATATACATATCCGTTGATTTGTTTGTTGTGCAAATTTAAGGAAGAAAGTGCCTTCGTTATTATAAAGCTGAACAGCAATTAAAACTAAGTTCTTGAATGATTTTATGGCTTTCCTTTAGATGGAAAAACAAATATATAGAAAACCTTGGGAGAATGATCCAGCTTTCAAACGGTGACTTAGATCAGCAAAAGATGAACTAAAATCATATTGCATTTGTTTTAATTGTGAAATAAATTCACTATAAAGCGATTTACTCCGGCAAAGTCGCCTAAACAAAAAAAAACATGAAAAAGCAATAGACCCAAATGCAAGTTTTTGATTGCAGCCAAGGCTGTCTTTTGATCCACCAGACCCAAAACAAAATTAGGTTATTGCTTTTGTACCCGAAATTATTTTCATTTTTACCCTTTTTACTCTATTTCCATGGGCTCACAGTGCTTTTGATGTAGCAAGAGTTGGCATCACTGGACATGATGTTACACTCAAGCTATCTCTCTCTCTCACTCTGCATTCTTCTACACAACGTTAGTAGTCTCACATATTTATTTCAATTTATATGTAAATTTTTCTGTTTATTTTGAAATAATATAAAATGTTTTGCACAATTTGTTTAAAATTAGATTTAACACGTTGGACACACATACACACATACATGCATACTACAACACAACTCCTTTATCATTTCAAAATAAAAACAAAAAACAGAATCAAATTTATTTTATTACCAAAGTGATATTTTGTTAAAATGCACAGTAAAAGCAGAGATGAAAAAATGCAATTAAAAGTTTACACAATTCAAAATCTAGCAAATAAAGAAAAACCTTTACCGATAGCAAACATTTTTTGTTTATTTTTTTTTTTTGTTGTTGTTAGAATTCAACTCACGTTAAACTAAATTTGGTTAAAACAATTGAGGGAAAAGTCAATTGATAAGTTATATACTTCGTTATGTGATAGTTGTAGTTGTTGTTCACTTTTTAAAGGCCTCTTTTTATATGCAGATTTGGTTAAGTTTCGTTTTTTTAGCAAACCATGCTGCTACATGCAGATGCATGTAACATATAAAGCGCAATGTTTTTGTATGAATACTATAGGCGGTACAGATTAATTGAAAGTGACCTAAATTTGTTGAATAGAAAAAAAAAATAAAATACCAAAAATAGGAAAATAACAATACATTTTTAGGCAAAAGTATGCAAATTTATAAAAGTTAAATTCTTTAAACAAAGTAATAAAGTTGATATGGAAATTTTTCAAAGGCATTTATTACGAAAGGCAAAAATGGAAAATTTTGTTTAGTCTTAAACGGAATAGAAAATTAATATTAAGTTTTTAGATCAAGTGAGATTTTGCGTTAACTAAGATTAACTACAGTTTAAGTTTAACTAATATCAACTGTATACTAAGCATACAAATGACTTCGCCGTAACTTAAAATCAACTTTCAACAGACTTTATTTAGTTTATGTTAAACTTAATATAAAATTTATTTAGATTTCGCATTAAATTGACTAAAAGTTGACTTCGACTTGACTTTCAATCGACAAAGTTTTTAATTTGACTTAACTTAAAATTAAAACAAAGTTGACTAAAACTTGAGTTAGACTTGACTAACACTTAATTAAAGTTTTCTTAGCGCCGTGACACAGATTTTAGTTATACTTTACTAATACTTCACTTACATTTCACTTCAAATTTACTTAAGCCTTAATAAGAAAATATTTTAAGCCAGACATAGAATTAACCTTAAATTAAAATTGCCTCAGCTTGATTTGAAGTTGGCTTGGAGTTAGTCCATTCATGACTTTTGTTAAGCTTAAATTTAAACTTGATTTAGACATAAATAGGACTTGATTTAAACTTCTTATTGTTAGCTCTAATTCATAATTGATTACTTTTAGCTTCTATTTAAACTCGACATTGGCTTGACTTAGACTTGATTAACGCTTGGTATAGAACTGACTAAGCATAGATTTGATTTGACTGCGACTTGATTATTATGACCTGGACTTTAACTGACAGTCACTACGACTTGAATAAGATTTGATTTAGACCTGACTGAGACTTGACTTAAGCTTGACTTATAATTTATTAATACTCAAATGAAATTGATTTAGACTTGGTGTAAATTTAATTTGATTAAGACTTATTTAAAAATTGATTATGCTGACTCCGGCTTCAATTAATATTGAACTAAACTTGACATAGACCTGACTTGCCACTTTAGCGAGAGTTGACTTAGACTTGGTATAGACTCTACATTAAATTGATTTTCACTTTATATAGATTTTATTTGGCTAAGAATTGATTTAAATTTGATTATGTTGACTTAAGACTTTAATTAGAAATGAGTTCGACTTAACACAGATTTTACCAAGACTTGACGTGGACTTGACATAGACTGTACATTAAATTGTTTTAGCCTTGAAATATACTTGATATGACTAAGACTTGACTTTAACATTACTTTTATGTAACTTAGACAAGTCTTACAAATTGTCTTTTAATTTTCTTTTACTTGACTTAGACTTGACTGAAACTTGAATTAGACTTGACTTAGTAAAATTTCTACATACCTGACTTAAGTTTATTTATTTATGTATTTATTTATTTTATTTAGAATTCTTTTAAACTTGATTATGGAAACAGACAGTTAGACTTGAGTTAACATTAACTCCGACTTAGAGTTTACTAAAACGTGACATAAACTTGTCATAAACTCTTTATTAAAGTGGTTTCGACTTGATATGGATTTAAAATAACTAAGATTTGACTTGCACTTGAAATTTGTTTTACTTCTAACTGATTAAGACTTTACTTTGAGTTAGCTTTGTCTTAACTTAGCCTTGAGTTAGACTTGAATTAGCCATGATTTAGACTTGAATCTAGCTTTAATTTTTTCACACTTCTACTTCACTTATACTCAAATTAGCCCTGACTTAGATTTGACTTACAATTGATTTTAACTTTACTTGACTTAGACTTGACTTACACTTGATTTAGTTCACTCATTAACTTGTGATAGACTCTTCAGTTAAGTGGTTTAGACTTGCTATATACTTAATATGACTAATATTTGATCTTCACTTTACTTCTACCTGATTTAGTTTTGACATACACCTCACTGAGACTTGACTTAGACTTCATTTGGAATTAAAATGGACTTAAGCTTGACTTAGACTTGAATTAGCCGTGACTTAGACTTGAATTGGACTTCACTTAGAATTGAGATTTATTTAAACTTGACTTAGAATTGACTTTGACTTAACTTGGCCGTGTTTTAGACTTTAATTAGCCGTAACGTAGACCTGGCTTAAACTTTATTTAGTAAAATTGATATGTAGCTGACTTAAGTTTATTTTAGGCTTGACTGCGTTGACTTAAGTTCGAATTACACTATAATTAAAACTAATCTACACTTAACTAATATATTTCCCGGTCGTGTCTTAAACAAGCTTTAAGCTTAATTAAGAAGTATGAATGAGATGATTAAAATCAATTTAAGTATTATTCTGTCAGTATTTAAAGCATTTTTTCCAAATCACTTATATGGCAAGAAGAGTCTAAATCAAAATTAGTGCAAACATATTCAAAATGTAGAGTACTTGAAATTCGTTTTACGTTAGTTTTTTGTCTTCGAAATTTACTTTTTTTTTTTTGTTTTTCTATGGGATTTGCTCATTTTTGTATACATTTCCAATTGTTTTCATGTTGTTTTAAAAATGTATAGTTTACAAAATATATTTTGTGTATATTTCATTTTTTATTTTTTGCTCTACATATAACTCTTTTACATTTCATAGACTGAATTTTAAAAATATTGTTAAATTGTTGGAGATTTATGTGAACATTTAATAAACAACAATGAAATAGATATGCGTACATGTTTCTTTTATTTTATCAACAAAAAAAAAAAAAAAAGGTGGGTTCGTTTAAATCCACAAAAAACACACAATGCTTTGCGACTTTTTGTTTTCGTTAACAAAATGGATTATAAATAACTTTTTAAATAAATCAAAAAATTTATAAAGAATTATTTCATTTTATTTATAGAAGAACGGGCAATAACAGTAATGGATTTTAATTTCTAACATTTAGACTCTTAATCTGGATAACATGTAAACAGTTTTATTTTAAAAACGTTTATTTTAAATCCACATAAATGTGACACAGCAACAAACACTTGTCACTTGCTTTGCACTTAAAACTTGCCTTTAATCTTTAGGCGCTTCTGAGTAAAATAAATATTTTTCGTTTTAATAAAAATTGCCCAAAAAAAATATGTAACAATTCTCTAAGGCTGCAGTAAAAAAAAGCATACAAACGGTATAAATAAATTTGCAAATATTTTGAATTCATACAACGAAATGGCGAACGTATATGAAAATTTAACGTGCCAATACGTGTGCAAAAAGACAATACGTTCTAGAGTGCAGTAAAAATGACCAAATATAACATTGGAAAAGCTCTAAAGAATGGTGAACTACAAATAAAATGGTCATGGATACTTCTCACATAATGGCAGGGCAACTTGTACAACATGCTGATGACAGGCGAACCAAAGAGCAGAGTGACCAGAGCAAAAAAAAAAAAATTTAAATGAAAAATTTATTTAGAGTAGAGAATTTCGGTATAATATCGATAATTTTAAAATAAATTTCCATTTATCTCTAACATTTTGACAAACAATCAAAATCTTGCCAAGAATTAAAAATGTGGAAAATAAATAAGAATTTCGACAAGAATTCTTAATTTCGACATAAAAACTTTCGACCAGACATAGAAATTTCTACAAGAAACCATCACATCGATACGAAATCAAAATTTCTAAACGACATGAACATTTCTACAAGATATTAAAGTCTCTACACGAAACCGAAATTTCTACAATATATCTAAATTTTGTAAAAAAAAAATAATATTTTGACAAGAAATTAATATTTGTACATAAAATCTAAATTTTCCAGGGCCAAGTTCGGCCATACAGTGTGTACATTTACACGAAACCATTCGAACTGTTTTTACCCCCCTCATAACTTTGCTCCTCTTGATCATAATATAATGAAACTTGAAACGTAAGGTCTCCTCACAGAGGTGACCTCACAGAGGTGACCTCACAGGTTAAATTTGAAAGTTCTACCATAAAAACTTCCCGAGATATTAAGGTGTGAAAAGTTCATATTTTAGTACTCACTGACTCATCAATATTATTGGGCACTTCCAGTAAAGCTAGAGAGCTGAAACTTGGTACACATGTAGGTCTTGGTGAGAAATTACCCAGAAAAATATGAAAACGGGCACTTTCCACCCGGGGGGGACTATGGTGCCCTTTCTTTGTATGGAGCACTTCCAGTATAGCTAGAAAGCTTAAATTTGGTACCCAGTGTGGGTCCTGATGAGAAATTAACAAAAATAATTTTTAAACAATCACTTTTTATCTGGGGGACTATCACGCCCCTTCTTTGTATTGGGCACTTCGAGTATAGCTAGAAAGCTGAAATTTCGTACACAGGTAGGTCCTGATGAGAAATTAACAAAAATTACTTTTAAGCGGGCACTTTTCATCTGGGGCGACTATGGTGCCCCTTCTTTGTATAAGGCACTTCTAGTATAGCTCGAAAGCTGAAATTTTGTACACAGGTAGGGCCAGATGCATATAAATATTTATAAAAAAACAACTAAGAAAAAAGAAGTGAAATCCGCATAAAAACACAAATGTGAAAATAAGGCCAAGTTCCTATCCATAAAATTTCGGGCGTGAAAAGTACTGAGTTCAAAATAAGGACGAAGTTCTTGATAGGTACAATTCCATCTCATTTCTAGGCAACCTATAAGCTTGGCAAGAATTCTTTCCCAGTGCGTCGTTTCTGTAACTAAAGGGGGATTTTCTCTCATTGAAAAGTTTGTTATCATTCTGCGAAAAACAGACTGAGTGAGAAAAATTAACTTTAAATAATCGTGGCCTCTTATCAAGTTTGCAGAGGGGGCTCATATAAAAATCTTATTAATAATCTGCTAGTCACCCTGCAAAAGATCGGTTGACAAGTATAATTTTACTTTTTTTTCCGATGTGAGAACTTCTTAAAATTTTTTTAGAAACGAGTTTTAGAATTATTTACAAAATCATTTTATTAACATTTCGCTAAAAGAAGAAAGTTGAAGAAGAGATTGAGATTTCGAGAGAACACAAATGAGAATTTTTATGCATTTTGATGCAAAAAATTGCAAAAATATTTGGTTTGTTTTGATGCGATTATTTCTTTTTTTTTCATAATTAAAATTTTCCACCTAACAAAAAGCCAAAAAAACAAATATATTTCACTTTATTTGTTGGTCACTCTTTTCTAAGAATTCCAATTCAAAAAACAAACAAACAAAATTCCAGCACAAGTGTGTGTACTTGAATTCGAAAAGCCTTCATATATTCTTTCAAGTGTGCATGTTCAAGTTTTATTTCAAATTTTTCAATCTTGGGGGTATTAGATTTCAGCATCATTGTTTAAACGGCTAAAACCAAATAGACAATACCAAACAAACATAACAGAAGAAAAACAAAAAACAAAAAAGAAAAATATCTCTGCATTATTTGTGCATATGCACGTATCAATTGTAAGCACCCAATGGATTTTTCATTTCAGTTATTCTTCTTTCCAATCTAATTTTTTTTTTTTAGTATTTCACTTGAATTCCATCCACCATTGGCGTTATTGGTCATGTACATTGTCAATATCTGTGCATTATATTTGTTGCTGTCATTTGGCAGTAGAGAAAAACGTTTGTTTCTGTCTACAAAAACAATGTCGGACGGTGGGTCTGTCGGCCGATCGGTTGCTTGCTCGTTTGGTCGGTTTAAAATGTTTGTTTTAGTGTTGCAACAACAAACATTTTTGGCTTTTTGTTGGTAACAACACTTCTAGTTTCTTTTTTTTTTAAGTTTGGGCTTAGATATTTTTTTTTCTTTTGGTTATGTTGCAGTCATCGTATCTTAGGTAATATTTACTTCTTTCAGATCTTTTTTTTTTTTTTTTGTTGTTTTAAATGTCTCTATCTTTCAGATTTATATGTCTGTGTTTCCCTAACGGCCTTTTTTATCCATTTACCAATTTTCTTTGCAGAATTTTAAGTTTCGTTTTAGTTATTTGCACATTTGTGCCATTTGACATTTTCTAATAGTCGATACTGTGCTGTTAAATATCATTTGGGCTGAGTTTTGTCCAGTGGCCATGACAGTTTGCTGTTATTTGATTAGAGAAATTTTGTTACTTTGAAATTTTTATTTTAAACACTTATTTTTCGTTTCCTTTTTATTTTTTAATATTATGATTAAGATAAGCTTTGAACAACTTACTCGTAAGTGCCTTAAAGTTTATGAGCAGTAATAAAAAAGACCTGTTGACAGTTTGTGTTCCCTCCAAAACTAAGGAGAGTTAAAACTAAATAAAATTATTGATTTGTTTAAGAAAACCTACTCATTGAGTGGAAAACTGTCTTCTAAGCTATTCTTTAATTATATTTGACTTTTTTTTTAAATTTTATTTATCTTTTATGAAAATAACTTACCTTTTTACATAATCAACTCTGCCTTTAAAGTTGTAAAGTGCTAAAAATATATAAAAAAAGCAATATGTTATTTAACGTTTAACATTTAATTTAAAGAAAATTCTAAATCAATTAACAAAAAAAAAATATTCTAAAGCGACTTCACTCTTTCTTGGCTCTAAAATTTCAATATTAGTTTTCAAATTCGTTATTTGATTGTTATATATTTCTTTTGCAAACGTTTACTTAAGGAATCAATTTATGAGTGAAACACAAAAAAAAAAAAAAAAAAAAAATTTTCACCGATTCAGCCTGAACAAAACGTGTTAAATCTGTGGTGAATTCATGAGAAGTGCATAGTAAGCACTGCAGCAAATCAAGTGTAACAATATCCTACTAATATTACAAATGTGAGATTTTGTATGTTCGGTCCACTAGAACGCGAAAACCCCCTCAATGGATTTGGATGAAATTTAATTTTTTTAATAGATTAATAGCAAGCATATGAACCAAATTGAAATACAGAGTACTTTTTAAAGGCTAAAAAGGGGAAAAATAGTAGTTTTGTTACTTTTTGTTTTTACTAATATTTTATACATTTTTTGTGTAAATTAATATACTTTCTAAGGACTGAAATTAAAAAATCTGGTATCTTTGGTACTTTTTTACTTATGCTACTTTTTTTACTTTTTGTAGTTTTTCTCTTGAGGAATACTTTTAATAGATTTGGATGACATTTAGTAGACGGATAGCAAGCATGTGACCCAGATTGAAACATGGAGTACTTTTGAAGGTGTAAAAAGACACAAATTGGTAGTTTTGGTAATTTTTATTTTTGTAATATTTTATACTTTTTTTATAAAAATTAACATAAACAAAATACTTTCTGGGGGTTAAAATGAAAAGAGAAAATTCTACTTTATATACTTTTTTACATATGGTACTTTTTAACTTTTGGTAGGTTTTCTCTTGAAGAATACTTTTAATAGATTTAGATGAAATTTAGTAGATGAATATCTAGCATTTGACCTAGATTGAATTATGGAGTCTGTACTATTTAAGGGCTAAAAAAGGGACAAATTGGAAGTTTTGGTCCTTTCTTGTTTTGTTACTAAGATTTTCTAAATATTTTTGGGGGCTGAAATGAGATAAAATTATACTTTTGGCACTTTTTTACTTATGGTGCTATTTTAATTTTATTGCTCTGTTACTTTTGGTACTTTTGGTACTTGTTTTACTTTTTGTATTTTTTTCTCTTGAGAAATTCTTTTAACAGATTTTAAAGAAATTTAGAGACGGATAGCAAGCATATGATAGATGAAAATTTTGAGTACTTTTGAGGGGGTAAATCAGGGAAAAATTTTTACTTATGGTACTTTATGTCTTTTTTTATTATTTTTATTTACGTTCAGTTACATTATACTTTCTGGGAGATAAAATAAGAAAAAGATTATTCTTTTGGTGCTTTTGAGTTTTGGTACTTTTTCGAAGTCGATTGTAAAAGCTAGTTAGACATAAAATAGTTATGTGTCAACTTTATTTAAGTAACGGGAAAGTAATTATGTCAAGATTTTTAATATTTTCAAAAAAATGTATGTATTTTTTTTATTGAATTTGCAATGATTTTTCTATTTATTAAAATTAAGGGTACTTTGGAAGAGGCATAAAACGGTACAAATTTGTACTTTTGGTTCTTTTTAATATGTTTATTATTTTTTGTCGTTGACTTGCAGTTAATGAGAAAAAAGCCGGTTTCCTTCATTAACATGTAGCGTGAACTAAGTGAAGGCTAAAAACCATATTTTAATAATTTCTCTTTTTCTGGCCCGCAATGGCGAACGCTATCGATCGCTGGATTTCTAGACGTAAATAAACTAACTTGCGTTATTTTAATAACCAATTTTATTTAAATTATTATTTCCTTAATGGCACAAAAGCTAAATAATGATAAAGAATGGATGATTAGAAAATCGGGAGACAAATAATAATTTCATTTTTGATAATGTTACGATAGAAACGTGTTACTTATAATAATTTCTCTAAGGAAAAATTATATTTGTCATGATTTTTCTATAAGAACGTATTCTTGGTCTAAATTTATCAAAAGAAAAATTGTTATTGTCATGATTTTTCTATAGAAACGTAACGTTTGTAATAATTTCTCTCGAAACTTCTTAATTTTAATAGTTTCTCTATAGAAGAATATTTATTTTTTAATAACTTTATTATGGAAAGTTTCATATGTAACGACTTTACCATAGAAAAAACTCATTTGAAAAGAATTTTTCTTTAAGAAACTTTTAATTGTAATTATTTGAAAAAAATCATTATAGTGATTCTCAAGAATGTTGTCATATTAAATAAGTTTTTTTTTTTTTCGAAAAAATTTTATTTCATCTAAAAAAAAATATATTTTGATGACTTTTTCGAGAAAAATTTGTTTATTTGGATGCTTAAAGCTTGAAGAAGGGCTAGATCAGATGTAATACTGCCTTCTGTCGGTAAAGGCCGTGCCGCACTATCCTACACAGTCGCGCGATTTGCAAAATATGACATGTGTGCTAAAAATATATAGCAGAGTGGACTAAAAATGCAACTGTGTGACAGATTTTTTGGCAAGTCGTGCGATTTTTAAAATTTTATAAAAATTTTCACAAAATGATAGTTTTCATGCGATCAGTGGAGTATTTATTGGCAACCAGATGTTTTGGCTTCAGATTTGTATGATAGTGTGGCACCTACAACACCATTTTGAAACGATTTTTTAAAGTCGGTTAGATTTTTGCAAGATTTTCCTGTGAATGAAACGTACGATTGTGTATGATAGTAAAGCACGGCCTTAAGTATGATCGTAGACCCATAAAAAAAAATGTCCAACAGGTGGCGCTGTAGGTGCCAAACGAAGCTTTACACAAAACAAAAACTTTTCTATTTCATGGGATTGTGTTGAAAAATTAGATTTTAATATAATTTTTAAAGAAAAAAATTCTGCTTACCCTGCCTTTTTTATTATTAAAAATAAAGTGTAGCAAAACATGATGTCTAAAGATTTTTTCTATATTTGTAATCATTTTTATTTATATATATTTTTTGTAAGATAATTTTTCATTAAAAATATTTTGTCAAAGAAAAATGTTATGGATTAATATATGATTATACGGAAAGTATTTTGCTAGGAATATTATTTATACAATTTCAGCTTAAATTTATTGTCCTTTTTGTTCAACATTGAAGATGTATAGTAGTTTCTTAACTATAATATGTTTGCAAACTGTTTCCTATTTAATCTATTTTTATTTCTTTTATTAGTGCAAAGAATATATATTTAATGTTAGACAATTAATTTAGTTTTTTTTTGGCCAACTTAAGGAGCATTTACGTTTATGTTTATAAAAGTTTCGGCAAGAACGAAACACATTTTGAAGAACAAAAAAAAAATTTTTTTTCGGTTTGCCTTAAACTACTCTGAAAGAAACCTAAAGAAAATTAATATTTACTTAAGGTAGATTTATGAGGCGTTTTAGTTCTTTTTATGTTTAACTACGAATAAACCATTTTATATTTAGACACGAGTGCAAGATATGTAACTTCTTCTGAAAATGAAAATGAAGACAAAAATATATGAGGAAATGAAAGAAAAAGTAAATAGACATGAAATGAATTGTTATTTTATGTGAATAAGAAAAGTTGGAGAAAGTTTGAAGGAAACAAAAGGTAATAATAAAAACCATTTCTGTTGTAATTTTAATTTAAAAAAAAAGCTTTGAATTTGATGGACGAGGGTAAAAGAACTTGTGGTTTTAAGGCCTAATAATTTCTATTTTTTGCTGCATGATATACAGTGTGGTTTTCTAATGTTTTGTTTTGATATTAAAAGAAAAATTGTAGAACGTGTTTCTCTGTGAATGCCACTTTCTTTTTAGTTCTAGACTACTACAACAAAGTACCCAATGAAAAAGTTTTCTAAAGGAACAAGGACCAGTTTATTGTTTTGACTGCTCACCGAAAAGAATTCCGCTTGTCTACAATTGCATTAAGAGGCCATCAATATCGAATTAAATACAAGAATCATATTATATTAAAATCCTTTCAACAGGTAACACTAAAAAACACTGAATTTTTTTCTTTAATACTCAAGAAATTCAAAAATTTATAATTAAATGTCTGGCATTAATTATGGAAAGACATTTAAAATGATTAAAAGAAATCAAATTAGAAATTATAAACAAATTTAATTTTTATTGTTGCCGTTAGAAGCAATTAACGCGCGTCAGTGCGACTATTTTCATTTTGGCCTTTTGTTGAAATTAAATATTAAAATATCATTTTAACAAAAACAGTTAAAAAAAGAATTTGTATAAAAAAAAAATGAATAAAAATTTTCCTTAATTAAAGACAAAATAAATGTCGGACACATGTCA
This sequence comes from Lypha dubia, assembly GCA_947311025.1. Lineage (NCBI taxonomy): Eukaryota > Metazoa > Arthropoda > Insecta > Diptera > Tachinidae > Lypha > Lypha dubia. Next base: position 17,290,192 of record OX371263.1, on the reverse strand, counting down.
AACACAAATATTGCTTTAGCGGCTATAATGTTACGAGTATTGTGTATGTGTTTATCTACTTTATGTATTTTAATGTTTTGTTTAACATTTAGCTTTAATTAATAGTGACAAGAATTTTAGTTTTAACTGAATATCAATGAAATAGAAAAAAGTCTTGCATTTCTTTCTTTTGTCATTTCAGGCCTTCTTTTCTATTGTTTTCTATTTAAATATTTAATGGGATTTGTTATTCAAAATATCTTTAAGAATATCTACCTATTGCGGAAGACTGAACGTTTGAAGCGTTAGAATAAAAATATCATTCGTTAAGGAAGGCATCTTATGCAGACAAAACTATATACTAATATTCATATAAGTTTAGCCTTATTTCATTGAAAATATTATGAAAATTTATAATTAAGCTGTTTTTTAAATGAATTCCAGTGTCATATGCTGCGAAATCGCATATAGGCAATTGCATATTTTTTTCTGTGCAATTAATGTTGATCTAAATAAAATATTTATATGTTTTAACAGTTTTTAAGAATTTTCACACCAATTTATTAGTGCATATTTTTGCATATTTTTGCATATTTAAAAATTAGTATCATATCTTGACATATATGGCACTCTGTTGCATATTTAAGGCATTTTTTGTGTTTTTTTGGGATATTTGCTTGTTTATCTTGCTTATTTATATAATTTTTAATATCAATACCCGTTTTTACAAAGAAGAAAACTATTAAAAGTGAATTTTGATAAAGTAATTGCTTTAAACTTGCAATTATGAATTTTTTTTCGGCACTTTAAAACTCATTTGAGAATGTTTCAGAACTAATAGAGAATTTTGGCATCAATTTTTAAGTGCATATATTAGCATATTTTTGCATATTTTACTATTTACAATATAATTTTACATATATCGGTCTACCCCGAATATTTAGGGTATTTTTTTTTTTTGAGTTTTGTGGGATATTTGCTTGTTTATCTTGCTTATTTATATAATTTTTAATATCAGTATCCCTTTTTACAAAGAAGAAGACTATTAAAAATGTATTTTGATTAAGCAATAGGTTTAAGCTTCGATTATTAATATTTTCTGCAATATTTCAGAACTAATAGAGAATTTTGGCATGAATATGCTAATGCAAATTTTCGCATATTTTACTATTTGCAGCATAATTTTGCATATATCAGACTATTGCGCATACTTAAGGCAAGTTTCTTGTTTTTTTTTTTTTTTGGCATATTTTGACTTGTGCTATGCCAATAACTACCTTAAAAAAACTACAGCGGCAGCACTTTTTTTACCTTTACACCTAAACTGAATGAGAATTCCCTTTATCATTGTTACATACATATGTCGTTTGCAAACAAACAAAAAACAAATAGAATGATTTAGCGAATCTATGAATTAACAAAATCATTAATTTGTGGAGATAAAATTTAATAAAAATTCGTACGTCTTTGAATGATTTTTAAGATGTAAAATTAAAACTCATTTATTTGACATCCAGTTCTTTGATTGCTGTTTTATCGTTCACTTTACGATTTTTTAGGTTTATTAATTTTAAAGACTATAAAAAATTTTTTTTTTAATTACAAATAAATTATATTTTATGACTTTTAAACTAAATTGTGCAAAACATGACAAATACCGAGCACAAATGAAGAGCCACAAGACAACAAACGCAAAACGCCCATAATTTTACTTGGCAAATAACAGCAAATAAATTTACAAAGCAAAAATAAATAAAAGAAAATAAATCTATAAAAATATTCAATAAAATTTTAATAAGCAGCAGCCACTAGAAAAACAAACTTGTTTGAACGATTTTTTTTTTATTTCAAGTTCACAGAAGACTCATACAGACGGGTTGCGGCCCACAGCAAAAATAAAACGAAACAAAAAAATACCAAAGCAATTATTCAATATCGTACAACAGATAATGATACCACCAATAATATTAAAAAAAAAAAAGAAACGATTGGCATCATAAAAGACGAGCATGACACATGTTAACAAATTAATTTCATGCTATTTTTTTATTTTTGGCGATTGACACTGAAATCAATAAAAAAACAAAAAAAAAAATAGGACATAAATACAATAAATGATTCCTAGAAATTCTGTAATAAGCTTAACATTTTATCAGCTTCCTTTTGCTAGAAATTTTGAGAATATTTATTGATGTCCCGAAGGGTCAAAGATTGTGTTTGATTGATTTTTTTTTCAGCATACACAAGCTTTCTGTATACACATATTTTCATCGAATAATAAATTCTCTGTTTATTTCCAAAGAAAATCTATTAAAGTTTAAATAATTAATGAAAAATATGAATGTATTTGATTAAATTGTAAATGGTGTTTAGAAAATTTTTCAATTTAATGTTAGCAACATTGTCTAAGACAAAGTTAGTAAGTATCAAGGCGAATTAAACCAGATGGCAGCGGGAGAAAACAAGAACTTGCCAGCACGATAAAAAGTAATGCCAAAACAACTGAAGCTGTCAAAAATATAACCAGAAAACAGCTCTTTGACATTTTCAACTAAAATATAAGTAGGGAACAAAATATTCAGCTATCGTAACGCTGCGACCTGGTTTAATTCGCCTTGTACAAGCATACTTCTGAGTGTGTGTGTGGGTGTGTGTAATTTAAAACAAAATTCTGTGAGAATGAATGAAAACCAATGACGAATTTTATGTTGTCTTAATTAAATCTAGATGACATAAATATAGTAAAATGTAAAGAAACTGCATGTTTATTATAACTGACTATATTATGTTTTCAGCAACCATGTACGTACATATTTAATAATATCATACAAAATGGAAATGATTATGGGTTAAAACTTGTAGCATCATGCTGACTATAGTATGTTTTCAGCAACCATGTACGTTCATATTTAATAATATCATACAAAATGGAAATGATTATGGGCTAAACCTTGTAGCATCATGGAGACTATAGTATATTTCCAGCAACCATGTACGTACATATTTAATAATATCATACAAAATGGAAATGATTATGGGCTAAACCTTGTAGCATCATGAAGACTATAGTATATTTCCAGCAACCATGTACGTACATATTTAATAATATCAGACAAAATGGAAATGATTATGTGCTAAATCTATGTAGTATCATGGTAACTATGTAATTTTTTTAACAAACATACACGTACAGATTGTGAATGAGTATACGTCGGCACCTGCCTTTACGGCTTAAATCCGACGGTGTACTTAAACACTTAGTGTAGATTAAGCGTTCACCATCGCCCCTGAGCCACCCCACTCAGGAACCCGAAGGCACCCCCGAGGGGATGACAACAGGTAGCAACTTCTCAGACATGACCAAGGCCCGTCATGTCCAAACACCTTGCTAAAGTGAGCGAGCTACCTAAACTCTGGAATCCTGTTGTTTCACAACAGCACATAGAGGCTTCGCATCGGTAGACACGAAGTCCGCAAAGCGAACATCAGTCTTTAAACCGACACCACTCACAGCTTTTGGTAACAACCACAACCACTACGTGAACTCTCGAAAGAGACCTCAACCAACAACCGGCCCATGGGATCCTGTAACCGGTATAGTAGAGGAGGACTCTACTTCCCGGTGTTAACATTCCCCCATGTGGGCTGCCGGCCCCGTAGTACCGGTTCAAACTACTGGTAAAGTTTCGAAAGGAAATCCCAAAAGGGATTAACTTTCTATTGGTTTTGGTCATGGGCTAGACCTTAGGTACCCTTACACCTTCTATGTAGACTTACGTGGCAAGCCACTACGTTCATTATAAAATATATGCACATTCCGTTGCTCTGTTAATTCAGAGATTGGTCCGAGCATATAAGTTTTATGGGTAACTGGCAAAACGTTATGTCTACAAAAATCAGTTACCCTATACCCCGGGGAGTATTGCATCTTGTTGTTGAGAATCAACAAGATGAACTATCTACCCACCGGGGGACATACACGTACAGATTGTGAATGAGTATACGTCAGCACCTGCCTTTACGGCTTATCTGACGGTGTACTTAAACACTTAGTGTAGATTAAGCGTTCACCATCGCCCGTGAGCCACCCCACTCAAGAAACCCGAAGGCATCCCCGAGGGGATGACAACAGGTAGCAACTTCTCAGACATGACCAAGGCCCGTCATGTCCAAACACCTTGCTAAAGTGAGCGAGCTACCCAAACTCTGGAATCCTGTTGGTTCACAACAGCACATAGAGGCTTCGCATCGGTAGACACGAAGTCCGCTAAGCGAGCATCAGTCTTTAACCGACACCTCTCCCAGCTTTTGGTAACAACCACAACCACTACGTGAACTCTCGAAAGAGACCTCAACCAACAACCGGCCCATGGGATCCTGTAACCGGTATAGTAGAGGAGGACTCTACTTCCCGGCTTAAACATTCCCCCATGTGGGCTGCCGGCCCCGTAGTGCCAGTTCAAACTACTGGTAAAGTTTCGAAAGGAAATCCCAAAAGGGATTAACTTTCTATTGGTTTTGGTCATGGGCTAGACCTTAGGTACCCTTACACCTTCTATGTAGACTTACGTGGCAAGCCACTACGTTCATTATAAAATATATGCACATTCCGTTGCTCTGTTAATTCAGAGATTGGTCCGAGCATATAAGTTTTATGGGTAACTGACAAAACGTTATGTCTACAAAAATCAGTTACCCTATACCCCGGGGAGTATTGCATCTTGTTGTTGAGAATCAACAAGATGAACTATCTACCCCCCGGGGGACATACACGTACATATGAAATCATTAAATCTGCTTATCTACAATAGGAGGACACTTTGATAGATCCGTGACTATCTAAATGTAAAAAAAAATGTCTTCGCCAATAATCTATATTATTTCTAATCAAAGTTTCCTTCAAGTTCGATACAGTTTGAAGGTCCAACACCTTCATAGTTTTCTCGTTTTTTTCAACTAATAATATTTCTTAAGGTTCATAAAATTAAGTTTTGTAATCATATTTCATCACGAATTTATTTTTATTATTGGGACCAGCACTCAGAATATGACCCCTATGCAACTCTTCTTTTGCGCGTTATGTTAATTTTTTTAGCAGTGTTGAGGCGCCTCCGGTGTTAAGTAGACGCATTATCTTTGTTAAGCTGTATTAGCAGACATTTTATTAATTGTTTTACTTCGCCAATGTTTCTGCTAACCGACGAAGGAGGGTGATGTTGTGTACATTAGCTTGAAACAGCATCAATCGCTGTCGGAACAGTTTTATAGTGACCAGTGCTATCTATGCCTTCATCACTTAAATAGTAAAAGAGTTAAGCCTTCTAAATTTTCAACATCTATCTTCTCTACTCTACGTAGGGGTCATCATCTGAGTGCTGGTTCTACTTAAAAAATATAAAAAATAAAAATAAAAATCCAGAATATATATGCGTATGAAAACAGTTACTATTACCTCACTGTAGGGTATTTAGAATAATAGCAAGGCAACATAATACTCAATAAAACTTTTAGCTAAATGCAAATATTTAAATGAAAAAAAATTTAAATAATACAGTATAAGTGCATGTTAAATACCATGAGGGCCAAAGGGGTATCCGGAGCTGGTAATATCAACTAAAGCACACAAACAAACAAATAAACAAACAACTACAATAAAAACATCAACATGCATGTGTGTAAATGTTAAATAGAAAACCCTGAATAAGTAGAAGTACAAATAAACATTAACATGAATGAGTATTTGATTAACCTCACTTTTTATGCATGCAACTTACGCTTGAGTTTGTGTGTGTGTGTGTTAGTGTTATTGTGTCCATGTATTTTTCTGTGTATTTGTTACTTAAACAAAAATGGAACAAAAACGCATTTAAATATCTAATGTAAACTTAAGTGCTGCTAATTATGGCATTTTCGTTATGTTGTTTATTATTTTATTTATTATTTCTTTGAAATCTTTCTTTTATTTAATGCAATGAATGTTCTTTTTTTTTTGGAAAAAAAGAAGTTTAGTAGTTTGTGACTGCTAAAACAAGTATTAGAAATAAATAGACAGACAGTTATTAGAAAATATTCGTTTAACGTAAATAAACAGTTAGACAAAGTTGTTCGTAATTATTGTCAATGCACAATTTTCTATAAGAAGATTTGTGCATATAATTCTCATAATTACACATTTGTGTCTGCATGCATGTGCTTATATGTATGTGTGTGTGTGTGTGTGTGTAGCAAAATATAGCACAAGTCAATAGAGATTTATTTAGAAATCATATGTATGCACTCGTACATAAATAATAGAAACTAATGACACAATATTATGGTTTCTTGTTCTTCTTCTGTATTATTTTATGCTTTAATTGTTGTTTTTGCAAATTCAAGTACATTTCTTATTATTATTTTTTTTTTTTACTTGTTGTTTTTGTAACCCAAATTCAATGAAAAAGATTAAATATGTAAAATGTGGTTTAGTTTGTTGCTTTTTTTTAAAGAGTTTTGGTTGAATTTTGTAAAGTTTATAATTAAAAGAATATACTTTTTTTGCAAAACAAAAAAAAAATTGGGAACAAAATATTTTGTATTTTTAAAAAAAAAAAAAAAAACACTTAAAATTGGATTTTTAAAAAAGTTTTAATAGATGAAAACTTGTTAAGCATCAGCCACATTTTACGTTTAAATTTGCATTGGAAAATCAACTGATATCGGCTTAGCCGATGCCGATCGGTATCCGATCGCTGGAACAATACTTTTTTGTAAGATCTTGAGTTCGAAATTTCAATACTGACAGTACCATTCTGGCACGTTGTAAAAGTTTTCTATCCTAATTCGAAAACTAAATTTTTTTTATTATATATTTAGTGCACGCCGCACTGTGGAACATCTTCAGACATTTTTGTGCAATAATTATAAGGAGTAGTCTAACATTATTGATATTTGACACCGAGCATTGTACTGACTAAGTAAAGAAAAAACATAAAATTTCATCAAATCACCCACTGCACTTGAATTCCAAATTGATTTTTTTGCCTACAAATTTTTCTATCCAAGCAAAAGTCTTTTTGTGGTACATAATTTTTTAGAAGAAAAAAAAAGAAAAGACACATGAACATTTTCATTTAAATCAACCATGCCCACCAACCTACCGCCCATGCAATCCAAATCGATATTTTCTATCCAAGCTAAGGACTTCAAATTTGATACATAGTTTTATAGAACAAGAAAAAAGGGTTACCAAATTTCATTAAAATTGGCCATGCCCACCAACCTACCGCCCATGCAATCCAAAACGATTTTTTCGAAAAACAGTTTCGTAACTTTTACCAGAAATTTAAAGTTTTCATCATGTTCTGAAAATTTCTCTGAGAACTAATTTTGTTTTAATCAAAAGAAGACACTCTTAACTTTCATTTTATTGAAAAAAAAAAAAACAGCTTGGACTATATTAATTTTTATTCTTGGATAAAAAATAAAAAATTAATTTAATTTCTAGAGGCTTATAGAGTTTTAGCAGATCTTCTTAATGGTACTGTTCTTCTTAAATTTATTTTATACTTTTAAAATATATGAAAGGTAAATGGTATTATCAGGAAAATTATACATAGATCGCGACTACTGACTTACGAGAAAATAAAAGTCAGTTTTTGCTTGCATGTATTTTACTTAAAGTTTTTAAGTATAAAATTCATTTATTTTTTAAAACTATAAATGCACATTTCATCTATAAGAATTTCTCTAGTGCTTGAAATCAGGGTTTTTGTCACCAAAATCCCTCAGTGCATTAGTTTTTATTTAAGGAAAAAAAAACAGGCATTTCTATTGATTTAATGTTTCACTAAACACTTTTTCGAAAACTGCAATTTTATATTAAACGAATATTTACACCATGTTGTATATACAAATATGTATACTATATACATAATCACATACAAATGTAAGAGTATTACTTTTTCTAAGCAAAAATTTTGTTTTGTTGAATTTTCCACAATTATTTTTATTAAAATCTTAGTATTGTTATTTTATTGCATTCCACATATTTCCAAACTGTTGCTTTCAGTAAATTTTTATTTTAAATATAATATTTACTTAAAAAAAAAATAAAGAAATAAATTTTAAATACATACAGTCGAACCTCGATTATCCGGGCCTCTATAAACCGGTTACATCTATTAACCGGCATGCTGATGGCATTATTTTATAACCTGTATTATCAGTTCTTCGTTTTTGTATCTGTAATAACCATGAGTTTCTATTATCCGTGATTAGTTCGGTCCCCTGAGAACCGGATAATCGAGGTTCAACTGTATATGAATGCACACTCCCTCACACATATGAACTTCTGTAAAATAGAATCGTGGTGGATGCCTTGTTTTTATATTTGCATGAGTGCTTGTATGCAATTGACATTTTTTTTCGTGATATCTTCTAGTGAATTGTGTGCCAATAGGAGCACATAAAAATATTTAAATTTCGTTGAAAAAGCACGTACAACAAACACATGTCACTTATATAGAACAGGAAATGTAAGGCACAAAAAATTTCAATATATATACAAATATTCAGAAGAATATTTCTATAACTTCAACCAAATTGGTTGTTTATTGCAGCAATTTCTAATGAATTTTAGATAAATTAATAGCACATTTTTTTCACAAAATATAAACTTATTAAATGCTCGAAACTTTTATTTTTTTTCCCCGGAAATGGCAAATAAACTTTCAGCATTTCTCCACAACTATTTCGTTCATGCTTTAATCAAATCAATACCCGTTGGGTTTGTGTTTTGTTAGTTTGGTGCCTGCAACTGACATGCTATTAATAGCATTTCCAACTACGACTAATAGAGAGATGTTTTAAATTACAACTACAAGCTAAGACCCGGTGTGCTTCGCTAAACCACAAACTTTTTGTGATACTTACATAATTTATTTTTAAAAATTTTATTCAATATCAAATTAATGAATTTAAATTATTGTGATAATAATAAAAGCACACTATAATACATATATGAACAATAACATACATATATTTCCTTAATGTGGGAGGAGCCACACCCATATATCTAAACCGTATACTCTTATCTTGAAATAATTATGTAAATTATCAGCTTACTCACTTAAATAGAATAGAAGATAATATAATATTGGTTCTGATACTATGTGGAAATTGCCACGCCCACTTCTACTATTCTGACTAATTAATTAATTAATATTTCGTTAAAATTAATAGAAAAAGGGCTACGGCACCAAAATGACAAGTTTTAGCTGACTTAGCTCCATAAATATATAAATATGTATATAAAATTATTCTAAAGGGTGGTTTTTATAGAGTGACACAAGTTTAAAGCATAATAAAACAAGGAAATATATTTTTAATATCAATGAAACTGGCTTTATTGGAAAGAAAATTTTATGAAGATAATGTTTGAATATGATTTCTGTCATGTGGCCGGCACGGCTGGCTTGTAGAAAAAGCGCCATCTGGAACACCAATTTTCAACAACTTTTCGCAGCATTTGCGGCCGTATTTCGCTGTTGTTTCGATTGTTGATTTCCAGGTCTTCAATTGTTAGTGGTTTATCGACGTAGACAAGTGACTTAACATAACCCCAAATAAAACCATCGAATGGGGTTAAATCACACGATCTTTACGTGAAATTATTTTTTCATCAAAAGTTTCTTTGAGTAAATCACGATGAGTTTGACAAATAGAACAATTATTTTGATTAAAAATTTCAACAATTTGCACGCGTTGCTCTGGTGCAAGTCGATTCATAATGAAATTTCAAAACAAACTAAACAAAAAGCAACTATCAGCTGTTAAATGAGTGCTCAAATAAAGCAGTGATGCCAATTTAAAGTTGTTACACTCTATAAAAACACCTTTTATTTGGGTTGTGCCACGCCCACTAATTTTTTTGCTAAACATTGGACTATATCAAAGGAGAAAACTCCTACAAAATTTCAGGTCATTTGCTCTAACGCAAGAATATACCAAATTTATTATTTGGGAGTTGCCACGCCCACTTGAACACTACTTCATACATTTCATTTAAAGCCAAATTAAAAAAAAAAAGATAAAACATATAAAATATCAAGATTTTTACTGCATTAGTTTTATGTATAAATTAAAAAGTTCATTTGTATGGGGAAGGTGCCACGCCCACTCATTTTTTTTTCTAATTACTATTTTCTGACCATGCAACTTATATATAAACTTTATGCAGTTACTTCATTAGTTTGCAAGATATTTGAAAGTTATTATGTGGAAAGTACCACGCCCACTTTTTTAATACATAATACTTTTTCCTTTAAAACCACGCAAACAAAATTTTAAGTTTTATTAGTTCCATAAATATCATAATATAAAAAGTTGCAACTATATGAGCAGTACCACGCCCACTTAAGACATTAAAAAAAAATATGTATATAACTACCCTAATGTTGCTTGTTGATCATCATAAATATAATATGAAAATTCCAGCAAGATTAGTTTACAGTTTTTACCTCTCAAACAAACAAACAGACAGAAATATTCAGTTTTAGGCATATAGAAATATCGTATTTATGTTGTGCTATTTTTATATCTTTAGTAATACTAGAGATCACCAAAGCATGAAAAAATGAACTTATTTACACATACGGATTTATATGAGACGACAAAAAAAAACGAAAGAAATATTTTCATTTGTTTAGAAGACAAGCCACAAAATTATGAATATGTTCCCATAAATCATTTAATTTTTATATTGATTGATAGCCAAGCACACAAGTTATAAATGTACTTCAAATATGTGCCGGTTTTATTAGAAACGGAATAAGTCTGTTTATCTTAATGACATGATGGCTTTCAATATTTCATTTAGTCAGATTGATGTAAGTATATTAGTGAATGTAAAGATGTATTATATAGACATTTAGATATTTCCGAATTATTTGCTTAAGCATTTTTCGTAGAAAACGCCACTATATATATACAAGTCTAGTATAACAATCAGTCTTTATTTTAGATGTGTGCTATACCAATTTGTTAAAAAAACCTACAAGGGTTCAAATGTGTGCACGTATGTGTGAGTTTTTGTGCATGTTTGTATATTGAACTTTTCTGTTTCGTATGATTGTGAACGCATACAATAATATGATATGCATTGATTGCTGCTACGAAAAAAAGAATTCTTTTTTTATTTTTGTACATGTTGTTGATTTAACCCAAATAATTTTTGAGCCATATAAAATATTGAATAAGACATGTACAACAAAACAAACAATTGAAAAATATACAAACATGAAAATAAGGGAAAAAATTATTTGGAATATTTTAGCTTGAGAAAAAGTTGTCGAAGAGACATCTTGCACGTACATTTGTTTAAAGAATTTTAAGATTTGGAAAATTTTACACAGATCATAGTATTATTCTTTACTGAGTTTAATTATGTACTTGATTTTCTGGTTTAATATCTGTACTCGTATGTAGCAGTAGATTCTAACATATGGTATAAATAAAAAACAATAAAAATATTCACATAAATATTAAAAATTCTGACGTCTGCTACTACTCTTGTAGTATAGTATATCACTAATTATAATAATAGTATCCTGGGAGTGCAACGTACTAAAACTTACTTCTGCTACTACTTTTAAATTACAGTACTCCCGTTATACAAGAACCACTGGAAGTGAAAGGTGCAGCCCATTTTACAACATAGGATTCAATTACATCATCAAACTGCTATTGCGTTCTATTAGAGATTTGTATTTTTATACTTAATAGCAGGCGTATATTTGTCACAATAACAGTAGTAGTAAAAGTAATATATTGTCAACTGAAAAACAATACCATTCACACTTACGACAATTTGAAAATTTACTATTGAAAACAAATTATATTTGCTACAAACAGCAAATCTTTAGCGAGAACACAATTATAGCATAATGTTGGCAACTTTCCTGTACAAAGCACACTTCCAAAGATCTTATCTACTATAAACAGCAAAATTAACAAATATATGATGTTTATAACAAATAGTAAAAACAAAATATGGAATGCAATAATCGGCATACATACATACGAGGGCGGATTGATATTGAAGCTACCTAAGTAGGAAAAAAACCATTATTTTTTTTTTTCAAAAACCATTTATTTCTCAACATAGTCTACTTTTACCTCAATACACTTAGTAAGACGATATTAAAACTTTTTTATACCATTTGAATAATATGATTTCGGGAACCCCTCAAAATACGCGTTAGTTTCGGTAATCACTTCTTCGTTTGATCTGAATCTTTTTCCTGTGAGCCATTTTTTCAAGTTTGGAAACAGGAAAAAGTCACTAGGAGCTAAATCTGGACTATATATAAGGTGGATGATCAACCAATTCGAAGTGTATTTCATATAATTTTAGCATCGTATCTAATGCTGTGTGAACCGATGCGTTGTCTTGAAGAAAGAGCCCTTTTTTCTTGTTTAAAAGTGGTCGGTTTTTCTTGATTGCATCAATCAATTGATCCAATAATGCACGATAATACTTTCCTGTGATTGTGGATCCTTTTTCAAGATAATCGATGAGCAATAGTCCGTGTGCATCCCAAAATACAGTGGCCATAACCTTGCCAGCCGATTTCATTCTTCGGAGCACTTCCACCAGCTTCCACCCATTGTTTCGATTGATTTTTGGTTTCAGGAGCCACGTTTCATCAACAGTTATAAATCGACGCCAAAAATCAACAGGATTACGCTTTATCATGTCCAAAAACTGCTGTAAAGTGGTCTGTCGAACTCGTTTTTGTTCGACACTGAGCAAACGCGGCACCCATCTTGCCGATAGCTATTTCATATGCAAATGTTCATGCAAAATGTTGAATACACGTTCATATGATATGTTTACCATTTCAACAATCTCACGTTAATTGACTCGGCGATCATTTATATCGATATCGAGGATTTTCTTGATACTTTCTTCAGTAACCACCTCTTTTGGTCTTCCTGTTGATGGTATTGTCGCAGTGCTTGTTCGGCCGCGTTTAAATTCAGCAATCCAATATTTTACCATGTAATCTGACGGCGCAGAATCACCGTAATGTTTATCGAGCTTTTCTTTTGTCTCTTTCGCCGTTTTCCCTTTCAAATAATAGTATTTAATCACTGCACGAAATTCGCATTTTTCCATTTTTCAAGAAACACAAAAGTTGCTTACTTCAAACGACTACAACAAATAAACTAATCCATGAATTTGGGTGAAATTTTAACAGCTGTAATAGCAAAATTTACAGTTATATACATATTATAGCATATATATAAATATATATGTATAGAAATATATACATACTACTTGCACATACATATGTATATATCTTAAAATACTAATTTTTCAAAAATTTACTTTTAATAGCACTGTGAAGAAGCCAATTTTATTACAATACTAAATGAAAAACTTGTGTTTATAAATTTCTACTAATTATAGCAAATTCGATAATATTTATTATAATATCTAATTTTTTAGTATGTTCATAGTTGTAACAAATTTAAAAAGAAAAAAACCGTATCATTTTATAGCAATTTTCAAAACTATAGTTTAAATACCATTGTAGCAAAAAAAATAAACAAATTTTTTATTTTATTTTATAAAAAAAAACAGTGTTACATATCGATAGCTAAAATCTAAAACCACGTCACTAACATTTTTATTATTTTTCAGTAGAAACAAAATATGTATGTTATATGTTACGTACTTTCTAAGTAGTTACGTACTTTCGGTTTTCCCTTATAAAATGTCTAATTTGTAATATATGAGAGTAAAAATTGGTAAGGGCATCGATGTTGATGATATGCCTTGTAATCCATCAAAAAACCGATTTCTCATTTTTTGTTAGTTACGTGGTTTTGGGTTTTAGCTAACGATATATACGTACTATCAAAAGCAAATATGTAAATAAATGCTAATTAAATTTTATTTTATTAAAACCAACTTTAAAATTATTTGCTATGTAAAGCATATTTCTAATATATGTATGTATTAATAATAATAGTATATTGAGCCAAAAAAAATATTATAGAAAATGTTAGTTTTATAAACAAGTACTACAATAAGATTTCAATATTTTTACTAATAATAATAAGTTTTGTAAATCTTGCCATCAATAGCATAAACATCAATAGTATTATAAACAGGTATGCATAAAAACTGATAGCAACTGTTATAAACTTTTTCAACAAATAATTGTATTTTCATACGATTCACTTAGAAAAGTAAAATACAAAATATATTTACTACTAGTAGCAAATTTATAAATATATATATATATATATATATATATATATATATATATATATATATATATATATATATATATATATATATATATATATATATCGATATCCCTAATATATAGGTACATAGTTATAGCACATTTACTTATTTTATAAAAATTTTAAACGAAATTTGATTTTTAGAAAATATAAATAATTAATACCTAGTAAAACTTAACAAATATACTATTAATAGCAAATACCTATTTGGGTATCCATACCATATTTTTAATACATATGGATATTTATTGCTAGTTTGTGTATAGAAAATAGCAAATCTTCTTAATATAGATTAAATGTAGCAAAGCGTATTATAAATTTGCCAAAGCATTATTTCATATATACAAATCTAGAAAAAATTACTATGTATTGGAAGTCTTGCACAAACCTAGCAAATTGTTCAAGAATAACTTATACAAATGTATGTATGCAATATGTATTACAAACATATGTATGTAAAGAGCCAATTTACATAAAATATTCTATAAATAAATAAGTTTCTTTATATTTTAACGAAATTTTGAGCAAAACTTTACTTATGTAAATTACCCAAAATTTACCATAATTAACTAAATGAAGCAAAAAATTAAACAAGCTGCCTAAACTTGTCGTAGGTACATATTAATATATTAAAATAGCTGCTATTTTTTTTTACGGAAATATTTTCATGTTTATTTTGCTTAATTAAAATTTAGTTGGCTACTTATCTACTATTCCTACTCTGCCTTAAATTAAAACATTATGTTTTGTGACCGTTTTGTTTCCCCAACCATTTCTGCAGCCATTATTTTAACACTAGTCGACATTCATCTGTCTGAATATTCATCTATTCATCCTCGTATTTATTCAGGCCTACAATAAACCTCTAATTAAAAATATGTCAAACAACAAACAAAGCGGTGACTTTATAAATAAATAACAACAACTCGTAGCAGTAAAACATCTAACTAACTAACTAACTACAACAACAAGGAAAAAGTATGTAGAAAAAAAAAATTTGCTGCATAAACAAAAACTTAGCAACAACAATAATGTCATAAAAAAAAAACTTTCAATATCATCAAGAAAACAAACAAGTTGCTGTGTTGTAGTTGTTGCTATCTTATTTTATTTTTCATATTAAAATAGCAAGAAAAGAACACGAAACCTAAAAGAAAAGAGCAAAAATAAAAAAAAAATGTTAAAAAGAAAAATGTGGAAAATGACAAAGTCATTGAGAAAAACCCAAGTGGAGACGTTGGCAGCTGTAGTGTAGTGTGTTGAACCCAGAATATAGTAGTATGTGTGTGTGTGTGTTTGCGCACTTGTATATAAAAGTTAAATAAATTATTTACAAGTTTTCCTGCTTATGCTGCCTGCTATTTCATATTTTTATGACATGCAAAGACCACAATGACTTCATAATTAAATTGTTGTAATAAAAGTTTTGTTTTTCTTATTTTGTTTCCTACTTTTACACCTCAACTGCTGTGAATAGCAGCAAAGTTCTACTACTTGGAGTTGAAGAAACAACCAAGTAGTGTCCGACGTGATTAAAAATAAGCTTGAGAAGACAAATTAACAATAACTTTTGTACTCAAGCTTTTAAGTGTATATAAGGATAGGGAGGAACTAAGTACGTACGTACGCTTAAATAAGTAGCTGAAAATGTAGAGCTGATAACAGATGACTTTTTGTGATTATATACATATATAATACAGTGAGTAAAAAAACTACTACTAAAGTTAGTACTTAAATGTTAATTGAACCACCAAAATGTTTTAAAAGTTATTTTAAAATAAAAGAAGAGTGGATCTAATGTAGAGAACGGAAAAAAACATTTAGTTTTATGACATTAGAAATATCACACACTGTAACAAACCTAACAGTTTACTCACATTTCACAATCAAACGCATTTTGAGAAATGTGTAAATAAGTAATTAATTGGGTACAATTTACGTACTATTTATTTGTTCCCTCATTGAATTTGTTTGATTTCTTTTGTTGTTAAGTAGATACTCAAAATAGGTCAATCAATTTTGGGCGATTAATTTACTGATAACCTAAATAAATAAATAACATGTAACATGATGTTATGGGTTGGCGAGCCTACTTTACACAAAGTGAAATTCTTTTGAAAATATTAATAATGAAAAATATATAAAATTTCTGCTTGGTTTTGCAACAAAATTGATGTCCCTCTTAGAAAATAAAATTAAAACGAAAACAGGCAGTTAATTACACACTTTTGTGTCGTTGTTCCTAACAAATTTGCCCGGTCTATTAACACAGCAATCCTGCTGGTAGCTGTTTTCTTTCGTGTTCACGAGGAATCTGTTTAATGAAGAAAAATCTTGCTGTACGAACGAGTAAATTTTATAAAGCTATCAAATGTTTTCCTATCAAATCCTTGAAGTGAATAAATATAATAAAATCTTAATTAAAAACTTTTATTTAAAACTTTTACGTTATAGTCATCATTTATTTTAAAAAATATTGCATACATATGAAAACACTTCAGAGAAATTAATTACATTTTCATGATTGAGTTGTATTACGTTTTTGTTATAACTTATTTGCAGTACTGGTAAACAATATTTTTGGCAGTGGGCCAGGCCAATATTGAAAAACAAAGTATGTAGACACACACGTCATCAGTTTTTGTAATTAAGTATTTTAGATTTTTTTTTTTAATTTAATAAACTGTAAAATTAAGGAATATGAGTACGTTTAACCTACGACCGACACAATCGACGGTATTCTGGAAGAAAATTTTTTTTATTTGTTTGTTTATTTAAAAAAAAAAAAAAAAACAGCCCTAAAATAACAACATTCACAAATACAAATAATTAAAGAAACATTTGCATGAATTCGCATAAATTTAAATTAAAACCGATCAGTTAAAACTCAAAATTTCTTTATTTAATGTGTAGTACAATTGATACAATTAAGTTTTAAATAAAACGTCATTCAAATGGCCTTCACGACTTCTTCTGCAGGAATGAATTGGATGCACCCAATTTTCGAGCACTTTTTCCACTAAATCAAGTCGTATGTCATGAATGGCACACTTTTAATATTGACTTGTAAAGCTTGAAGAGAGAAAGACCAATGACTTCAAATAATCCCAGAAGAAATAGTCTAATGTTGTTAAATCACAACTTCTTGGAGGCCATTCAATGTCACAATTTCTCGAAATAATCGAATCTTCAAACTTTTCTCGCAATAATTCAATTGTTGCATTTGCTGTGTGACACGTTGCCTTGTCTTGTTGGAAACAAATGTTGTCAAGATCAACTTCTTCCAATTTCGGCCATAAAAAGTTGGTTATCATCGACCTACACCGCTCTCCATTGACAGTAACGGTGTTACCAGCTTCATTTCGAAAGAAGTACGAACCGATGATTCCACCAGACCAAAAACAACACCAAACTGTCAATCTAGGCGAATGTAATGGTTTTTCATGAATAATTTGTGGATTTTCTTCGCACCAGAATGACAGTTTTGTTTATTTACCGCACCACTCAGATGAAAGTGAGCCTCATCGGAGATTATTGTGGCAATTGGAGAACGATTATTTTGATAATGAAACTGAATAATTTGCAATCTTGTTCTTCCGTAAATCTCTCTATGATGAAATTGTAAACACTGAATACAATGAAAAACAAATGACAGATCATGCCATATTACAAATGGCCGAAACGTCACTTCAAAATCATATCATCCCTATTGGGATTTTATTATTTTTATTTTCTTTGCAAAACCAATTAGAGCAAAATACATGACCTTTTAGGTTTACATGTTTTTTAATTTTAAACGCCTATAGCTTCAAAAATACTAAACCCACAGTAAACCACAATATCTTGTTCACTTCTGTGAAAAATTATTTTTAATTTGCTATCAAATTGATGAAAATCAATTAAATAATGCATTCATTAAGCCCATCACAAAAAATCTTCTTGCCTATAAGTTATATGAAAGATATGTAGAAAAGTAAAGAACTTTGCTTACCTTGATCAAAAATTATGGCGACTGTCAACACTGAAAGTAAATAAAAAAAAAATGGAATATTAAAACATAGTCTATGAAAGGAAATTTATATAAAAAATTTATATAAAAATTTAACTTTGCAAAAAACACGGGACATCCGAGAAATTTTTGAAATTCTGAACAGAATCATTACATTAGGGCTAAATTCCCATCGCCTTATTCATAAAAATTTTAAATGTTGGTATTTGAAATCTATTTTAAGAAAAATTTCTTTTGAAATTTTTAACTAAAACACATTGGAAATCTAATTTTTAATGAATATGTACTACCAACAATATTTATATGACTAAAAACAAGTTCAACCAATAAATTTTCATTCCAATATAGGGCCTTAATGGGTCTATTTATCTTATTAACCCTAAAAACCTCTAAGAAGTCTGAAGCGGAATCTAAGTATGTTATGCAGAAATTTAATTTTCTCTTTATAGAAAAAATAATATCCATATTCTCGCCTTTTTTCTATTAAATGCATTTCTATACAACATTTTGAAAAAAAAAAAAAAACAACATTTCAGACATTTTTACTACATCGAAACCAAATTGATTGTTCATAAATCACCTTCACTATCAGTGTTTATCATTTCTAAAATTTATGTTAAAATTATAAATAAAAAATTTACGTATTCAAAATAAACCTACACACTTGAATACATAAAATTAATTAAGTTGAAATATTTCTATGGTTCATGATTTTTTAAATAAGAAAAAGAAAAACATAAATTTTATTAAAAAAAAAAAAAAAAAACACGAAAAATAAAGAGAAAATATAAAATTGTAAAATTTATTATCGATACTAATTAGAAAACAAGAAATGCATTTCAATCAATGAGATGAAAAGTTTTTGTGAATTTAAAGAAAACAATAACTTTATTAAGAGCAACAACGAAGAAAACCTCATTCACACAGCAAAATGTTTAGTAATTAAGGCTGGAATGTGTGCTGAAAAAGTAGCGCCTTTCGAAATAAAACAGACGCCACATTGTCTCAGTTGTCTTTTAGTTGCTTTTATATGCCAGATGTGTCACTTTCCTTTAGCACCCACACGCGCATAATTTTATTTTTACACTTTTATGTTGATTCAAAATTTTGTTTTATTTATATGTTTATGTTGCTCAGAGATATTTACGAAGACAGTTCTAGAATTATTCTCTTTTAGAAAAAATTAATTTAGTTCTTTGCTTTTTATTTCAAACAAAATCAAATATACATATTTTAAATATATAAAAAAAATATCAATCACGCATCATGTAGCAGACATAGATTTTTCGAAAGATAACTTTATGACAATTTATTGATATAAATGATATTTAAAGAAAATATTTTTATTAATAAGATTTAAAGTTATAACAATTTTTACAAGTATATATTCTGACATTGTGTTGAGACGAATGTTACCCAGCAAAAAATTATTGTGTTTCTGGAAGCAGTAACAAAATTTCATGCTTTCGAGATGCGCAGTTTTGAAGCGCTTCCGAGGCTGCACAAAAAGAAGGCAGAGAGATCGCTGAACTTATTTTTAAGTACGTTGAAGTTGGTCGGCTATTTACATTTAATTGACACGAATAATAGAGTAAAGAGCGAATGGAAGATACAATTTCATTTAGATGCTCTCTGCCTCTCTCTCACTCTTATTTATTTAAACTTGTGTATTTGCCTGCAGATGAATTATGTATTTTAGTAGATGACGCCTTAAAACGAAGGCATAATTCAGATAATTCAAACATGATTTTACGCATTTTGGATGATTAGAAAAAAGCGCTCTTTTATGTACAAAACAAGAGCTCCAAAGTGGGACATCGCGAACACAAATCATGCATGTTCGAAACGCTTTTCGCAGCAGGAGGCACAACAACAACAAGCATCTCTCCCTTACAAACCTGCTTCAGCCGAAGCAGTAGTATTTGCTGGGTACTTATATCAATTATTTAAATAGTTGAACATAATTGTTATAAAATTTTTAATAATGTGTTTTTATTAAACCTTTCTGATATAAATGTTATTCTATTTTGTATGAGATAACTTTTTTGATACAAATGATATTTGTAGCAAATATTCAATTATATAATATAATTGCTCTTAATAGCAAGTAGGTGCATTTTAGCTTGAAAGTAGTTATGTTAAGGAGAATACAACGTATTGCAAACTGAATTGCATATAGTTAATCTGCTTGTAAACCTCGTAAATATACACATACATACATATATTGAAGTTTGACTTGCATGCGGTCGAGTCAAGGGGAGGAAAAAATAATCTGTTCTTGACGCACAGTTACCTGATTGTCAATTCAATGGCAATTTTGTCACCTATTTTTAGCTTCACTTACAGCACAAATAATAAAAATTGCACAAAACAACTTCACTCAATTGTATAATTCCTGAACTGCCGTCGTATAAAAATACATAAAAAGGTGCAGTCTTTTTTTTTACATGTGTTTATTTAATATATTTGTTGTAATGTCTTAGATATAAACAAAAAACTTTGATGTTTCTCTAGCTATTTGGTGTGTGTTTATGAGTTTTATTTTCATCTCTCTTTCCTCTTAATTGTTCTAATGCGTCAGTTAAAGTCGCTTTAATGTTTTATGTTTATTTCTTGTAAAATGCACTATCGGTGTGAATACCTCTAGACTTTTACCCGCCACTTGAAAAGTCTAAAAATTGTGGGCAGGAAGGCATATTTAAAATGCATGCAACGTAATGTGTTCTCCACACAATGCCAGATAGTGCTGATGACTTTTTTCTTTATTCTTTGCAAGGAGATGCATTGCGTGAATGTTTGAAATGCTTTGTGGGTTTTTTTTTTTTTGGAAATATAAATCTGTGGAATTTTGACAAAACAACCAATGTCGAAAAAGTGAATTTTACAGGAGGCCCAAAAAACACTTTTATAGGGTCATTGAATCGCCTCAGAACATATTTAAACAAATTAAATTTTTTTTTATTGTGTAGAATTTTAATACCTTTATTTTACAATATGCATTTTTCTCCCAGATACAACTGTTGCCAAGATAATGTCCAAAAACCGAGATGTGTTGTTTTGTCAAAAATATTTTTCATCGAAAAATAAACTCTTCTCTAGATAACGTCTTTTGTCATACTGAAAAGTAATAAATACTTCGCAACCTTTGTCGAGACAATTGCTTTTATAAAAAAAAAAAGAAAAAAATTTGTGAAATATGTTACTTTTTTAAACAAAATTCAGTTTATTTTGAACGAATATTATGAAAAGTTATGTTGTTATTAGATTAAATGTATTTGTATGTATACATGTATTTTTATGTATGAAAAAGAAAACTAAGAGCAAATTAAATTAAAAATAAAATAAAACAATGTTTCACATAAATAAGGGCAATTCAGTCTACAGCTAATCATAATCGTTGCTAATGTCCCAATCGACTTCCACCTGTTCTTCACCTTCAACGTGCAAGTTATTGTAAAAATTATGGAACTCTGCATTTATAAACTGCAGAACCGACTGTAAATCACGTTTTTTATTAGCAGATACTGGCAAAGGCCCCGAATAACACTCCTTTAATTCCACATTTGTTGTTTTCTGTCGCCGCTTTGTAATGTCTAGTTCCTTGAATTCCTCTTCCGGCTCCAAAGACAGCTTGTACTGTAAAATTCCAGGCTTATTTTTCTCATATCTTATCCACCGTATTACCTTCCATTCAAATTTGTCACCTTAAAGAAATAATCAAATATTTGATTTAAAATACATAAACATAAGTATCGTTGTACTCACCTAATGTATTAGTATTTCTCCAAGTGTATTTGTTCTTTAATAGGCCACCAAAGTCAAAGTATTGATCTTGAAGCATTTCAATTGCATTATATTTTTGATTTGTAGTTGCTATTAAAGTAGTCCAGTCATGTGGGTGATGTATGGAATTTACACATTGTTTCTTCTTTTTTTCTATTTGGGAATGAACCGTGTCACATTCCATATGCGTGTGTCCAACAACCAGAAACTTGTGATCAATTATTACTATAGTTTCATGATCTTCTAACACCTTTTCAAACATGGCGCAAATATACGAATTTCGGTTTTGGCCTGGACACGAGTCGCTGTACAAAATAACATGCTTCACATGTTTCGGTAATTCCATTAGACATCTAAAGATACAGGAACAAATCTCGTTTGCTCCACGCTTTGCTATGGTCTCATTCCATATATAACAATTTGCTTTGTTTGTTGCACCATCATGCATCGTAAAATTAAATGTCCACAATGGTCTTTTGTAGAAAAACATTGCCGCATTCAAATGTGGTGTTGGCAAACATTGCTGCAGATCAAAAGTATACATTTTGATCGATTTGTCGTTCAAAGACAGATATTTATCATGTTTTTTAGACTCATAGGCCATGTCTGCCTCTTTGTGGTGCTTTTTTTGTTGTATTTTATGCATTGCTATTTCATCCTCAGTTAATGCATTTTTAATCTCTATTCTTAAAGTCTCGCACTTGTTGCATACATCAATATGCGGCTTTTTAAACTTTATGTCCAGCTTCTTAAATATTTCCCGATATGTTGACAGCGAAACAGGTTGAGAAAACTTGTTCGTGTATAATCTGTATAATTCTGCCATGCTTAGACTACACTGAAGATAAAGTTGTTTTGTATGACTACGACTGTAATGGCTCACATATTTCGGAAAACTATTAATGTGATCTAAAACTTCCTTGTACTTTTCCGTTGACAATTTGTGTTCTGGAAAATGTTTTCCTCTTTTATCGCACTGAACAATTTCAATGGAGCTTTCTTTAACTTTACAATTAGTAACAGTTTTAATGCTTTGAGCAGTTTCGGCATATATATTCATGAAACATTGCTTACATACTCTTCTCCTTTGACCGTTAATTTCACAATTATATAGATAGTTATATTGACGATTTCCAACGCTATTTATTGTATGCGTTTTCTTTAGTTCAACATCAATTAAGCCTGACAGGTATTGCCGTCGTTTGTTGTAGTCACCCAAGCTCCAGTACAGTTTAAAAATCATATTTTGCTCCTCCAAATTTACGTGAGTATTACATAACCTTCTACATTTTGTTAGTGCTTTCATTTTTTTAGCAGGGACGACTTGGTTTTTATTAGTTACGTACTCTTTTCCCAAGTTTTTGTTAATCATGTTGCTTCTTTTAACTGCTGAAGTGGTTGGAAGTTCGAATAGTTGGCTTTCATCAATATCAGCGAAATCCGAATTAGTTACATTGGAGTCAGTAGCTGCATTCAATTCCCGAGTGCTCTCTGTAGTGTTGTTATGATCGGAATCTGTCTCTGGGACAAAATCAGAGTCATCAAAATCACTTTCATGGAAAGGGTCCTCATCAATATCAGTCTCACTTTGGACAGTTGCGCCAATATCAGAATACGCACCCAAATGCTTTGGAACCTTTGTTTTTTTTTCACTGATACTTTCAACACTTAAAGGCCTTTTTTCTGTTGTATGTGCTGTTTGGGCCATAGCCGTATTGTTTATGGTTTTTTGTAATACGAAACAACTTATTTTCGTTATAAAAGTCTTAATTTCTTGTACTTGCACACGACAAAAACACTTAATTTGATTAAAGTTCCTTTTATTTCTTTGAATATCACTGCACTAAAGCACTTATCTTGCTGTAGGTTGTCTTATCACAATGAATTCTACTAATTAAATGGCTATTAAAAGAACTTAACTTGAGAAAGGTGTGCCTGATTTTCGTTTTTTCATTTGATAAAAGAACAGAAATGACATTAGATTGTTTTCTCAAAATAATTTTAGAAAATTATTGACAACCTATATTCAAATAAATTATTTTTTCAAAATAAAGTTATAATATTTTTTATGTGCCATGCAGCATATTTCGATATGGACTCTTTTGTCAAAAGCAGACTGTAAAAATCAGGAGATAGGTTGATTTGGGGGCTTCTATATCTCCCGATCTATACTATCTAGAAACATGCTGATAAGGCAGAAATATGCGCTTTCAAAATTTATACATATGGTTGTAAAAGTGGAAAATTGTCCGATATCGAGTTAAGTTGTTTTGTCAAAATTCCACAGAAATTATCTCTATATGAAGTTGGTGGTGTTACACTTTCGTTGTGGCTATTTTTGTTTAAACAATTTAAGTATGATTTAGTGAAATCTCAATGAATAAATTAAGTTGTGAGGAAGTCGGTCATAAAGTCTTGACATAATTATAGGAAGTATATCGAATTTATTTAGCTTATGCGGGCAAAGAGTGATGTTATCAGTAATATTGTTAATGTGCTACACTCACCTTAATTTTTTTCTAGCACTGAGTTTTAATGCTGACTGACGGAGATAGATTTATATACAATAAAAAATTAGAAAACGTTAAAGCATATATATTTTTATAACACTTGAACTAAATTCTATTTCTAGTATATATTTTTAATATTTACTATACAGGTTTTCATAAGGTAAGTTTATAAAATTTTTTTAATATGAATGCTATTTAGAGAAAATATTTTTAGTAATTAAAATAATTGTATATATTTATAGCAAATATTTGAATAGTTGACTATAATTGCTATTGAATTTTTTAATAAGATAACTTTATAACAATTGTTTGATATAAATGCTATTTAAAGGAAATATTTGAAATATTTAGCATAATTGATAAAAAAAATTATAACGTAATATTGTGACACCTTGTTGCGCATCATGATAAATAGCATTTCTTTTTGATGTATATATTTGAAATGTTTACTTTATTCGTGTTGAGACGAATGCTATTTATAGCAAATATTGGAATAGTTGACTATTATTCCTATAGAATTTTTTATAAGGTAGATTTATAATTTTTTTTTCCATATTAAATGAGATATTTAATATTTAGTGTAGTTGCTAAATTAATAATATGACACCTTGTTGCGATAAATGATAAATAGCATTTATATTTGAAATACATATTTAAAATATTTACTTACATCGTTATAACGTTTTAATAAAATAATATTATAACAACTTGTTGAAATACATGCTATTTACAGCAAATATTTAAATAGTGGACCATAATTGTCATAAAGTTTTTTAGAAGTTAAGTTTATAACAATTTTATATAAATTAAAGGGAAGTACACATTTTTAACATTTTGATTAACTTTATAACACTTTTTTTTATATAAATTGCTTTTTTTGTGGGTGGTGTTGGCTTAAGTGGTTAGCGCTTTGACTACTAAGCAAACAATGACTTGTGGGGCCTGGGACATTGTAATAATTGTTGTCGGACTATTTAATAGCACTGGTCACTAAAAAACTGATGCTATTCAAGCTAAAGTACACAACATCGCCCTCCTTCGTCGGTTAGCAGAAACATCGGCGAAGTAAAACAATTACAGCTTAACAAAGTTAATGCGTCTACCTAACACCGGAGGCGCCTCAACACTGCCTTAAAAATTATAAGAGCGCGCAAAGCAGATTTAAACAGAGTTAAGTCTTCTAAATTTTCAACATCTATCTTCTCTTCCCTATCCCTCTCCCTGAGTTCCGGCACAATGCATTGCATACGTAGGGGTCATCCCCTGAGTGCTGGTCTTAATTAAAAACAAAAATATATATAATTATGTAAAATACTTGCTAGTTATAGCAAGTAGGTGTTTTTTTATGTGTAGGAAAAACTATTTACTAACTGCCTGGTCCACGATGTCGACCGCTATCGCTCGCTTGCTTTTGTGACGACAAACAGCTGATTTACGCCCCACTAAGAGTTTTTAGCACGACAAGTCGATCGACAATCAAAGCGAGCGATAACGTAAGCATTCTCGTACAAATTTGCGACCCACTAAGAAATATTGTACGACAACAACTGTCAAAATCAGTCACTTGCTTTTTGGTTGTCGACTGAGAAATTAATTTGACAAAATATATAAAAAAATGGTTATTTTATAAATACTTTTAGAAATTTCATGATGGAAAATTGATATGTACTCGTAGGTATTCATGTATATAAATTTGTATTTTGATAAAAATATTCTTGTAGAGCTAATAATTATTTATTACCAACAACATTTTTCAGCCTTAAAAAGGCAAATCTGAAGCAGATGCAGGTTCTAGTTGAATTTGTAAAATATACACAATATCAAAAAATTATTTTGCTATAAGTTATTTTTCACAAAATTGATTTATTGAAAACATATGTTTTGTGTTTACATTTGAAGCAAGGCATATTCAAGAGGTGAGCTGACTAGCACAGCTGACTCAGATAGATGTAGATCAAATTTGCATACTAACTGATACAGTTTTACAGCATACACAAATAATTGTTACAGTTTGTAAAGCATTTTTAAGAAATTGTTAAATTTATTTGAGTGTTTCAATAAAAAAGCGAGTATTTTATATCAACAATATAATTACTAGTTGTTTTTTGTTTGTTGTACTTGTTATCGAAGTGTGCATACCTGGTATTTGTGCCACGTTCAAATGGCCATATTTATGGCTCAACTAACATGGAATATTTGATGTGGCAATATAGTCATTTGACAATGATTACGTTAAACACGTAAAGCCAGACGACCGACAAGTCGATATTTAGTGGGGCGCTTAAGCGATCGATAGTGAGTGACTTGCTATCGCTCGCTTAAGTTGTCGATCGACATCGTGGACCAGGCAATAACTGTAAATATTTTATATGTAGGAAATAAATAAATAGAAATTTGTCAAAGAATTTACATTAAGGAGCAACTTTATGTATTTTCAAAAGCTGATGATCCAAGAATTAAATTTGAATACATTTCTAGCATACAACTTACTTTTACGAAGCATATGCTATAAATAGAAACTATTTTAAAAATGCTACAGTGCTAAATATACCTATAATTTTTAAAAACTGAAAAAGATAATATTATATCACAATGTCGTTCTCATATATTAAGCTTATTTAAAACTACTTTTATATCTTATGTACTATCATATTAATATAATGCTACATCCTACGTTATGCTACTGCTGTAATAGCATTGCTAAAACAGGCTTATACTTTTTCTTCTTTCTTGCTTTTGAATTGCATGAAACAAAACTGCATAACTTTTCATATACAGTTCATCCTCTTCCCTTCCTTTATCCCACTGTCTCAGCCAACGCCAAAGTTATCTTTTATTAAAAAATTCCAATGATTTTATTTTGATTCTAATTCTAATTATTCGCATTCTTATCTCTTGCTTGCAGTTATCTGTGTGTAAACAATTTTAATATTATTTTCATTTTTGTATCAGTCTAATTTCTTATTTAAAAAAAACCTTGTGAGTGTTATGCAAACAACTCAGAGTCTCATTTTACATGCAAATTAACAGCTTAAACAATTTTTATTTTATAGAATGAACACATGACTTGAAACAATTCATATTGTTGTCTTGACTTGTCTTAAATTACAAAAAAGAAAAACAACAACATTATTATCATATTAATAACATTAGCTTTGAACTTTGAAAATTCAGGCACAAGGTGAAGTATAAACGAAAAGAGAGATAGAAAAAAAATATGTTGAATAAGTAACACAGAAATATTGGAAAACAAGATGATATAGAAAATAATTTCTAGAAAAATCAGGGAATATGGTAGACGTATATTCATTTTATGGTCGGTAGCATTTAATAAAACTTTTGTAGTTAGTAAATAAATATTAGAAAATTATCGTCTATGCGAGCACATTAAGGGATGATATCAAACTATTTTAATATTAATCTAAATACTACTACTACTACATTCTCCTTATCCTAATTAATATTGTTTTTTTTTTTTTTTTTTTTTTTGCATAATACCTACCTATCTTATGATTAAAATTTATTACAATGTGTTTTCTTCCGACGACTACTTTTTATTGATCTCTAACTTTCGCATGAAAATTGTAATGGAGACCGAAAAAAACAAAACAATCTTGTTTTAAAATCTTGATTTTCAGATACATATTTATTTAATTATCAGTCTTGGTGAGAGACAGACATTCAGGTTTCTGTGTTGTTGTCTTAACAACTTGTTATGATTTGTATAAATTTTATTAAAATCTTAAGTTTCCTTTCAACTTGTTTTTTTTTTTGTGCTATAATATTTGCACTGCTTTATTAGTAGTAGACAGCCATGTACGATATGTATGTATGTGTTTTTCTGCTTATAAATTTTTTATCTTTAAAATCTCAACATATTAATGACTTCTCTACATCATAAACTAAATTAACATCTTCACCACAATTGACAGCATTTTAACAGTGTATGAGCAGCATCAACACGTATTCAAGATGACTAACATGACAAACAGTCGGGCATAAAATAATAAAGGATACAAGTATGGGAAAATGTCTTGTTTAGCAATTTAATCAAAAATGCTACAAGTAGCAAATTTTTGAACAATTTAAATTTGGGCTAAAACGTGTAGCATATTTTTTGTAAACCGCAATAAACTAATAATTTGTAACAATATCATATTTTTGAGAAGCTTATTACGAACAGCATTTATTTGTTATACATGTTATTGAAACTTATTGATATTATTGCTATGAGTAACTTATATTTAAAAATATATGTCTAAGATAGCGAGTAGTCGGGGATAAAATAATAAAGGATTCATGTATGAGAAGATGCTTCGCTATCTGCTATTTTATTAAAAATACAGATAGCAAATTTCTAAAAAGTGTATCTATTATAAGCGGAATTTTTGATATATTTAATTAAAGATTTTGTTTATTGTTTCAAGGAACAGTATTTTTTAGCTGTTTTTGATACAAATATAGAAATATCAGTTTATATAACATTTACATGTGTAGCATTTATTTAAATTTGTTCTAAAATGAAGTATAGTGAGTATAACACAGAAGTATCACTTTATATGACAATTACTATGCGTAGCATTTATTTAAATTTGTTCTAAAATGAAGTATAGTGAGTATAACACAGAAATATCACTTTATATGACAATTACTATGCGTAGCATTTATTTAAATTTGTCCTAAAATAAAATATGCTCAATGTAGAAAATCCCTTTTTTAAAAAATTTGCTACTTATGGTATATTTTTAATACAACTGCTACTGCAGATGTTTATCCATACCTGAACCCTTTATTATTTGAGTCCTGACTTTCCACTTTTTTAGTTACGTTGAATACATTTTATGGCTAATATAGTGTAAGAAATGTTTTATTTTTTGAAGAAGTTGCTATATATAAAAAATTTTCGATAATATATACTACGAGTATAATAAATAAATTTTTGGTATAGTTATGCAACAGTAGCAAATTTTTAAGGAGACTTACTACAAATAACATTTATTTTTCACAAGAAATTTTAACTTTGCGTCATTATTGCTACATGTGGCTCATATTATAAAAAACATATATTAACAATTAAACTACAAAAATTGTTACTGTTAATTTATGACAATATATAGTACTGGTAGCAAATTTTAGAATGTTTGAAAATAGCAAATATTAGAAAGTTTGTATGAAGCAAACTTTATATATAATTAACACAATGTTTTTTACTACGGATTATGGGTTGTTAATTTGTTACGTATTAAATATTAAAAATAGCATTTCCAGTTATTTGCTATTGATAGCAAATAGCAATTCCTTTACAACAATTTTAATGCGATATTTTTACAACAGATTATGGGTTGTTAATATGTTACGTATTAAGTATTAAAAACAGCATTTACAGATATTTGCTACTGAGAGCAAATAGCAATTCCTTTACATATATTTTAATGCGATATTTTTTCAATGATCTTTCTTTAAATTTCTTAACTTTCAGTTGTTGATATTTGCTACATCATCAAATTTTTGAAATAAAAATGTCTATAAATAATTTAAAATTTTGGTTACTTATTTCTCAACCCTACTGCTATTGGTAATGTTTTTCACGATTTATGCAACATCCTTAATATTTCTCCATAATCATGATATCACTTAGTTGCTTTGTTTAGTTTTTTTCGGTTTAACTGCAAGCAATAACAGGAATGTATAATATTTCATATTTATTTTTTACTTAAACTGATTTTGTCATACCATAATACAGTCGATTTTCGCTTTAACGAAGGAATTTTATTACAGAAAAATCATGTATATAATATGTTAGGCTTAATATCAAACGAATGTCATACTTTTTTTAACACTAAAGTGTCTGTAGCATTATGTGCAACACATTCCGGACAGTAATGGCATGGCGTTATGGCGAGTGTAGTCTCTTTAATTTTATTGCTCTATATTAATTGTTATAAAAAAAATTATTTAAGATTTCTTAAGTGTACTTTTCTTCAAAACATATTTTCAGTATACTACAGATAAGCTCAAGTATACTTTAAATGTAAAGTTCTGTTTTGCACGAAAATATCTTTGAAAATGCTTGAATTTCTTGTTTTTCATCAGATAAAATGTATAAACCCATAATCATACATTTTTTAGTACATCGTTCTTAAAAACAAATACTTTAGTTCTACTATAGAAAATTAAAAAGTATACTTTAGAGAAGGTTTTTTTTTTATCATGTAAAAATATTGGCCTCATAATCAATCATGGTCTCATATAAATCTTGCGGTTTTAAAAGTATAGTTTTTTAATCACTGTTTCATTCTATTAGACACAGACAAAAGTGTACTTTAAACGTAAGGAGCTGTTTTATTTAGAAAAATGATTTATATGACACTTTTTCAGTTGTGTTTCTTAAGCAGTTGTTAATGATGTTCCTTTGCAGTGTAGCTCTCATATTTATCTTAAACAAACTCAACTGTAATATAAATCTGTATATTTTATGGTTTTATTTGTGTGTGATATATATTTTTCTTCATCTTACATTTACTATATCTTGTTGCAAATAAGCTATGTAAATATTTAATTAGCAACTCGTCTTAAAGTCACAATGGTGTGGTTATTATGAATGTTGTGTGAATATTATATTTTAGTATTATTTTGTTATACATTTTTTTTTGTTTTTACCATAAAATGTTACGACATGAAATCTTTATATGTAAGTATGTATGTATGTAGTAAGTAGATGAATAACAACTGAATGCGTAAATGGTTTGATATCGTGTCGTCTTCGAGCAAAAAAAGGTCTTAAAGAGAAAGAGTTTTCTTTTTAACAAAAAATAAAACGAGAAGACTAAAAGCATCAATAGCACTGACTAAGAACTAAGAACTATAATAATAAAATAATGCTATGGGGCCATAGTAAAAGCTTGAAAATGTTAGAACCATAGAAATTACATTCCAAACACGTTTCGGTAAATTTCTTTCATAATAGTACTTTAAGGCATTCTTTAAATTTCCCTTAGAATAAACATACATATCTGCAATTTTGTGATTATCATTGGAGACAGTACAACATGAAGCATATACTTACATAAGTGGCATATGTACTTACATATTTATTTATACTACAAAAATATGAAATTTTTTTGTATGAAAACATTTTAATGTCAGTTTAAAGAAAATTTCACAGACACAATTTGCAGTGTTATTAAATACAGAAAATTTTAAATGCAGCAAACCACCTAACTGTTACATTTTGCTTCTCTCTACCAACTGCGGTTGAATTGAAGGTGAAGAGAAAAAGAAAAGTTAAAAATTTAAGGAATGTAATAAAGAAACAAAAGAAAAACATATTGAAGTTAATTGCTTAAAACAAAACATAATTTAAAAGGTTTCTTATAAAAATGTGAAAGACAAACAGATTTAAAAGCCAAATTTTAAGTGCTTCTCTTTAAAGAGGCAAATATTTGTGGAAAAGAAAAAAACATAAAACAACAAATAAGAAAACTAAACAATTGACCAGAAAAACAAAACTTGAAAAGTTAAATACATAAATATTTGAAAAATCTATAGAGATTTTTTTTACATAATAATATTTAAACAAAAACTTTTTAAAACAGTTAGATGATGGCTCAACATATTAACATTTCATTGACAACTCATTTAGAGATGTTGCTTGGATAGTTTTCTTAGTGTCTTCTGTCTTCGAAATAAAGAAATAAAAATTAACATATCAGGCATGTCAACCACTCTGTCACATTCTATATTAAAGGTTATCTTAACGAGTTTTCTATTTTTTTAAGAAAAGATACCAACAGGTACCAAGAGATGCAGGAAATTTGTTGAAAATTTTTTTTTAATAAAATCTTAAACTTTTATCTTTATACTCGTATTAACGCAGGTGTCACTTTAGAACCATTTTGGATTGTTCTACAATTTTTTTCTTATAAACTAAAAAAAACTAGTTTTAATGAATATATTGTTGATATTAGAAATATTTAAAGAAAATAACTATAATATTTTGCTGTTTCTATAAATTTTTGAATCATTAAGTTGGACAACTTAGAAGAACTTTTGAAAACTAGTGGTTTGGAAATTTTAGGCAGCCTTTTTTTCTTTTTTTCATTTGTATTAAAGTAAAGTTATTAAAGTTGGAAATTTATTTCAGATAACTCAACTTTGCTGCATGCTAGTCTAACCTAATAACCAATTATTTTCAACCATAAAGAGTTTCATCAACTTTTACTGTGACTTTTTAGTGCTCTGTTAATTGCAAACGTAGCTCGACTAAAATATTTGATTTGCATGTGTGCTAGTAATACAAATCAGTAGCCACTCTTTATTGAAATGTTCTCGGAGATCTTCCTGATGTGTCTAGGAAATCCCACATAGATTCAAAGCTTGATGCAAATGAAATTAAAAGCGGCCCAAATATACACTGGCCTACGGAAAGTATTTCTAAACTAAGCTACGATTATAATCTTCTATTAAAGAACTCAATTAAAAAAACAATATTGCCCCCTTATATTTAATTATGGGAAACTGCCTAATCATTAGTTACAGAGTAAATTCAAAGATCATAAAAGATAATTAAGGGCCTTAAGACACACTTACCTGCCTAAACTATTGATTTTCCCTAGTCTTCTCCCTATTATGTTATGGATTTGGTACTTTTTTTTTTTTTTTGTTTGAAATGATTTGCTTAAAATTTGAACTTAGATTTTTCTTCGATAATATTGATTAATGCTTAAGTCCCCCTCCCTTTAGTTATGAATTCATTGACTTTTTAATTTCGAGAGTGTCTGCTTGCAGTTTGATCTCATAAGAATTTAAGTGAAAATTGAATAGGCATACCGGCCCGGCAACGCACAACTCGAGCCGATTTTGTGTTCTTTTTCTTTATATAAAAAACACTATAAAATGTCGCGGACAGACAATGCGTTACATTATTGCACCAGCATTTGTAGAATAATTTTGAAAAATATCTTTTTTATTTAAAAAGATATAACGTCATAAATTTTACTTGCAACTCAAACATGTCCGCGTTAGCTGAAGTTGGCAGCATTGATTTTGCACGAAGGTATTGAAATCTTTCTCCTGATATTAAAATATAATTTTAAATTATTTATCGAAGTGATTAGCAGATTGCCTAGAAAGGGAACTATTATCAATAACCTGTTTTCAATTCCCGGTCAAGGCAAGTCATTAGGATCTTGAGTTTCTCTAATGTACAAAAGTGTAGCATTGATTTTATTTGTTTTTGGACTGTTTAAGTGATTGAAGGAGCCAATCATTCAATTGTTCCGTTAGCGATTTGTATTGTTCTTTATTAATTTACTTCATAGCGTCTTTCTTAGTGGGCAAAGTAAAATAGTTAATAAACAGGTTGCAGCCTAAGAAAAATAATGGATCACCAACACACCAACTGCGGTCCAACACTCCTTAAAAAATTTACAAACAAAAAACACTCAATAGCAGAGTTTTAAAAAAAGAGTTTTGCTTTCTTTCACATCCTATTTATCTTCTCTACGCTATCATTTTCTCTAGTTACGGCACGATGCATTGCCTACATAAAGGTTACTACCGCTGAATGTTGGTCCTAGTAAAAACAAAATCTACTCGATTGGATTCTTTTACCAGAATTGTTTGATTATTTAAACAATTTGTATTATATTGGCATAAGTTTGATATTCAATTTATAATAATTATTAAGACACATACATATATTAGGGTGGTGTTGGCTAAAGTGGTTAGCACGTTGAGTATTAAGCGAAAAACAAGCAAGGGTTCTAACCCTGGTCAGGGAAAATTAATCATCACAAAAATTTCTCTGATGTGCTTTAATGTAGCATTTTAAATGTTTAACTACAAGGTTTTCCAATAAGGATGATATGATTTTGAAGTGACGTGTCGGTCATGATATGTCATATGTTTTTCATTGTATTCTGTAGTGATTGTAAACATCATAGAGAGACAGACGCAAGAAAAACGTTTACAAATTGTTATGTTTTATTATCAAAATAATCCATTTCCAATTGCTTTTCGTGCGCTTTTGCAATTTGATGGTCGTTATAATCGTCCAAGTGGGCTCGCTAATCGTCGAATTGTTAAACATTTTGAGCTTAAATTTTCTTTACATGTTCAAGTGCCAATAAGACAAAGAACCGATCGAAGTAATGCAAATATTGCTGCCGTTCAGGCAAGTGTTGCTGAAGACCGCAATTTGTCGATTCCAAAACGTTCTTAACAATTGGGACTGCCTCATACCACAACCTGGCGTATTTTGAGAAATGATTTGGGTTTGCATCCATATAAAATTGTTCTCTCTTAAGAACTGAAGCCATTAGACCACCGTAAACGTCGCGAATTTGCTGATTTTACCTTGGAACAACTTTAAAACGATAGAAAAGTTTGGAGATTCGATTATTTCAAGAAATTGTGATATTGAATGGCCTCCAAGAAGTTGTGATTTAACACCATTAGACTATTTCTTGTGGGGTTATTTAAAGTCATTGCTCTTTCAAAATAAAGCAGACTCTCTCTTCAAGCTTTACAAGTCAATATTGAACGTGCCATTGATGACATACGACTTGATTTAGTAGAAAAAGTGCTCGAAAATTGAGTTCATCGAATTTCTTCCTGCAGAAGAAGTCGTGGAGGCCATTTCAATGACGTTTTATTTAGAACTTAATTGTATCGGTTGTAATTGACATTAAATTAAAAACTTTTGAATTTCCTTAACAATAAGTGAGTTTTTTTTTAAGAAATCATGTAACTCTTATCTGAAACCCTTAAATTATGGGGATGAAAGCATTGCCCTAGTCACTAAAAAATGTTCCGTCAGCGATTGAAACCAGCTAATGTACACCAAAGCGCCCTCATTCGTCGGTTAGCATACCTGCTCTTTCAACTTAAGAAAACTAATGTGTCTTCTTAACCCCAGAGGCGCTGCAAGAAATATTAATTTCTATATACATTCTATACAAAGGGTGTTTTTTACAGAGTGACACAAGTTTAAATCATAATAAAACAAGGAAATATCTATGTTATTTTCAATGAAACGGGCTTTATTGGAAAGATAATTTTATGAAATGATTATTTAAATATGATTTCTGCCATGTGGCCGCCACGGCTGGCATGTAGAAGGTGTAATTTGGAACACCAATTATCAACAACTTTTCGCAGCATTTGGGGCCGTATTTCGCCGATAACTCTTCGTATGTTGATTTCCAGGTGTTCAATTGTTTGTGGTTTTTCGACGTAGACAAGTGACTTAACATAACCCCAAAGAAAATAATCTAATGTGGTTAAATCACACGATCTTTACGTAAAATTATTTTTTCATCAAAAGTTTCTTTGAGTAAATCAATTGTAGTAGCGCCCGCTGCACAATGAGTTTGACGAATAGAACAATTATTTTGATTAAAAATTTCAACAATTTGCTACATTATAAACAGGCAACATTGACACTGAGATATAAAACTTACAAGTGTTTTATCTTTAGTCTGCATTTTTTCGAAAAATAATCTTCAAATCTGCATTTTTATATATTAATTCTTTTCTAAATGCCGTTAAATCTGCCGCCCCCGAATGCAACATTTTATATCGAAGACTGTTTGTATTTCTGGAAAAAGCACAAGATCACAATTTCTTTGACTTAAGCTTTTGCAACTTTAAGTTCCATCGTTGTTGTTGTTGTTTTCGTTGTTGTTGTCAGAAATGCTTTCTTTTTAATGTGAGGTAGTTTTAATTACTTTTGGCACTTAGCTAATGTAATTTAAAATTTACACTGTTTTTTTTTTTTGTTCTATATCCACTTATTTTCTCTTATTAACTTTATTATATCTGTTTTTGTTGTTGTTTAAATATAAGTATTTACTTTATAAATTTGTGTGTTTGGCTACAAATTAGCCGGGCGCACTTAAAAGCTCTTTAAGTAGCTAAAGATGTGTATTTATAGCAGGCCCCACCTATTAAACACTTTACTTTGTTTATCTAACATTAAACTTCAATATGGAAAAAACAAATATACATACTTACAAGTACTCGTATGTATGTATGTATGTTTGGATGTAGAAGTGAGTATTTTTGTAGATGTTATGCTTTTATCTAAAATATATTTTTGTTGTCAGCAACATTTACTTGTTTTTCTTAGTGTTGTTTTGTAGGCAATTTTTGTTTAATATATTTTTTCAAAACTTACTTTCTTATTTTTAAATTCATGGTTTAAAAGTTGTTGTTGTTTTTGTTGTTGTGTTTGTGTTTTTTGTTATATTCTGATGTTATTTTTTTTTCTGTTTACATTTCTATGGCATTAAAAAATTCTCAGCTCTAATGGATGAAATTTAGTCAGAACATCAGTCGTGCCTCATAGATACAAATATAATATGTTTATATGTATGTATATGTATGTACATACATACATAGAAGCATATTTACAAAGAGGTTTATTTATAGGTGAGAGAAGGGAAGCATTATTTCCACCCTGCTAGCGTTTTGTTTCTCTTAGAAAATTGTATTTTTTTTCATGTTTAATAAAAACTTGTAAAGAAAAGATTTAGTGGCAAATGCTGAAGGATAGACGATTTTCGCCCCGACCACAAAGGAATCGCAATGACTATAGTTTTCCCGAAATTGCCTTGAAAATTTGTTGTGGCTTAAAAGCTCTCACAAAGCTTAAGCTGAGTCAGTGTCTGATAAGATCTGATCCTAAACCGATTGTTGTTTATGCCCCCCACCCTCTCCAACTCAGAAATCTTAAAAATATTTTAATGTACTCCTGCTTGTACCGCAATAAAATAATTGTGTGACTATCCCCTACTAAACAAAAAAAAAAAAAACACAAATATTCTTCTCTACTCCAGCAAATCTTTATGAATGTGTTAAATATGAAATAAATTTACAAATATTTACTTAAACTTTTTCTCTAAAAAAATACAAAAGTTTTTCAAATACAACAACAAATGTTTTTGTTTATTTATATACATATTTTTTTTTAATATGCTGGAAAAAAAGTCCGCTAGAAGAGAGTTTGAAGGTAAGAAAAAAATTTTTGAATATACATATTTGTTTATCTCATTTTAGTAACATTTTTTATAAACATTATCATAAAATGTTTTTATTGTTAAAATGTGTGTGTGTTTTTTTTTATTTCCTTGCAGTACCTTGAATTTTTGTGTTTGAGGTTAAGGTAACATTAACAAATATTTATTTAGTCTAAAACGATGGAATTTCATTACTTAAAAATGCTGGGGTTATAAATCATTTGAAGAATTATTTACAGATTTGCTAATTGCTGTTTGGTTGGGCTGGCAAAGAGGCAGTTGGAGCAAAAAGAAAAAGAAAGTAATGTTTAAGTAAAACATTAAGATTAATGGAGTATAAAAGATTAGAAAATAAATATTTTATGAAGGTTAAAAAAATATGTTAGCTAATACTTTTGCAGGTGAAGCTCTCAAGCAATAATTAACATAAAAATTGTTTGTTTTTGTAGAAAATAAGGGACGGAGGCGAAGAAAAGTCATGCAACTGGCTACCAAGGACTGAAACTGTTTTTTGTAAGAGTGACTTGTGATTTTTACAAAGTGTTGTAATTGGAAGTGGTTGATTGACTGCAATCGACTCAAACTGATACGCCGTGCAATCATACTAATATTATAAATGTGAATGTTCGTTTGTTTGTTGCGCTTTCACACAAAAACTACTAAACCGATCATCATGAAACTTTGTACACATATTCTTGGAGGTATTAGAAGTAACATAGGATACTTTTTATTAAAAAAGAGAATTGTAATATTAATTCATTTTTATTATACCCCTACCCTTGATCTCTGATACATATTTAATGGATACAATGCTAGCGAAGCCGCGGGTAAAAGCTAGTAATGAAAAAAAAAATTGAAACCTTTAACGATTTTTTTTTTTTGTTTAAAGAGCGGTTCCATGAAAATTGG
Organism: Lypha dubia; assembly: GCA_947311025.1. Lineage (NCBI taxonomy): Eukaryota > Metazoa > Arthropoda > Insecta > Diptera > Tachinidae > Lypha > Lypha dubia. The sequence goes on along the minus strand of OX371263.1, from coordinate 17,251,688 downwards.
CCCCAAACTGAAAAATTGGAAAAATGTCCCTACAAAATGTTGCTGTTCAATTTAATAGAACTATTTTGGGCCATCTTTCGCTTTTCAGTTTGGGACTATTTTTCAGGGTCTTCGTTTCGAGGATACCATGGTCTTGAAATTTCCTTAACCGATACGCGTAGTTTTTAGTAAGCACTACCTTGGCTTAGAACCATTTTTTTATGCCTGAAAACTTAAAAATGGCCCCAAACAAAAAATATTTAAAATTGACCCCAAGGTGGAACAAATTACCCTAAAACATGTTTTTGTTCAATTTAAGAGAAATATTTTGAGGCCGTCTTTAATTATTTATTTTGGGGCTATTTTTCAAAGTCCGAAAGTTCTTAAGGAATTTTTCAATAATGATTTTGCCGCAAATTTTTATTTAAGTTTAAGGATAAAGGCCCCAAAACCATATGTGAAAAATGGCCCCAAACTAATATATATAAGGCTTTCCAATAGGGATGATATGATTTTGAAGTGAATTTTTGGCCATTTGTAATATGTCATGATCTGCCATTTTTTTTCATTGTATTCAGTAGTGTTTACAATTTCATCATGGATAGATTTGCGCAAGAACAACGTTTACAAATAATTAAGTTTTATTATCAAAATAATCGTTCTCCAATTGCAACTTTTTAAGAAAATCATCTTCTCCGATTAGGCTCACTTTCATCTGCGTGGTGCGGTAAATAAACAAAACTGTCGATTCTAGTGCGAAGAAAAACCACAAATTATTCATGAAAAAATCATTGCATTCACCTAAATTGACAGTTTGGTTTGGTTTTTGGTCTGATGGAATCATCGGTCCGTACTTCTTTCGAGATGAAGCTGGTAATACCGATGCTGTCAATGGAGAGCGGTATAGATCGATGATAATCAACTTTTTATGTCCAAAATTGAAAGATGTTGATCTTGACAACATTTGGTTCCAACAAGATGGGGCTACGTGCCACACAGCAAATGCAACAATTGAATTATTGCGAGAAAAGTTTGGAGATTTGATTATTTCAAGAAATTGTTATATATAATGGCCTCCAAGAAGTTGTGATTTAACACCATTAGACTATTTCTTGAGGGGTTATTTGAATTCAATGCTCTTTCAAAATAAAGCAGACTCTCTTCAAGATTTAGTGGAAAAAGTGCCTGAAAATTGGGTTCATCGAATTCGTTCCTGCAGAAGCAGTAGTGGAGGCCATTTCAATGACGTTTTATTTAGAACTTAATTGTATCGATTGTACTTCACATTAAATTAAAAACTTTTGAATTTTCTTAAAAATAAGTGTGTGTTTTTTTTAAGAAATCAAATCACTCTTAATGGAAAACCTTTTCCAAAAAAATTGTGTATTGAAAACAAACAACACAAACATGTGTAGGTGACATGTTTCCTATTTTGTGCGGACTTTTACTTCTACTAGTCTGAGGCCTTTTTTCTGTTTTTGAGGCCATTTTTAATTTTATGAAAAATGTTTTAAAAAAATAATACATATATTTGTTATGGGTTATCTAATATATATGCTACATAACGTTGCTTACTAAATACCATCTCATCAGTATAACTTTACCACCATATTTTCAAACTCATTTAACTAATACACAAACTCTCAATAAAGAAATGAGAATTACTAAAGTGCAAGCCTTATTTTGTAAAATGGGAAGTTTATTTTTGATTTGCCAACCAAATAAAGTTTTGTTTTTAATTTTTATGTAAAATTATAAATAGCCCGAAACTTAAAAATCTTAAAACTTCTAGAATCTAGAATTTTTAAAAAGTAAGCACTTATATATTTTTCTTAGGACTAGTATTCAAAAGATGATCCCTACTAAATGCAGTGCATTGTATCGAAACAAGGAAAATTCGTAGTGTGAAGGAGGATCGGGGAAGTAGTGTTTGTAGATAGTAGATTTGAATTTTACCAGACTAAAGGCGACTGGATAGATCTCTGCGGGAAGTTCATTTTACATACGAACGATTAGGCTAAAGTACAATTTTTCTCTGTAATGCGTAGTGCGACTCTTAATAAAAAGAGTGTTGTGCAAAATTACGGATTTCGCAAACAAGTTACCTGATTTCATTAGTTGTAGTAACGATAGAACATACATACATCCCACATTGCGACTATGCTAGTGTGAATCAATAGCAGGTTAACTACCCACCCTACTGTCACCGATAAGCTTTTTCTCCCTCTCCTTTTCTATAGTAACTGGAATATGTTTGCTTTCTTTTTTTCGATATAATTACGTATGTTGCAATAAGGGCGAGATACATGTAATTCAAAGTATAATAAACTTAATGAAGCTATTGAATTACATGCTCAAGAAAAAATTATCTCTGATTGAAAAAAAAAATCAATAACTAATAAAATTGTTTGTATGTGTCGTTGTTAAATACATTAATAATATTTTAACAACTTTGCCACAATTGCCTTTTCATAACGTATGCATTAAATGTCTTTGTTTCTTTTCATATTTGATCATTTTTCAACCATATCTTATCTCTTAAAAAAAAAAATAAAATAAATAAAATGTACGAATGTGTATATGTTTTTCTATTTTTAAAATTATCATTAAATCAATATAGATAATTTATTAATAATATATAAGTATGAGTAATTTAATATTGTGCTGGAAATACTTGCTAAACAAACAAAATGTTATTATGACAAGAACTTTATATTATAACTTTTTTTAATTAAATTGAATAAAATTTTTTACAAACATGATAACCAAGTAAAGAATTTACTAAGTTAGAATCACATCAAATATAAAAAAGTTAAAGGCATTTTAAAATTGAACACGTTTTTAAAAGTTTTTTAAAAAATTTATTTCTTTGATACTTTGATATACCGCAAAAAATGATATAAAAGATAAGAGCCAGAAGAAATTTTTAACATCAATCTGCTACAAAAACAAAAAACGGTCTTTAAAATGTATTTTCACATTTGAAGGAGATCAAAAACACAGGCGGCATATATGGGAGCTAATAAGACCACCTGATATGAATTCACCTTGAAAAGTTCATAACTCCCAAAATACTTAAGCGATTTTAATAATTTATGGATTGTCTACAGCTGCTTATAAATATCTTTGAATTTATTTTTTTCCCATAGACGTATGGACAAAAGACGGGGGCGTAAAAGCGTTCACAATAATCAAACTGACTACAATTTATTAAAACGATATTTTGCATATATTTAACACATGCTTAGAAAATTTTCTACTCTCTGAAAATTTAATATGTACTGTATTCTATAATATATATTCTAGTCGTGTTTAATTAAACATTTTATCGTGGTAGATTGAACTTCAACAACGAAATTACTTAAATCTGTAGATAGTTTTCGTAATATTTTTTTTACTATGATTGTGACATTGTGAATCGGCCTGATATAATATTTGCTGCGCTAAACTTCTTGTTCTGGTGTGTTTTACTGTTAATATCGACCGGCCATTAAAAAAATTTCTTTGAAAATACCTAAATTTCCTTGGAAATTTTAACAACTACAAAGAAAGGAAGTTCTTCTAAAAGCAAATCTACGCCTCAAATATTCATTCATTGAAATTCCCATTTCCAAATAAAAAAGCTTAGCGGTTGTTTGCATACATATTTTTTTGTTAACAAAAAATATACTGGCTGTTCGTTCGGTCCTGTACGTATTTAATAGTTATGCAAATTATTTGTGACAAGATTTATTACTAGAAATAATAATTACATAAACGATCTAGAAGTAGCAACACGCATTTAAAGTCCATACCTACGGAGCACAGCGGTGTTTATTACACTCACATTCAAAAGTATGCATAAACACACCATAACCGAAACAATAAAATACAAATTATTTTCATCAGTTTAATTAGAATTCCTTAAACGAACTGTACTCTCATATGTCTTAATAATAATAATAATAATGAAAAAAAAAAAAAATAAAGTAAAATGACACCGTATTTCAAGTTGTTCGTTCAGCCTTTGTGTTCTAATAATGTTGTGCCTATTTGGCAACAACACTGCAATAGAAATCGTATTAACTGCTGAAAAAAGGGGTGGTCGGTCGCAGCACCGTTCAGAAATATGTTGTCAATGCATGTGTTGGAATATTTTAAAGTTTAAAATGACTTTTGTAAGGCTGCGCCAAAGCCAAAGGGTTTTTGGGTTGTAAGTCGGAACTGGGTGGGGGGTGTAAACTTACCTTAAATTTCCAAATGTTTCCCAATTAATCCTGGATAATTTTATGTCTTATTTACTTGTTTTTTTTTTTTGTTTCTCTTTTAAAAACAGGCAGCCAAGATTTCACTACTTTTTTTTCTTTTCTCTTTTTTTTGTGAAACACCAAATTTAAATTTTTTTCTGATAAACAAGAAATCAACGAATAAAAAAACCAATAGATTTTAATAAAATTTTATTCAGATTGTGTAATTTTTATCACCTGCTATAAAATTTTGTTATCAAACTACACTATGCAACGAGATTTTTTTCTTTCTGCTCTATAAAAATTTTTTAAGGGTTTGGTCTTTTGTTGTTCTTGTTGTTGTTGTTGCCTGAAAGAGAATTTTCGGGTGTATTTTATTTTTCAGCACTCTATAAACACATATTTATTGACACTTGCCACTAGCACATTACAAACATACATACAAACATATTTTTTCTATTAACAAATTAACAAACGAGCGATTTGCATGAATTGCAACAAAATATTTGCAGTTTGTTTTCAGTTGTTGTCTTCTTGAAACTGTTTAAAAGCTCCAGTTGAATAAAACACGTTTTTAAACTGATTTATTTTTTTTTTGCTGGTTTTTGTTTTTTCTTTCTTGTTTACGATTTTTTTCTGCGAGGTTTTATTTGGGTAAGCAAAAATTTGTTTCTTGTATTAACCTTTTACGGGTACAAAGTGCACACATTGAACACGTCCAAACACGCTAACGTTCTCGTCTCAACTGTTACACTCAGTTTTTGCTCGAAATTAACTAACGGCAGTCCATCAAAGAGTGTGTGTCAGAGAGAGAGAGTGAGAGTGAGGTAAATATATAAAAAACAGCTGGTTGACTTTAGTACTAAACAGAAGGAAAACAATTTTTATGTTAAAGAAATAGATTCTATTTGTCGCTCTTTTTCAATGGGGAATGTTGTACGCTCTTTTCTTATTTAAGAGTTGTAGTTGTATATTTATCAGATACTTTTGTATATTTCAAATAGAAATATTGTATTCAATAGGTTTCTGTCTGAGCTAAAGTTAATGTGTATGTGAAGTAAGTGAAATTTGTTATTTCTGTATGAAAAAGTTTTCTAATTTATATTATCCAAGATATCTTTGATTTACTTACAAACTTCGAATTTATGAATTTATTTATTGGCGAAAAATGACGATTAAGCCCACAATTCGATGCAAATATTTAATACTGGGATATACCCGGTGCGCTTCGCTACCCCCTCGTTATAAAATAAAATTCCTATATTGAAAATTTAATGACGATCAGTCCAGTAGTTAAGACTATATTACGATTTTTAATTTTTCTAAAAAGGGGCGTGGTCCCACCCCTCCAAGAGCGGTAAACGGGTTTGGTTTTCCTAAAAAGCGGCGTAGTCCCACCCACTTTTCTCCTGGTACGTATTCCAAACTATGCCAATACCACATGTACCAAATATCATCGACGTAGGTCAAAAAATTCCCAAAATTTGGCGATTAAAATTTTTGGGTTATATGGGCGGTGCCACGCCTCTTTTTCTAATCAAAACTTTATATAGCCTATTATTCCTTCCAGAGTGACAATAACATGCTGTGGAAATTTCCGGAAGATCGGCCCAAGGGTTTGGTTTTCCTAAAAAGCGGCGTGATCCCACCCACTTTTCTCCTGGTACGTATTCCAAACTATGCCAATACCACATGTACCAAATATCATCGACGTAGGTAAAAAAATGCCCAAAATATGGCGATTTAAATTTTAGGGTTATATGGGCGGTGCCACGCCTCTTTGTCCAATCAAAATTTCATATAGCCTATGTCGCCAGCCTGAATATTCTGAAGATTCCCTGAAATCAAAATCGGCCCAGCCGTTTTGGAGCCTATTTATTTCAAACAAACAAACAAAAAATCAAATTTTTCCTCTTTATAATATTAGTATAGAAGTATAGACTACGAACATTAGGAAACGATTCAAATAGATAAATCGTTAAGCAAATTTGCGGCTTTCAGGTGGATTCAAAACTTATTCGAATAAATGATTAACTTCGAAATTTCTGATCTGATCTTAAACATAGAATGTTTTCGGAGTTTAAGGTTCTTTTCACTAGAATATGAGTACAATTCCGGAAAATTACTAAATTATTCGAATTTATGTGAATTTTTCAATTTTCGAAATATTTTGTGGGTTTTTTTTTAAATTTTGAAATCATGGATTGTTGGTTTGGAACTTGTTTTTTTCTAATCTATTCATATACATACATAATTTAATTCAGTGAGTGTATAAATAACTTGTTTATTTTATCGATTTTTAAGAAAATTTTTGATAATCTCTGCTCTACTTTAATTTTTTTTTCGATATTCTTCTTGAGTTCCGTCAAAAAAATCAGTATTGTAAAAAAAATATTGGTAATTATTCTATTTAACTGCGACATTACAAAAACTTTTGCAATTTCTTTAGTGGATTTTTTAAACAATTAAACAAATGCTGCATTATCAAACTTTCAGAAACTTTTTGAGTTTCCAGCTTAATTTCGAATTTTTCGTAATCGCTTGAGTACAAAAAAATAAATAATTATTTAGACTACATATTTAAAAACACTCTTTCTGAAATTTCCGTGCAATTTAATTTCATTAGTATGATAAAAATTTAAAAAAAAAAATGACTTTTATTGCCTCCCATACATGTTCACAATTGTGCTAAATTTTTAAAATTTCGAAAATTTTTCATTTTCCCAGTACAACTACGAAATATTTCATCATTTTTTTCTAGATACAAAAAACAAGCACTTAAATAAAGTATCTAAAATATGTGCTCTATATATTTTTATCTTAGAAAATTTATTTAGTATCTAATATAGGTACCAGTGATGGATTTTGAGTTTTTTTGTTTTGGGCCAAATTGACAATTTAAAAGGGCCAAAATAGCTTCGAGAGGGCCAACAAAACTTTTTTGGAATATATTTGATAAAAAACTTTTTATTTAAATAAAAACAATAGTAATACTAATACAGTATATGTGTTTTATTTTAAATAAATTTAAACAAATACCATTACTCAAAAGAAACACGAACTATTATTTTTCAATACAAATTTTATTCATCAAGAATTTTTTACTGTTAGCCACTCTAGTTAGTGCCTGTTCGAAGAAGTTCTTTGTTTCGAGCAATTACATTTAAAGCAAAAACAAATTCAAAAATTTAGTTTTTGTTTCAAATGTAATTGTTCGAAAGAAATAACTTCTTCGATATCGGCGAACAGGCAGTTAGTATTTTTGTGTTTAGTTGATATTGGTACTAGCCAAGGCGAATTCATAACAGGTGATCGCACTAATAAAATAAGTACAACATGTAACAAAAACCACAAGCATTTTGTTTTTGTAAAATCATTGTAGAATGTCAAACTCAAGAAGCAAATAGTTTATTTTGACATCCGACAATGATGAAAATGCAAAAAAAAGGTTAACAGCTGTACTTACAAGTTCACCTGTAATGAATTCGCCTTGGGTACTAGCACAAGACAAGTTTGCAGATAATGTTGTAAACAAAAGTAGGGTTCAAAACAGGGAGAAAATTTCATTGAAAATGTACTGAACGCTTTTAGTACATTTCAAACCGTTCCAACGATTTGAAGCAGTTAGTTGAATTTTGAGCTGAAAGGGCCAAAATAGATTAGAAAGTACCACAGGGCCATCAAACATTCAAAAGTGCCACAAATGGCCCAATTGTGCCACATTTTCCATCACTGATAGGTACGACTATCTCTAAGATAACGCAAACTCTTTATATGTATTTAGTACACGGAAGCTAAACTCTAAATACTCTTACTTTATAAAGAAGTACTTTGTTTGGCGTCAGAGGTCGCCACCAACAGAGTATCTAAAAGAAATCTCTATGTATTCACAAGATACAATTGTATTAATACGAGTAAATATTTTAGCTCTCATTTAATAAGAGACCAGTGTGCAATTAACTCTCTGCAAGGCGCTTGGTTTTGTTTACATTTCAATTTAGTATTTCTGCTGCACTTATTTTCTAGTGTTTATTGTTGTGTGTGATGTTTGTTGCTGGTTTTTCTCATTCAAAACTGTCTGTTTTTATGTGTCTGTCTGTCTGTCACTAAGTCTGTCCTGCTTTCAAAGATAGCTTCGTTTTGTTTTTGGTCTTTATTTACGTGAGCTAAACGTGTGCACTTTTTTTATCAGTTGTATGACCGTGCATGGGTTTGTTTTTTTTTTGTTGTTTGTTATAACGCCGCTTAATCAAATGTTACATTTGAGTGTAACATTATCGTATCTGTATCTTTTTGAATTAAATTTCTTTTTGTGTAATTTTTTTCTATAGCTGTTGGTTTTTGTTTTTCTTTTTATATTATTATTATTGTGCACCAGCAATATGGGATTTTTTATTACTTTTAACTAAGCTTGTGGCAAGTAAGAAACATTTTTGCACACATGTGTTTCTCTTGATTTTTTTGGCCTGACTGTCTGTCCCTTTGTCTACTTATCTTATGAATTGGACAAGTTCAACATATAATTTCACATATGCTGTTTTTAAACTGTTAAGAGGTTTGTGGCTGCAAATGCTGCTGGAACACAAACCCTTAAATAATGAGTTTGGTTGTATATTCAATAAGTCGTTTGGTTTTTTGCACCCACAAGTATATTTTACTGAATGTTTTTTTTTACATCACGGAATAGAACTGCAATAAGTACCTAGAAACTTTTTTCACTTTAACACACACTTAAAGAAATACTTTTTGTTTAAAATTGTATTGTTTAAGCAATTTTTTGTTTAAAAGATTTTTAGTAAAACGTATTTTTCGTTAAATCGTTAGAAAACAAGACGCTGCGTAAAAAATACTTTAACATTTTATTAACCTCATAGGTAGGGTTACCGTATGATAGCTTAATAACACACCTTTGTGCAAGGCGAATTGAATACTTAAACTATATATACTTAAACTATTCAGTTCGCCTTGCCTTTCTGCAGCATACAATAGCCATGGTACAATAAATCAATGTAATTTTTGTGCAAATGCCAATGTTGAAATGACAGCTGCCAAAAAATTCAATGAAATGATGTAACATGACTTGCACATATAATGTGTGAAAGGAGTGCATGTGTGTATTTATACTTGTTTGAGAAAGGATTTTATGAAAATACTAATATTGAGGAAACTAAAGGAAAGAAAGGATTTTATGAAAATACTAATATTGAGGAAACTAATACATACATATGTATGTATGTACATTTAAAATTATAATTGAATGATACTGTGCCCATCAAACTAATGGCGCTTAGACGGCCTTTCAGAGAACGGTTGCTGAAGGATTTTCAAAAGAGGTACACTTGCTAAAGGCCAAGGCGATATCACTTACCAGGTGGTGTTACTAACACAGCTGAGCATAATGGAGGTCGATATGTCAAAATTTGAATACGCAAGCATATGTAAAATCAACACCACCCGTAAAGTGAATTCGCCCTGCTAATTCTATCAATTGGATATTAAAATAATATCTAAGGGTTAATTAAATTAGAAAATAATTATGAAAATATCTAAAAGAATTCTCTTAAAATATATATACAGATTTAAGAAGATAAATTCATAACAGGTAGTGTCGACAGCTCAGGTAATTATTTTAGCTTTGTTTATCCCCTTGTATATGTTATAGAGTTACTTTGTCAAATGCTTTGTTGACACGTGTTTGTTACATATTTTAACATCGGCAGTGCTGCCATTTTGGAAAAGAATAAAAGCATTAAGGGGCTGTGCACATATTACGTAACGCTGTTTTCAAGATTTTATACCCCACCCCCACCGTAACGCTTTTTACTAATTTTTCAGTACAAAATTTCCAATCCGTAACAAATCTTTAACCCCCGCCACCCCCTGGAGCGTTACATAATATGTGCACAGCCCCTAAGTGTGTAGTAAAAATCGTTGTAAAATTGCAAAACAAGGGTAAAACCCACAAGAAAAAATTTTGATAATTAAAAGTTAATTTTCAAAGCTTGTAAATGCAATGAAAATTGTGTAAAAACCGTTACAAATAATAGGGGTATAATATCTCCGATAACATTTTTACGTAATATGTGAATGGCAGCCACCATTTCCTACGCTTCCAAAGCATTATGCCTTGATCAGCACCTGTTAAGTGAATTCGCCTTGTAATGAATGTTAGCCGTCTTGGTTACTGCCGCCGTCCACAATGTGGTAAACAACGATGTTTGCGCACTTTAGTATTAACGTGAATAAACAAAACAGCGGTATGGTGAAATATTTGTGTAAATCTAAAGTGAAAGTTTTATATAAAAACGAACATAAAGTTTTAAAAAATATGATTATAATATCATAAAGTTGGCAAACAAGTCAGGTGATGTTTTAAAATTATATTAAAAAGTGCAATTATTAGAATTTTTTTGCGTAAAAGTTTATTAGATATGAGGTATGCACCTACGTAGGTATGTATATGATTTGTAGTAAGAAAAACAATATTTTTAAACGAGGTTTATAAGAAATACCTGCATAAAAGCGGATGTGATTAAGTGAAAATATATTTACGCACGTGTATAGATGTGTATGGGTAAGTCAAATTAATTTAAATAACGCATAGAATGACGGACGGTACTCTGCAAAGCGTTCACAGATGCAACGTTATCACTTGTTTTACATACATACAAACATATGTACATACATACATATGTACATATGTACGTATTAGCTCCAGTTCTTTGACCGGTTGTTTCAGTTTAAAAATTTATGGACTAATTAGTCCATTGTACATAAGATGAATAAGAGTAAAGTATTTGTTTTCCAACTTCTTTTAAGTGGTCCACGAAGTAATTATAAGCAGTAGTATGGAATAACACTGATTTTCATAAAACAAATATGTACATATCGCACCCTAAATACAAAAGGGTCACAACTCAAAATTTTCCAAAACTGACATTTTTCCATAAATTAATTCAGAGTACACATCTCTAACTGCTGCAAAAATTTCTGTCACATCACTATCTTCTTTAACTGGAAAAATATAGTTATGTATATTTTTATGTTAAGTGTGTAGCTTATGCACGAAAATCTTATAGTTCATAAATTTAAAAAATGCTGAAAAACAATGTTAACTGCTAAATAGAAACTTTGCAGCTAACAGCCATACCTAAATAAGAGCGTTGAGCGTCAGCAAAAGTGTACATAATTTTTGTACATTCGAAGGCAATAAAATTACTTCAAATGTACGGAAGTACGTACGCCGTTGCTGACGCGACGCTCAACGCTCTGATTCAGGCTGTAATAAAAAAAATAATGTAAATTTAGCTGCAAAAATGCCAAAATGGCCACACAGCTCAGCATCCATGTTGGTTTGTTTATATATAAAATGCGGTGCTGCCAGAAGTACAGATTTGTTTGCACTTAACCGATTTTAAAAGTCTAAAATTACAGAATGAATATTTTTTAATCGAAAACTTATGAATATCTCGATCGGTATCTATCCGTTTATATTTCTTATAGAGTGTCGAAAGCGATATCAAAAGAATTCTTCAGGTCGTATTAGCAGTACCCCAGCTACGCAGGTAGAAAATGGTCAAGAGAATTTTTAAAAATTTGTTCCATTTAAATTTAAAAAATTACATTATCTATATATATATAAAACCGAATATGTGTCTGTTTATTTATTTGTTTGTTCCTTATAGGAGGTCAAACCCTTGGACCGATCTTCCTGAAATTTTCACAGTATTTAACTGGAACTCTCGGATGAATTAAAGGCTACTTTTTTTTAACCACACCCACTTTTACGCCCACTTTTTTAAATTATCCTACCACGTAGTTTTTAACAGATTTTATAATGTAAAGTGAGCATAACTTCGCCATTTGTGGATCAATTTTCAAAATTCTTTCAGCATATGAAAAAGGTGAATTAAATATTTTTTTTATTGGGCAGGGTGTCGCAAATGGCCCGCCACAATAATTGTTTATCAAATAACTTCGCCATTTTTTAGCCAATTTTCAAAATTATTTTTGCATATGGAAAAGGTCCAGAATATTTTTTTGTTTTTAGAAATTGTTTGTTGGGTCGGACGGGGGGGGGGGGAGAGGGGCAGTAGGGCGTTGCAAATGGCCCTCCACAATAATTGATTATCAAATAACTTCGCCATATTTTGGGCATTTTTTTGACCTACGTCGATGATATTTGTACATATGGTATTGGCATAATTTAGAATACGTATCAGGAGAAAAGTGGGTGAGACCACGCCCCTTTTTTAGAAAACACCAAACCCTTGGACCGATCTTCCTGAAATTTACACAGCATGTTACTGTGACTCTGGAAGGAATAATAGCCTATATGAAGTTTTGATTGGACAAAGAGGCGTGGTACCGCCCATATAACCCAAAAATTTAAATCGCCATATTTTGGGCATTTTTGGATCTACGTCGATGATATTTGGTACATATGGTATTGTCATAATTTGGAATACGTACCAGGAGAAATGTGGGTGGGACCACGCCCCTTTTTAGGAAAAATAAAAAGCGTATTATAGTCTTATAGGATATATAAATACTTTTAATTTTATTTTATAAGGAGGTGGGGAGGCGAAGCATATCGGGATAGGCTAGTATCCATATTTAATTTCCTGTTATAAAATATAGAAAGTTACTGATTTTACCCCGGCTTTCGACAATCGATCTTCTACTTCTTTTTAATCGGAATAAATTATGAATGCGTGTTTATTTTAATTTCCAGCTTTCAAAAATAGAATGTTACTGATTTTACCCCGGCTTTCGAAAATCGATCTTCTACTTCTTTTTAATCGGAATAAATTATGAATGCGTGTGTTTTTTAATTTCCAGCTTTCAAAAATAGAATGTTACTGATTTTACCCCGGCTTTCGACAATCGATCTTCTACTTCTTTTTAATCGGAATAAATTATGAATGGGTGTTTATTTTAATTTCCAGCTTTCAAAAATAGAATGTTACTGATTTTATCCCGGCTTTCGACAATCGATCTTCTACTTCTTTTTAATCGGAATAAATTATGAATGGGTGTTTATTTTAATTTCCAGCTTTCAAAAATAGAATGTTACTGATTTTATCCCGGCTTTCGACAATCGATCTTCTACTTCTTTTTAATCGGAATAAATTAAGAATGCGTGTTTATTTTAATTTCCAGCTTTCAAAAATAGAATGTTACTGATTTTACCCCGGCTTTCGAAAATCGATCTTCTACTTCTTTTTAATCGGAATAAATTATGAATGCGTGTGTTTTTTAATTTCCAGCTTTCAAAAATAGAATGTTACTGATTTTACCCCGGCTTTCGACAATCGATCTTCTACTTCTTTTTAATCGGAATAAATTATGAATGGGTGTTTATTTTAATTTCCAGCTTTCAAAAATAGAATGTTACTGATTTTATCCCGGCTTTCGACAATCGATCTTCTACTTCTTTTTAATCGGAATAAATTATGAATGGGTGTTTATTTTAATTTCCAGCTTTCAAAAATAGAATGTTACTGATTTTACCCCGGCTTTCGACAATCGATCTTCTACTTCTTTTTAATCGGAATAAATTATGAATGGGTGTTTATTTTAATTTCCAGCTTTCAAAAATAGAATGTTACTGATTTTACCCCGGCTTTCGAAAATCGATCTTCTACTTATTTTTAATCGGAATAAATTATGAATGCGTGTGTTTATTAATTTCCAGCTTTCAAAAATAGAATGTTACTGATTTTACCCCGGCTTTCGACAATCGATCTTCTACTTCTTTTTAATCGGAATAAATTATGAATGGGTGTTTATTTTAATTTCCAGCTTTCAAAAATAGAATGTTACTGATTTTATCCCGGCTTTCGACAATCGATCTTCTACTTCTTTTTAATCGGAATAAATTATGAATGGGTGTTTATTTTAATTTCCAGCTTTCAAAAATAGAATGTTACTGATTTTACCCCGGCTTTCGATAATCGATCTTCTACTTCTTTTTAATCGGAATAAATTATGAATGGGTGTTTATTTTAATTTCCAGCTTTCAAAAATAGAATGTTACTGATTTTATCCCGGCTTTCGACAATCGATCTTCTACTTCTTTTTAATCGGAATAAATTATGAATGCGTGCTTATTTTAATTTCCAGCTTTCAAAAATAGAATGTTACTGATTTTACCCCGGTTTTCGAAAATGTAATTTTTAATACATATATGTGTATGTGTGTATGTTTGTGTGTATGTATGTAAGCTCTCTCTCTCATAGCTTATGCATAGTTTATATGATCGGAAACAATTTGCCGACACTCAAATCACTGACGTCAATCAAATATGAAAATCGATAGATTTTGAGAACTTTCGAAATTAAAAGTGTATTTGTTTCTAAATTAATTTTGTATAAAACTGGACCATTCAAAACCAAAATCAAAGCAATTATTAAACAAAGAACAAAAAAAAAAAAAAAAACAAACAAAGTCGATTGATATCGTTATCGAAAATTTTCGAAAATCGCGTTTTATATTAAGAACTGCAAAAGTGATTGATTGCTAAGACGATTTTCTAAATGCATTTAGTTTTATGAGCACGAAAACTAAGTCAATTGATTTTGTGATTTTTAAAGATATTGATCGGTATCTGTAATTTTTTTTTTTTAACTTGAAAGACAGTTCCGCCAGATGTCGCAAATCTTATACATAAGGGATACGAAAAATTCCTGGGATGGTTAATCGTAAGCCAAGTTTTTTTTGTTTTTTATTTTGTTTTACAAAAATGGCGTAAATTTTTATTCATTTCTTTCCACTTCCCCAATTTTAATTTTTAATTTGAATATTCACATAAATTATGCTTTGCTGCGTTCGCTCTCTTAGCTTTAATAAATTAAAAAAGAAGTCCTTTTGTTTCGAGCCAAAAATTAAGTACTACTACGTCTTCTTTGTTTTTAGTTTGTCAAATTCGAAATTTAAACAGACTTCTTTTTGTTGCACTGAAGTGTCATATGTTTTAAATTCATTTTAATTCTTTTCAATGAATACTTAAATATGTATGCGTGTACATTTGTTGGTGATTTGTTTGCCTTTAACCATATTTAATGAGTTTCGTCTATTCAATACATCCTGGTTTTTTAGCAAACAACATCTCTGAATCGTTTTTTGTTTTCCTATAGATGATTATATTCCTATAAAACTCATCCTGAGGGCCATCTTACTTGTATTTTGTTAATGATTTCTTTTTAATCGCAAATTACGAGTATGGGTTTGAGAAGTTAGAGTGTACAAATTTTTGTCGAGTGGTTGTATAATTTTATGTAATTTTTTGTTCTCCTTTTTTGTTTGTTATGTTGCTGCTGTTGTTGTTAATGTGTTTTCAATAGCTGGTTGTTTGAATGCACTTGTTTTGTCATTCATATGAAAATTATGCACAAAAGTGTTTGCCCTTTTGTTTTTGTTTGGTTTTGTTGTGAAAGTTGTTTCAAACGTCTATTTCATCATCATCATCTTTATTCATCCCTGGTTGGGTTTTTTAAGAGACTTGTAGCTGTTGAAAATTGTATGTTTTAAATATCTATGTATGTATCTGCATGTAGTTAAGTTTATGCATTTATGCCTGTCTCTCAATGGCATCGTTGTTTTTTTTTTTTTTTGCTTTCTGTTTTCCCATTTTACGTTGTACTGCATTTATACGACATTTAATATTCATGTTAATGTGCTTGAGTATTTGAAGATGAGTGTTATACGTTCGTATGTACATTTTATGAAGTATTCAATTATTGCCGATAATCACATACTTGAAACATTTTGCTTTTGGTAAATGTTTGTTATTGAGATTTTTCATATTTTTCTTTTTGTTTAGAACGAGAAAGAAACGAGTTGTAAGAGGGATTTAGGCAAAATGGGAAGTATAATTTTAATTTGTGAAATTATTAATCATACCAATTCATAAAGTTTAACGAATCAGACATGATCAGGAAGACGACGCCGAGAAGACTTACTATATTTTATTTTAAGTAATTTTAGTTCTTTTTAAATATAAGTTTTTCAAAGGAACTGTTAAAGAAAAGAAAAAAATACTGAAAACAGATGGTAGACTGAAAAAAGCTCTGCAGCAAGTATATACGATTACATATACAAATAGTATATGGAAATAGCCCAAATATGGTTTAAACCAGAAAAAAGGCCATAAAATAGTCAATGACACCTGCTATCTGTTCTTTTTTTTTTTTTTTTGCGGACTCGGGACAGATTATGTAAATGCTTCCACTACAAGAAAATCATTCGGATTATGTGACTTGAAATCGAATTTTCAACTCGAAAACAAATTGTCCCAGATTAAAATAACATCGTTAATTCATGAGAACATAGTTTGAATTTATTCAAAGTAAAGGCAAATTCGTAACAGTCTCGACAGCCCAGGCGAAAAGCCTTGATTCACCCCCTTGCATTTGTGCGCCAGTTAGTTTGTCAAATGCTTTGTTGACGCATTTTTCCGTAAATTTTTTTACAAAGTAAGTGAAGATTTTTCAAAGTGAATTGGGCCGAGTCTACCTGTTAAGAATTTGCCTTGATCATAGTATAATATTATTATTATTACCATGTGTGTACTTAAAATAATTATTAAAATTTAATTAATTCCGAATTCATTCATAAAAATTGGTATTAGCCCGAATTTTTCTTAAAAAAATGCCTTTTTGACAATTGTATTTTGGCATCTGAAACGAAAATAATCACCAGTGATCTCGAGGCCAGCTGTATGAAATCGCCTTGACATTCAATATGTTATTTAGATCAAAGCGAATTCATACAATGTGCTCTCGAGATCACAAGTGATTATTTTTGCCTTGATTTGTCCCTTGTATTTGTGATCCACTTCCGTTGTCGAATATCTTATTGACACATTATTCGCTGCATTTTTGTACATCGAAGGTAGATATTTTTCAAAGGGAATTGAGGTGAGTCTACATGTTTTTGAATTTTTCTTCACAAACATTTTTCGGACACAATTTATTCTATCAATAATTTTCGAATGGAATCACTAGTTGAGGAAAAATTATCCGAAAAAAATGCAACTATTCGGAACGAGAAATATCTATTCACTTTTATAAATTGAACCATAATTGCGAAAATAGCGCAGGCAACAGACAAACCAATTTGCAGAAAAAAGAATTTACATTAATTTCGACACAAAAATATTTAAAATATCGAGATTTAGGCATTTTGAGATATTCGGATAATTTTCTAATTATCTTTACGGTAATACCCGTAAGATTTTAAGATTTAAAATTTAAGTGTGTGTGTGAGTACATGTGCCTTTTAAAGTTCCGTAGCCCCTTCTAAGCTCAGTGCTAAAAAATCAGTGCGATATGTTCTACATATTTAGCTTAAACTAAGTTTAAACCTAGAAATTATTTAATCTGTAAAAATATAAATCATTGTAAAAAAGATAGAAATGCCGGTTTAAACTACCATATAATACTGGTCGATAGATATATCAGTCAATAAAATCAGATGTTTGTTATATTAATCATAATATTGTCACTTTTTATTATTGAAATTATAGATGTTATTCCAGATCGATAACAAAATAGTCTGCAGTTCTACAAAGCTACCCAAAAGCGTTCCAGATAACAAAATGTTGTTGTTAACTTTTGTGAACGAATAAGAGGGTATTTATTTTTTTATTTCATGTACAAAGTTGGACAAATCAAAGTGTATTAAACCAAGTGGCATCACCAAGCCATGTGATAATTTTTTGTTTCACAAATTTGAATAAATGAATATGTTCCAATCTATTTTTTGTTCTAAAAAATAAAATATTTTTGACAGAAAGACTTACTTTGGCTTCAATTTTTTTTTTGTGCTGCCAAGTTATTTTTCCTCCTGCTACCACCTTGTTTATTACACCATGGTACAAATATTTTCTTTGGCTAACTTCGGAATAAGGTAGCCTTATGCCTACAACAATAAAATTTGCAGCTAAATTTTCCACCAAATGTCAAAGAAAATACAACAATGTTCTTATAAAAATATATATATGTATATAAAACTAACACAAATTCTCAACATACATACGTAATTTTTATACCCTTCACAGATGAGCTTACTAGCACAGCCGCCTGAGCTCGCTTTAAAGCAAATTTTCATACTAACTGATACAGTATAAAGCACAACAAAATAAATGTTGTTTTTATATTGTTGTACTTGTTGTCGACTGGGCATACCTGCTAGTTTTGCCATGCCCTTCACCCAAAACTGTAAGGATTTATATAGGTTTGTCATTACGTATGTATATCTGATGATGACGTAGTCTAATAATAACACCTGTTATTGAATTCGCCTTGTTTCGAACAAGAATTAAATAATCAGCTGTTTTTTGTTTACATATGAAATAAAGGAAGCAGTAGGTTGTTTATTTAAAAATTTATTTCAAAGCAAAATGGAAAGTGTTTTTAAGAAACTTGAAAGTTGTAAATATATAAGTGCCATACAGGGATTTACTGCTGTTGAGTTTAAAATACATTTAAATTATAGTTTCGTTTAACGAAGCCAGCGTTGGAACAGCGCTCTCGAACACTTGCGTCTGCTCTTGGTTAGCCGCTTTTTTCTAAAAAAAAATTTACGTATGCTAAACAGCTGTAGCATAATATTCTAAGATGTTGTTTAAATTGAAGTTCCCTTATTTTCCTGTCATGCTGTCCATACAAGGCAAATACAAAACAGTTTTAGGTTTTTTTATAACACAACCCTAGACGACTTATCCACCTGCTTATCTTAAAGCTTTCACAACCAAATTATCTTTAGGATTTTTTTCCTCTTCTATTTTACTTTTACTACGTGTTTAAAATGCCTTTACTTTTATTTTAACAAAAAATTTCTTTGCTAACATCCTTCGGATTGTAGTGTGATCTTGAAGGTCAGTTTCAAACCATAAAAAATACCTTGTAAAACTATTTGCTGAGAGGAGTTGTTGACTTATTAAAAATTTATTCATTTAAATTCTTTAGATATATTTTCCCTGGAAAATTCTTTATTTATAACTTTTTTTTATGGTATTCATGTTACAAGTTCTCATAAATTTTCCATGAAATTAATTATTTAAATCTATCAAACTATGAACTTGTCAACATAAATTATATTTATACGAACAGGCAAACAACTTGTACACACCCACAATATCGAGCGTCAAACGTCTGCATAAATTTGGTTTCTTCAAATAGACTCACACTAATCGAATGTATTCACAAACACACACGCAAAGACCAACTTGTGTGTAGCTATTTTCTATTTACATGTGTGATAGTAATGCATATGTAAAAATTACATCACTTGTTTTATTTGTAATTAGTTTAATTAACTTTAGTAGTAGACATATCTACGAGTATGTTTTTGAAAAAATAAAAAAGAGGGAAAAAACACTGCCATTGAAACATAGAGAATATCACAACCCCCACCCAGCGTTTCTGCTTCTGTTTTCATCACACTTCTTTTTTTCTTTAACTCAAAGTAAAGCTAACTACTTCTTGTCTTTAACATTTTCATTAAAAGTGCCACTCGTTTTTATAAAAAAAAAAAAACGAAAAAGAAAAGCCCACAATTGAAATTCTTAGAAATTTTTTAAGACTTCAAGTATGTTTGTGTTTTTCATAAGGAGTGTTCTTACTATACACACATCTACAGATGAGTACTTGAATGTTTCTATCAGAAATAAAAAACACACACACAAACAAACACCCATCTATTAACACATTCATCCATACATGGTTGATAGCAAGATGAAGGACCCACGCTGTCATCACCTTCAATATCTCTCTGGGTTTAATCGTCTCCAACTTTTTGAGCTACACAACAAATAAGCACACAAGCAATCACACGCCTACTTGCTGTACTCGTATAAGTTAATAATTAACACATTTATTTTTAATAAAAGTTCAATTGCTGACACATTTCCGTTAGTTGCAATTAATAATTATTTTACTTACTTTAATAAAGTTCAATCTCCTCTGTCGCAATTCAATTGCTGACACATTTCCATTTAAATTTTAATTCACGAATTTTTTGTTACAACATTTATTAAAAGTGCTGACGACCTATTTGCACTGAATGCAATTGGAACAGCTCACGTTGCATTCAAGGTGATGATTGCTGTTCGACAATTCTTAAGTTTATATAAAGTTTAACATTAAGTTTAAATTGTCAATTAGTTAGTAGTAATCTATAATAAGAAGTCCGAATAAGAAGACATAGTCTTCCGGCAAATTAAATAATTATAAATACTAAAGGGATAAAGAAGACATAGTCTTCTCCTCTAAATAATAAATAAATAAATATAAAATTTTTAAAAAATAAAAATAATTAAGAATTTTATTTACTGGCGCCCGAGCAACCGGTACAAAAATAGTGTACTAAAAGAACCCTAAAATAAAAAAATAAGCCTGTAAGTGTCCGTCCGCAGGCGACCGTCCGTATAAAGTGTCATAAGTGAATCCTTAGTAGAAGTACGAAAAGGACAAAATTCGCATGATCGGGACGGTATAGTTTAATAAGTTTACAATTTAAAGTAAGAAAATAGACACAACAAATAAAAAGAACAGTGAACAAATAAAAAGAACGGTGAACAAATAAAAAATATAATAACTAAAAAATAATATTATAAAACTATATTAATTAAAAAGTAACAAAGACATAATAAAGAACACTAACCAAAAGAATTTTTAACAACAAATGAAACAGAATTAAATAAAGGTAATAAAGACTTTAGAAAAAATCTAAAAACATAATATTCAACAACAGCTTTGCCCTTGCCATTGAAAGCTGCACCATAGAAGACAACCATTCAAATATCTGGCCGACATCGATAATTGCAACAAGATCAACAGAATAACATCAGTCAGTCAACATAATGTGTCCAATTCACCTTATACTGTAAGTCATTATATTTCAGAGTATTTTTAAGTTATTTCATAAGTAACAAAAACCACCCTTATATAAAAAAAAGAGAGAAGAAGAGAAAATAAAACAAAATAATAAGAAAGGAAGAAATCTTTTATTTACTGTGTACCAATTTTTATAAGTCATAAAATAGAATTTTTTTTATCTCACAAAAATTGTTCCCAAAATTTGCGAAAAATCATGTCTAACCCCAATAACCTAGTAAGACCTCCCGTTCTTAACGCTCCAAATCCAGCAGCGCAACTCAACGAAGAAGTAGAAAACAGAATAGCCGCTATTTGCGCGCAACAATGCAGAAACATAGTTCAATCTCTTATGAATCCAAATAATGACCTTAACCACGGGACAGACCAAAACATTGAAGACAGATATAGAAATGACTTGAGTGAATTAGATAAAATACCCGATATAGTAAGAAGTCTTAGAGATTTCTCGGGTAACCCCATGGAATTTAACTCATGGAAAAAAAGCGTGGATAGAGTGTTGCAAATTTACGATTCAAGCAAAGGCACACCTAAATATTATGGTATATTAAGCGTCATCCGAAACAAAATAACAGGCAACGCTGACATTGCCTTAGAATCCTACAATACTCCATTAAATTGGAATTGCATTGTAAAATGCCTTTCTATGCATTACGCAGACAAACGAGATTTAGGGACGCTTGAGTATCAGATGACTTCCTTAATTCAAGGAAGAAATACCATCCAAACATTTTATCAAGAAGTTTACACGCATTTGTCCCTCATACTAAATAAAATTGGTTGCATGGAAATAGGCCAAGAGTCCTTGCGACTTTTAACGCAAACCTATAGGGACAAAGCCCTAGACACTTTTGTTAGAGGCCTAAATGGAGATCTACCAAGACTCCTTGGCATCCGTGAGCCTGCGGATCTCCCGCAAGCATTACATCTCTGCTTAAAACTAGAAAATCAAAACTACAGGACAGAATACGCGAATAAACATCAAAATCATAGACAACGTCAACCACCACCCCTTCCAATACGCGATGCAAATACAATTCATAGACAACCCTTTTATCCAGAATTGACATTTCAAAATTTTAACCAATACAATAGACCAATGAATAATATGCAACAAAATGCATTCCGAAATCGTCAAACCATCCCCAACATTAACTTTCGACAAAATCCCCAACCGCGTTTTCAATCGCACCAAGCTTTTCAACAAAATTTTCAACCACAAAGACCAGTTGCACCGAAACCTCAAAGGCCTCAACCTATGGAAGTTGACGAATCAATTCAAACAAGAAACGTAAATTATCAAAACAGACCACGTCCTTTTAATCAACCCCAATTCAATAACAAAAGACCTCCATCCCTAAGCTACGTTCCACCACCACATAAACAACAACGCAATTTTCATATAGAAAGTAGACAAGATCTTTCCACTGTACCGAATTACCAGGACGAACAAGCTGGAAATTATAATGAAACTGAATACGAGCAATTAATCCAAAACCAAGGGATTGACGAGTACGCCGAATCCTATGATCAAGATCAACAAGATGAAATACCCACTCAAAATTTCACAGATATCCATTTTTTAGGCTAACAAACTCTTCGCTCCCGTATTTTGAGTGCAAAGCGAAGAATGGTAAAATTCTAAAAATTCTTATAGACACTGGATCTAACAAAAACTACATTCAACCATGCCTCGTTAGCAATCCTATCAAAAACGAAAACACCTTTTTTGCAAATTCAGTATCTGAAGACATTAAAATTACGCACCACACATTCGCAACTTTATTCAATTTACCCGACCACCATATAAAATTCTTCATCCTACCTTCTTTGAAATCGTTTCATGGCATCCTTGGTCATGATAGTTTAAAAGAACTAAATGCAACTATCCATATTAAAAAAGAATATTTGTTAATAAACAATACAACTAGAATAAAAATTCATCAACACACTTCCCAATCAGTTAATAAAATGGAATTCAGAACAAATCATATGAACGAAACTCAAAAATTTCAGTTAGATCAAACTATAAACGAACATCCCAACCTATTCACGGATCCCAACAAGAAACTTACATTCACTTCTCGAGTTCAAGGGGAAATCCGAACACATTCAGATTCACCAATTTATTCTAAATCATACCCCTATCCCATGGCATTGAAAAGTGAGGTAGAAAAACAGATTAATGAACTCTTAAACGACGGAATTATCAGACCTTCCAGATCTCCGTATAATGCACCTGTTTGGATCGTTCCGAAAAAAATGGACGCATCCGGAGAGAAAAAATATAGAATGGTCATCGATTACAGGAAACTGAACGCAGTAACTGTGGCCGATAGGTATCCCATTCCAGAAATTAATGAAGTTCTAGCAAATCTAGGTAAAAACAAGTACTTTACGGTTATTGACTTAAAGAGTGGTTTCCACCAGATTCCTTTAAAGGAATGTGACGTAGAGAAAACTGCCTTTTCAGTTAATAACGGGAAATTTGAGTTTGTACGACTCCCATTCGGACTAAAAAATGCTCCCTCAATATTCCAACGTACTCTGGACGATGTCTTGAGAGACCACATAGGGAAAATCTGCTACGTCTACATAGACGATATTATCATCTTTTCAAAAACTGAGAAAGAACACTTCGAAAACCTCAGAAAAATATTCAAAACACTAGAATCGGCAAATTTCAAAATTCAACTAGACAAGTGTGAATTTCTCAAAACAGAAGTTGAATTTCTGGGATTTATCGTAGGAGCCGCAGGAATTAAAGCCAACCAAAATAAAATAGAAGCAATAGCCAAAATACCACCACCGAAAACCCTAAAAGACCTGAGAAGTTTTCTAGGCATGTCAGGTTATTACCGTCGCTTCATCAAGGATTATGCGAAGCTTGCCAAGCCCCTGACATCCCTTTTAAGAGGGGAGGAAGGACGCATTTCGAAAAACGCGTCCAAAAATTTAAAAATTACTTTAGATCAAAATGCTTTGGACGCATTCCAGAAATTAAAAAATTCACTCATCTCCGGCGATGTCATGTTATCTCACCCTGATTTTGAAAAAGGCTTTGATCTGACAACAGATGCCTCTGATTATGCGATAGGCGCAGTACTTTCGCAAAACAGAAAGCCCATTACCTTCCTTTCAAGAACGCTCAGCAAAACTGAAGAAAATTACGCTACCAATGAAAAAGAAATGCTAGCGATAATATGGGCCCTCAATTCGTTGAGAAATTACCTGTACGGTTCTGGGAAAGTAAACATTTATACGGACCACCAACCTTTGACGTATGCCCTCAGTAGCAAGAACACAAACAGCAAGATGAAAAGATGGAAGTCCATCTTAGAAGAGTATAACTACGAACTCAAATATCAGCCAGGCAGAACAAACGTAGTTGCAGATTCACTATCTAGACCACCACAGATAAATTCGATGACAGCAACACAACATAGCGATGAAAGTTCCTCAGATAATATGATCCCCGCAATAGAATGTCCAATTAACGTCTTTAAGAACCAACTCCATATCTTAGTTAGTAACGAAGACAACTACAAATTCGAAATTCCATTCCCAACTTACCATAGGCACATTATTAAAAAACCTTTTTACACTAAAGACACCTTAATATCAATTTTTAAAAAATATCTTAACCCCAGCGTAATCAACGGTTTATTTACTACCGAAGCGATTATGGGGGTAATTCAAGAATTCTATCCCGAACACTTTAAAAACTTCAAAGTAAGATTCACTCAGTCACAAGTAAAAGATATTGTAAGTGAAACAGAGCAAGAAGAAATATTGATTAATGAACACCGAAGAGCTCATAGAAATGCCAACGAAAACAAAAATCAGGTAATACAAAAGTACTACTTCCCCAAAATGATGGAAAAATCCAAAAGGATAGTAAAAAATTGTCAAACCTGTAAAGAACAAAAATATGATCGTCGACCCAACAAACCGCAATTTCAGCCTACACCAATTCCAAAAAATCCTGGAGAGATTGTTCACATTGACATCTATTCAACTGAAGGAAACCTAGTACTCACAGCAATAGATAAATTTTCCAAATACGCCTTAGGAAAAATTCTGAAATCAAAGGCAGTTGAAGACATTAAAGAACCACTGAAAGAAATAATTTTAGCATTTGGCATCCCCAAGTTTATAGTCTTAGATAATGAAAAATCACTAAATTCCGTAACGATAAACTTCCTTCTTAAAGACCAATTCGGCATACAAACCTACACTACACCCCCTTACGCTAGTACCGTCAACGGCCAAGTAGAGAGACTTCACTCTACTCTTTCCGAGATGATGAGATGTCTTAAGTCAGACAAACTTCACAATTCATTCCATGACTTACTCACCAAAACATTATACGAATACAATAAATCAATCCATTCTACCACTGGTAAAAGACCGATTGACATATTTTTTAATAAAAACTTTAATAGTGACCCAGGAAAAACAATTTTGGAAAAACAAGAAATAATAAATCGTTTGACTGAAAAACAAAAACAAGACCTGGACTACCATAACAAAAATAGACAAGCACCCAAAACTTATTTACCAGGAGAGAACATTTTCGTTAGGATCAACAAGAGATTGGGTTCAAAATTAACCCCAAAATATAAAAAAGAAATAGTCAAAGAAGACCGAAATACAACTGTATTAACAATGTCAGGCAGAATTGTTTATAAAAGTAACATTAAAAGACAATAACTTATTTTTCCAGATTATGCTTACCCTACGCACTGACGGAAATCCAAATCATGGATTACACGTCCTCCTACGTTGTCACCATAAATAAGGGTACAGCAAAAATTCAGCAGGGAACCTTCACTATTATTCATCCAATAGATCTGGAACAATACGCAACATCCATAGCCAACACCCACACCTTTATCCAACAAAACATCCCAAATAACCATAACCTATACCCTATCCTCAATCATGAATTCACCCAAATTAACAACATCCTAGAAAATCTAAAACCCCTAACAAGAAATAAAAGAGCCATAAACGCTTTGGGAACAATTTGGAAATACGTCGCAGGGTCTCCGGATCATGACGACTTTGAAATATTAACTAATAACGTTTACGAACTAAATAAAAATAACAATAAACAATTTTATGTAAATGAAGCTTTCAATAAAAGAATAAACAACTTAACCGAAATCATTAATAAAATGGCAAACGTTATAAAAAAGAGTGTTTACTTAGAAAATGAAATAGTTATTAATTTACAAAATAGAATAAGATTAGTCAAGGAAGAGTTAATAAATATTGAAAATGGAATAGAATGGGCAAAAATTGGAATTGTAAACCCATTAATACTAAATAAAAAAGAAATCGAAGTAGCTATGAAAAAAATCGAAGAAGAACACATTCCTTTTGTAAACCCAGAAGAGGCACTTCAATTTGCCAAAGTGTCAGTTTTGTATAACAAAAATAATTATAATAAAATATTTTACATGGTTAAAATACCATTGACAAAAAAGGAAATGTATGAAAATGTAATTTTAAGACCAGTAAAAAAGAAAACATATGTAATTAAACTTGAATTCCTAGAAATTTTAAGAAATGAAAAAACAATTTATGCTATTAAAGAAAAATGTGAAGAATATAACGATATTATGATTTGTAAAGAAAATCAAATAATTGACATAACAAATAATACTTGTATCCCTAATATTATTAATAATAGAAACTCTTCATGTGTAACGAGCAATAATCATCACATTTCACCAATTGAAGAAATTGAGTCTGGCGTGATCTTACTAAATGGTTACAATGGATCCATTTACATAGATGAAACATATCGATCTTTATCTGGAACTTTTCTCATTAAATTTCACAACAGTACCATAAAAGCTAACAATAGAACTTTCAGTAATATAGAGGCTTCTCCTCTAAAAATGATACCCGCATTACTACAACCAACTCCTTTCGAAATTGACCATATCAATCTCTTATCGCTCGAAGCTCTAAACGAACTTCAAATCAAAAACACTGAGACAATCTCAACTATCCAAAAAAACCTAGAAATCGGAGGTTGGTCAATATCCACGATACTTTGTCTAATAATCATATTAATTGCGTGTCTGAGTTTTCTCTTTAAACGCACCGGAAAAGTTGTAATTTGGGAACCCCAAAATCCAGTCATTAGTAGCAAGTTAACCCCGAATGCACTCAGTTTACAAACTATTTCCGACCCTCAAAATCCAATAAAACTTGAAGCTCCAGTCAAACCTCCTAGATTGAACAATATCCCATTTTTTTGAATGATTGGGGACAATCAAATTAAGAAGGGAGGAGTTAATAATTAACACATTTATTTTTAATAAAAGTTCAATTGCTGACACATTTCCGTTAGTTGCAATTAATAATTATTTTACTTACTTTAATAAAGTTCAATCTCCTCTGTCGCAATTCAATTGCTGACACATTTCCATTTAAATTTTAATTCACGAATTTTTTGTTACAACATTTATTAAAAGTGCTGACGACCTATTTGCACTGAATGCAATTGGAACAGCTCACGTTGCATTCAAGGTGATGATTGCTGTTCGACAATTCTTAAGTTTATATAAAGTTTAACATTAAGTTTAAATTGTCAATTAGTTAGTAGTAATCTATAATAAGAAGTCCGAATAAGAAGACATAGTCTTCCGGCAAATTAAATAATTATAAATACTAAAGGGATAAAGAAGACATAGTCTTCTCCTCTAAATAATAAATAAATAAATATAAAATTTTTAAAAAATAAAAATAATTAAGAATTTTATTTACTTATATGCAAAAGACAACAAACAGTAGTGATTTACAAAATTTTATGTAAAAAGTGTCTTTTTGGTTGAATATTTCACAACAAATTTGTAAAACTATTTGTAACTTAAATGATGATGATAAATCAATTTTGTTTTTTATAAAAATTTAAGTTTGAATAAATAATCATTTGGTGAGAAAATTGTAGATTAAATTTGTGTGTGTGTGTGTTATTGAGAGAATGTGAGCGAAAGATTGTGCGGGTAGAGGTGGAGGGGGGTTGTAAATTAAAAATTTTTTTTTTTGTTTGCTCACAACAGAAACAAATTAATTCTCCCAATTACCAATTAAAAGTCCAGGAGACTATAAAAGAAAAAACTCTTCCCCACTCTAAGTTGGTGCATGTGGTCGTGATTTTTCGGCTACACGTAATGTACACGTTGTAGACTCTAATTGATGAAAATCAAAACGTTAGTTTGACGAGTAATTGTGTGATCGCCTCCATTTCTGATTGACAGAGAAAATGTCAATTGTTTTGTGAGCGGGTTCTATAAGTATTCACGTGACAGCACAAGGACAGGTGTTTATTTTTGAGCTCTGATAGTTTTTTGTAAAAGCAGCGTCAAACGCGTGCATTTTTTGTTTGTGTTTTGACAACATTGTATAGTTGTCATCCGATGATGACACGTTTACATACTTTCGCTGCGAAGACACAATACAAATTGTGATTTGGCAAATTTATGTATATGTATGTACACTCAAACATTTATCTGACAAACTGTACAAAAGAATTTGTTGTTTGTATGCTTGTGTGTATGTATCACAGATCTACTTGATTGCGATTCAAACGACATATGTACATACATATTTGTGTCATTTTAATCATGAATACTGAGATAGCACTTAACAATAAAAAAATTTCAGATGGCAATGCGTGATTCAAATCAATGAAACGTTTTTACTAAGTGTGCGCTATTGCTTACTTTTGTAAATTATTCATATGAATCAAAAAAGCAATGAATCAATACATTGCAAAACAATTAAATGTCAGTAAATCTATTTTATTTACTTTTGCTAACGACACTTAATAAACAGACAGACAGAAGATAAAGACAGTTACTTTTAAAAGCGTGAACACTGCAAGCAATATTATAAGCACATCTGGATGTTTAACAACACAACAAGTGCATTTTAAATATGAATGGAGAGCGAAAGGGAATCAACTCATGCACTTCTCTGGTATGTATGCACGTATGTCTATATTCTTATTGACTGGCATACACGTTGTCAGCTCTTTCCGACTAGATTTTAACTTGGCAGCACTGAATTTATTACAGAGAAAACAGGGTTGCATTTCATAAGACAAACCCATTTAAAAAAGGATTTAATTTGGATTTAACTAAATCATTTAATATGGTAAAACCAGAACTTAACAGTTGGATTTAACCAAAATTTATTAATACCATTCAAGTGTGAAATCACTATAACACACATGCGATAATTGACGTGTTTTTTTATCGTCTCCAGGGCAGTTAACAGCGCCTTCTAATTTGTCTTTGATAATGATGATGATTATCATCAATAAATATCATTATCATCAATAAATATCTTTCCTTTGTTTCATTTCCATAGAAACACCTAAAGTTCTCTCTAAGAGTGTCCTTTTTGCAGATCATTCTACGGCGGCCTATTGAACTTTTCAAAAATGCTAAAAAAGATAACTCGCTTACAATACTTTCCGTTTCCACATTTGAAAAATCAGCAATTAATTTGTCGTTGTTTAAAAAAAACATATTTGTTAACACGAAATTCCAAGAAAATGCATTTTATAATAAATAAAACTTAAGTAAATAGACCTCAATATTACTTTTATAAAATAATCAAAAATTAACTAGAATAAAAGTATAATTGCTTTTTTCCTAAATGTAATAATTTTGCATAGAAATTAAGATTAGAGTTATTCAGTGTTTGGAGCAAATGTTCTAGCAAAAATGCGAATGTAAAATATCGTACTTTTTTTTTAAGAATTTTTACGCAAAATCTGTGTATTTTATTGCCGGAATTTTCACAAAAAGTTACAACATTTTGAAAGAACATTTGTACCAAACCAGTTTTTCAATAAATTTTCTATATAATTCTTATTATAAAGTTAAATCTAAAATCAAATAACTAAATAGCAATTTAGCTGTTTTTATTTGTCAAAAATTTAAAAGTAACATCCCACTGACCGTATTGAAATCTAAAATACACTAACAAAAAATATTGTAATTTTTTTATGAAAATATTTTGAAAAAGTTTGCATAAATTTAATGGTTTAATTGTAAAACCGAGTAAAAGAATTTAG
This sequence comes from Lypha dubia, assembly GCA_947311025.1. Lineage (NCBI taxonomy): Eukaryota > Metazoa > Arthropoda > Insecta > Diptera > Tachinidae > Lypha > Lypha dubia. The sequence continues at coordinate 17,221,479 of OX371263.1, read as the reverse complement.
AAGCAAAGAAAATAAAAAATGGAAACAATTTTTCTAAAACAACTCAGCCAGTAGAAGGTGAAGCAAAAGGGTTTTTTTTTTTTATTTTTCTTACTTTCTTTTAAATCTACGAGGCTGTTTTTACGGCTGCCACATTTGCATGCATCTTGTTGGAGTTGTATAAATGGGCATGTTATTTTGTGGTTACTTTGCAGTTACGATGACTGTTGCTGTTGGAAATGTTAGGGCGTTAAATTTCAAACAATATACGGATATAAAAAATTGTATTTTTACTATATATTTTTGCTTTCACATACAAGTTGTTTTAATGTTTTCTTATATTACTTTTGCAACGAGGGTAGATATTAAATAACCGAAGTAGTTATTGCTAGCGAAACAGTGGATATAAAAATCTTACTGTTACAAATTTCTACTTAAAACTAAAATAATATTTTGTCCCAAAATATCATCAGAGAGTGAGATAATGGCTTCTAGATAATATTTTCTGAAGATCTCCTACACGATCACACGATTCATTCACAGAAAAATCTTACAAAAATCTGATTGACTTAAAAAAAATCGTTTCAAAATGTTGTTGTAGGTGCCACAGTACGATACAAAAATGATGCCAAAACAACTTTTTAATTTGTTTGCATTTATTTTAAGCGCCAATAAAAGTCTCAGCTAGTTGACACAAAAAAAAAAAAATACTCGCATAAAAACGATCAATTTATAAAAATTTTCATAAATTTTTGCAAATCACTCGAATTGCAAAAAAAAAAACAAAATTGTCACTTATTTGCATTTTTAATCCACATTACCATACTTTTTCACCACACATGTGATATATAGCAGATCGCGCGAGTGTTTAGGAAAGCAAATCACGGCCTTAAGTATACAATCCTAACAGAGAATTAAAAAATCTCCTAGATAGAACACTTTCAAAATCGTCGCAAAGGATTTCTTTATTAATCCATATTTCCGGAGGCCAATTAAATATCTATAAGACCAAAATGGGTTACTTACTTATGCGATATATAAATGTTGCAAACGATCATGTCGCTTCTTAAAACGAGAACGTTTTCAAACATAAAATCAAATTGAAATAAATTGAGTTACGCAAAAATCCCTTTATGGATGGGGCAAATTGGCCTTCCGATAAAACATAAAAAAAATACATATTGTTCCAAACTAACAGAAAACCCTTTTAAAATAAATAAAATTTTAAATATCGAACCATACCCACACCGAGGGAAGCAAATTCCCCCTTCGATATTCAAAAAGAAAAAAAAAAAAGATTATTGGGCCAAACTGCAAGCAAACCACTTTTAACAAAACATAAATTTGGAAATAGTAGTTTTATTAATGGCGGAGCTATGCGATAATCAATGTTTATAGTGGGGTCCGGACCGACGGCAAAGCTATGGGGTTTCCAGATGAATCTCCCACTTCCATTGAATAAAGAAAACTCTTTAATATAAAATTAAGTGTTTAGACCAGCGTTGCCCAGGCCCTATGCTCTTGATGCTCATTTGTTTTTGTAAAACTCTTAGCTATAGGCTGTGTGTTTTAATATACTCATACAGCACTCAGCACTAGCAATACGAAATACACAAACAACTTTGTCTTATTATTTTTTTTTGTCGTTCTTCACTGTATACACGCAAGAGCAAAGCAACAACACTTTCGTATGCTTTGCTGGTAAACATTGGCGACTGCGATCATCAATGTACATTTTGGCTGACTTCCAAAACGTTCGTATACAAAGTTTCTATACAGTATTGCTACTGTATTTAAATCACATACATATGCAAAATTCCGAAACAATGCAACAACTATAAAACCGATGCCTTGTTTGCTTTCTTACTGCGTTAAAAATACTTGGCGGCGGCGTTTTGAAATGGTATGCATTGTATAATTATTGTACTGCGGCGTTATGACGTGTGATGCTTTGTTCAAACACAAAGCAATTGAAGTTTTGGAAGTCAGCCTTTGTTTTTGTTTAACGTATGATATGAAATATATACATATGTATATGAAATATATTTTTCGTGTTTTCTTTCAATGGATTGGTTTTTACAACACAAAATATTGAATAAAAATTAGTTTTCCTTTAAATGTTTTGGTGTTTGCTCTTCCATAAGGAACTTGTGGGCACCGCTGGTTTAGACTAACAAAAATTGATTTGGGGGAATAATATGCTCCAGTCATGGCTTGGTTTGCTCCACCCTAGACCACTTTTACGCGAAAGCAACTTAATTACTTTGGATGATATTTGATAGACAGGAAAAGAGGGCTCCTATTGAAATAAGGGGCTTAAAGTACGTTTTGTACTTTTGTTGAAAAACATACAGCTTGAAGTCTATAGCGTACTTTCTGAGAATCTTAATTTTGAAAAACCTGGTACTGTTGGAACTTTTTAAGCGGTTAAAATGGTGAACGAAGTCAAAATGTAGATAATTCAATAGGCGGCAGGCAATAGCAGCCAGAAAACAACACCCCTCAAGTAATATTTGAAATAATACCCAAAAAATATATAGGAAGTTTTTTTCATATGCAATAAATCTCCATAGTATTAAAATTAAATAAGACCCTAACGAATGAAATAATACCCCATTATTGCGGTCTTATTTCATATGAAATGAAACCAGCTAACATCAATTTACTAGTGAGAATTCCCGTATTCTATTTGCATTCGTAATGTGTTCAACAGAGCTACCTAACAAGTAGTGAAAGCATTTACACATGAATACTGGCGAGGTTTAATGGCATCTGCTGAAAACAACGTTTGTTCTATTCAGCCGTGTAGTTCAAATCAAAAGTGATGTTTAGAAATTAAAATTTTTCCTTTGCAATGTCTTTCTAATATTTCTCTGATTATTAAATTTACGAAGTTTTGCCTGTATAAATATAAACAAATAATTTAAAAAATTACAATTAAAAAACATATACAAAATTTGATTTTGTTGTTTTTGGAGAAATCGCATCTAGTTTTTAATAGTTTCGCTGGATTTGATTTTACCAAAATTCTGTATGACAATCGTAAAGGAATATCGTCAATCCATTATTCGTTTGGCTTTCATCCTTCTTTATATTTACAAAAAAAGAGCTTTTTGTGCGTTTTGGAAATTTAATGAATTTGATTTTCATAAAATTTTTGCGTTTATCTTCTTCACCTTGATTTAAATTAATTCTATTACCACCTTCCTATATAACATACATACATACATAGTTTTTCTATGCTAAACTACAGAATTTGCATTAAGCCATCTTGGGGAATAAGTATTTCAAAGTTGTTGCTGCTTGTATATAATTTTCCTCTATTTATTTCTAAACCTCAAGAGATTTTGTTTCTCCCTGTTTCTTCAGAACATGTTTAGTAGGGATATTGTTTTAATATCCAGCAAACCATAACATAGCGCTATTTTTTTTAAATATGTATTTCTAAAAAGAATGTTTGTTTGTTTGCTTGTTTGTTTGCAATGCATGAGCTGCTCGATTTAAATGGTTTTCCATTGTAAACACTACATTATGATTAAAGGAAAAAATAAAAACTAAAACATGCTTGCTTTAAAAGCAAAAGCTAAACAAAATCTAAAGCGAAAATTTACAAGTACAAGAAGCTTAGAAAAATGTAGCAAAATGTTAACGTATGCATGTAAATATTGTGGCATTATGAAAAACAAAAAAATAGAGAAAATATAGCCTGGTTTGCAAATACTTTTTATCCATAATTGTGTAGGAAAAAAAAGGAAAAAAAAAAACGAATATAAAACTAAACATACTTTTGTTACAATATGCAAATTATTGAAAAATTATACAACTTTACGAAAATACATCAGATGGGTGGGTTTTCATTATTCCTACTAAATCTCCATTAACAACGGCACAAGGAACACAAGAATCATTTTATTATATTATTTATTATTTTAAGAGAAGATATAGTGGTTGTGGTGTAGTCTTGTAAAAAAAGTTTACTTGGAAATTTTTGTCAAATTAAAAGTCTTAAAATAATTGTTCAAATTTTAAGAAGAAAAAAAAAAAAAAAATAAATGACATACAAAATGTTGATGTACATTTAGGTTTTAATGTATAAAAATGTTCAGCATATCTTCATTTTACCACAGTTAGTAGTGAAAAAAATTGTCAAATATGTACTTAGGTTGAATACAGTATTTGTGTAGATATCCTTTCACTATTAAATTTATGAGGTGTTGATTTCGAAGATTACAGCCCGACAGAAGATCTTGTAAAGAAATATCAAAACATTTACAAAACATTTAAACTGCAGAAAATTTTACACATAAATGATCAAAAATTATTTACAATAAATTGTCATGAATTATTATTTTGTTTTATTATCTACTAGCTTTTACTCCTGATTTCGTATAAGCTCATGTTAATTTATCGAAAAACACAAAAAGTAACAAAAGCAAAATATAAAAAAAGTACCGGATTTTCCTTATGTTACTCCCTAGAAAGTATACCGTAAGTCAAAGTAGCAAACTATAATAAAAAACACCAAAAAGTATCAATTTGTCCCGTTTTTACCCCTTCAATATTACTCCTTGTCTCACATGCTATCCGTTTATCAAGTTTCGTATAAATCCATTAAGAGAGTTTTCTCATGAAAATAAGTACCAAAAACAAAAAGTACAAATTTGTCCCGTTTTTACACCTTAAATAGTATTCCATCTAACATATGCTAACCGTCTATTAAATTTTATCTAAATCCATAAAATAATTTCCCAACAGAAAAAGTACCAAGAGTAAAAACGAAAAACATTAAAAGTACCAGAACTTTTCCTTATTTTACCCCCGATAAAAGTATGCTGTAACTCAACGTTACCAAAAAAAATATATATATATATATATAAAAGTGCCACCTTTTTATTGTTTTACCCGCCGGAAATTACCCTTTATGTCAGCGCAAAAAACAATAATAAAAAAAAAAAACAAAATGTACCAAAAACACCAATTTGTTCGTTTTTACCCCCTAAAATTGTTCTCTATCTCTTACAAGCTATCCGTCTAGGAAATTTCATTTAAACCCATTTCCCAAGAGAAAAACTACCAAAAGTATAAAAGTAATAAACAAAAAAAAAAAAAGAAAGAAAAACAAAATATACCAAAAATTCTAGATATTCCTTATTTCAAATACAAAAAATAATAGCTTTTCCTTATTTTAAAGGTACTATTTGCAAACAAATAATAAAAAAACCCGAAAAGGCACCTAAAGAAGCAATTTGTGTCGTGTCGTATCACATGCTCACGGTATCCAAAAAAAAAAAAAGAGAAAAAAAAAAATACTACCCGCTTTTCATTATTTTACCTTTCAGAAAGTGTTCCAAAAAGTACCAAAATTAGCAATTTATTACTTTTTCATCCCCTAAAATAGTTCTCTACTTATCACATATTTTTGTTCGTCTACACAATTTCACATAAATCCATTAACAGGATTTATCAAGAGAAAAATTACTAAAACTAAGAAATCACCAAACGTAAAAAAAGTACCAAAAATACTTAAAGTACCAGCTTTTCCTTATTTAATGCCCCACCCCCACCAAAAACACTGTACCTCAAAATGGTACCAAAATCACAAATTTGTGCCATTTTATCCCTTAAAAAGTAGCCATATAATTTAATCTAAGTCAAATGGTATTCGTTTACCAAATTTCAAAGAAATTCATTAGGAGAATTTCAAAAGACCAAGAGTGCCACTTTTATGTTTAAATCCCTTTGTTTATTTTGCCACTTTACGAAATTTCTCAAAGACCAGGAGCGACTTCAGTCCAGGGCTGAAAAACCTGTTTTTTTATTTTCCACCAATTGCAAAATAAAAACGTACTTTACAGACATAGACATGGAGTTAGGAATACATTAACCGATAATACCAGGAAGATGTTTAATTATTATTAGCTTATGTCGATTTAACTACATTTTATTTAGTATCACAAAGGTAATGAGTACTTTTAGGGCTTTGTGAGGTGCTAACAAAACTTTAAATATTAAAAAGAAAACTTTGATAACATCAAACCTTATTCATAAACTTTTGATAAAGTTAAAGTGCAAATAAAAAATTAGTACATTAAGGCCGCAATAACTTAAATAATTGTTTATGAAAAAAGGGGGCGGGGCATTTTATTTATGACAATATTATCACACTTGTTTGCACTTTGTTATTCCTATTTCATAATTAAAACTTTAAATGTTAATTGTTTTTTTATTAAGAACTAACACTTTGTAGTTGTGTTCTTAAGAAAAAGGAAACAACTAATTAAGAGTATTAATTAAGGCATTTAGTTTAAAGTTGCTTTTTGTGCGTAAAATTTTACACTCAATTAAAACAGCAAATACTAAAAAAAATATTATATAAAATTTAATTATTATTAAAATAAAAGATCTAAAAAGATTTGTAAGCACGCATACTGTTTCCTTTTTTCAAACAAATGCAAGTTACCATTTTTTTATAGTTCGTAATTAGTTAAGTGTGAACATGAGATAGGAATGGTGGGTTGAAGGGGTTCATAGAAAGTTTAATATGATTATAAAATTAAATTGATTAATTAAATGAATCGTGGGAAATTTATAAGAAAATCTAAAGAAACGATCAATTAAAATTTAAGAAAACTCAAAACGACCGAGTTAATTAAGATATAAATATTTTAAATGTTTTATTAGTCACCTCCATTCTACTTGAAGGTTGTAGAAAATACTAAAAGGTAATAAAATCTACTAATGTTATCAACTTTATGCTTTATTGGTGCCTTGAACATGTGATAATGCACTGCTGAAGTAACACTTTCGTTACGCTGTTATTCATATTGTTGTTGTTTATAGTTACAGTTTAATGTTATTGAATGATATTGAAACACAAATTAAGTAAACAAATTCTGTTGTTATTTTGTTGTAAATTTATATCTACTTATGTATTAACACACTACTAGAGCAACACTATATTGCAGTCATAAAACTTTTTTTACGTTATTTTCTTATTACATATTTTTATTTTTTACATATACATAAATATATAAGTATGTATGAACAAATCAATGTCCTGCTATAAAATTTAAAATTTCTGCTATGGCTATAAAAATTTATTGATTGTGCAAAATATATGTATGTAAATGAAACAGCGAATACATTTGTTTGCAAAACTACTGAAAATATTGTCATCACAACATTTAGACGTTTGAAAAATATTTACGAAAAACAAAAACACGACACACACACACGCGCGTAAATGTCCTAGTAATAAAAAATACTTTTGTACTCGTATATACAGCATTGCGTAAATGTTGTTTAAGTATTGTTTAAACATCGCTGGACACTGCACGAAAGTCAATTCCTATTTATATTTATATTTGTATTTATATGCGAAAAATTTTCAAATCGAAATATCATACATACATGTCAACTTTGTTCTTTGGGGGATAAACCATTTTTTACATACAAATGGGGGTAAAAAACTTGTATAAATTTACTGCAGTGGAAAGGGTGATAAAAAATTTTAAAAAAGGTGGAGGCAGCATGGAAGTCACTTAGTAGTCATATGGAAGTGCAATAATAGGATTGGTACTTGTGGTACTTTTGGTACTTTTTATTATTTTTTTTACTATTTTTGTATACATACAGTGCACTTTAAAAGGCTTAAAATAAGAAAAGGCTGGTACTCTTCGTACTACATACATATTGTACTTGGTACTTTATTTTTTTCTTCTGTTACTTCTTTACTAGTCGGCAAATGCGGTATACATATGTTGTAGATTAACATGTATCGTAAACTAAGTTAAGCACAAAAGCTGGTAAATAATTTATTCTTAGTTCGTAAAGGAAAATTGTAAACTTTGAAACCCTAAACGCAAATCATCCACTTTAACAGAGCTCTGCTAAAAGTTTTACATGACTTTGTTAGAAATTAAAAAAATATATTCTTTTTTATTCACAATCTATTAATTTTCTAGTTTTTTTCCCTATTAAAAACGTGTGGTAATTATCAAAAATCTTTAATAAAATTTGACTTATCTTAATTGCTAACAGAGTAATGTAAACCTGTTAACAGAACTCCCGCATGGTTTGTGTCTAGGGTTTTTAAGAAAACAACACTTTGCACCTTGAAAATTTTAAAAGGTTGTAAAATATATTGAGTTTAAGCTGACAAAGGAAAGAAACTAAATTTTTCCATCAATTTCTTTGCAGAGTAGTTATCAAAATGGAAATATTAGTTTCATTTTCGAGTTTCTTAACCGTAGATCGAGCTTTAAAAAAACTTCATAATTCTACCTATGTATCATTTTTGATACATACTGGAGTTCATAGAAATAATTGATTTATTACGACATTTTGATTAAAGCTTGTGATATATTTAAGTTTTATTCAGGCATTTTATGCAAATATTTTTTACAAGTTCACATGTTCAAGTGTTGTATACAATCTATACAGATATTTTTGGCATGCTTGTCATTGCAGTAGGGTTTTTTACATACGAAACAAAATATTGAGGTCCACTTATTTTTTTTTGTTTTTATCCAGAATAGTAGCATTTTTGACACCTTGCGTGGCTCTTTTTTGGCGACTTATCAACTTTCTGTTTCTTTGATGGACAAGGCACATTGTCATCAGGATCGACAATATTGTGTGTTGACAGTTTCGAAAGCAACGTAACCATTGTCATATTCTTTTGTAAGAGTTTTTGGCCGAGGCTGTGTGATGAAAAAAAGTTGTCCATGGTGACATTATGTCCTTTTAATCCGTCAACTAAATCAAGAACTACTCGTTCTCCTTGATTCCGCTCAGGATTTCCTGACACGCCTCTTCCCAAGTATGGCTGTATTTTCCATACATAGCACGAACGGGAATCAACAAGAAGCCAGAATTTCAAACCGTATCTCTCCGGTTTCGAAGGGATGTACTGGCGAAATTTACAGCGACCATGAAATCCCAATAATTGGCTATCTACAGTAACAGAATCATTAGGATTGTAGAATGTCGGAAGCCGTTCAGCCCACTTTTCCCAAAGGTTTCTAATAGGCGCGAACTTGTCATCACTTTTTTGGGTACGTCGGGTGAGCACATCATCAAAGCGAATGATTTTGTGAACATATAAAAATGTTTTTTCAAACATGATGGACCGAAATATTGGTCGCCCATAGTTTTCAGCGAACAAATCATGCAAAGTTTCGTTTTTTGATCTGAAGAAAATATATATACATAAGTACATATACTTCCGCAAAGACTTATCAGCTATACTTACTTATACACACCGGCCAGTAGTAATATTGCTAAATAGTAGGCATGAAATAATTCCTCATCAATTTCGATATGACTGGCACCATGTAAATGCTTTCCGTAATTCTTAGAGTTATCAATTATGATTTTTGATAGTGACGGTGGAAAAAGTAGTAAAAAAGAATGTTGTTTACCCGGCTTGATGCAAATCTTGTTACACCTAAAAACAATAATTTTATTTCTACAACACCTCAATACACAATTATTAGGAACCTGGTCGCAAATTTATGATGTTTTCTCTACTTAGCCGACCAGTGGCATAAGGCTCGCTGCGCCAAGTATTGCCATCTTTCGCAATATACAATGAATCAGTATCTGAGTTGCTGCCAATACTGTCATCAGTTTCAGATAAATAGCTTTCAGGCGAACTGTTTTCTCCTTCAGTTTCTGGATCGGAAGCGTCTTCGTCTTCTTCACTTTCATCCATTACTTCATTCAGTAGTTCTTCTAAGGTCAAATACCGTGGCTGCGACATTATTTTGAATACGCACAATTATTTTGAGACCGATATATTCAAACCAAAGCACTCCGTTTTGTAAAAAGAAGTAAAAAACATTCACAAAATAAAAACACACGTCTCGAATGATACGCACCGCAACACAGAAACACTTGAAATGCCATATGTATCAAAAATGATACATAGCTAGAATTATGAAGTTTTTGAATTTCTCATGGCCTACTTGCAAGACATTTTCAAAACATGCCGAAAAATAACGGGAATAACAAAATAAACAAATTCACAAAGAATGGTTTATGTACTTTTCTTTAGAGGAAATTCATGATAATTCAAAAAACAAAATGTATCATTTTTGATACAAAGCTCGATTAACGGTTAAGGACTTGATTTCATACAAAAAAAAAAACATTAAATAAAGTTCAGTCTTTAATTTTCAGCTTTGACAAATTTTGGCAAAAGTGCATGTATAAAATGTCTTGCCAACCCTGTACTAATGCAACTTGTTATTTCACTAGACCCAAACATAACTTTTGAAAAAGTGCAACGCCCTGTTTTTAACAGCTGCCAGCTATGTTTTACAGGGCACTATCAACACTGTTGATTTTTACGGGGCATAAAGTGCAGTGCCTTCCACCATTAGTGATGGCGATTCTTTTAGAATCAAACACACTGCCCTTTTTGAAAGCAAAACATTTTTAAGAAAGGAACATCAAAGTACATTTTCTCTTGAGATGTACCATTTTTTTTTTGTTAAATAAAATTGTTAAAATATTTCAAGCAACAAATGAAAATTTTTAATTTCTAAACATCACTTTAGATTTCAACTACACTGCTGAATAGAACAAACGTTGTTTTCGGTAGAAGCCACTAGACCGTTCGATAGTATTCATGTGTAAATGCTTTCACTACTTGTTAGTTAGATCTGTTGAACGTGATTACATATCCCATTAATACACATTTCAAATGCAAATATAATACGAGAATTCTCTCTACTAAATTGATATTAGCTGGTTACCTCTTTGTTTTTTCACCCTATAAAGTAAATATTACAGTGTTGCCAAAGAATTATATCCTACAATGCCTAATCTCCTAGTTTTAGTTAATTAATTTTTTTTGCTGGAGTTTTTGAGTAATTAAATCAATTAATTTTGTAATGGAATTTTTAACAAACTTTTAATTAATTTTTTAATTCAATTTTTAACAAACCTTCAAATAATTTTTTACTTAAATTTTCAACAAACTTTCAATTAATTTTGTAATGGAATTTTTCAATTAAATTTGTAATGGAATTTTTAACAAATTTTCAGTTATTTTTTATTTAAATTTTTAACAAACTTTCTATTAAATTTTTTAATTGAATTTTTAACAAACATTCAGTTAATTGTATAGTAAAATTTTTAACAAACTTTAAATTAAATTTTTTTAAATTAAATTTTTAACAAACTTTGTGATTATTTTTTAATAAATTTTTAACAAACTTACAATTAAATTTTTTAAATAAATTTATAAAAATGTTCTAATTAGTCTATTTGTTGGAAAAAAAAATATCAATTAAATTTTTAATTAATGTGATATATTTTATTTTGAATTGAAAATAACTCAAAAAAAATGTTCAATTTGAACGATTATGTAAATAAAATAATTTCGTGATTGGTATTAAACTAATTAATTCTTTAATTAAATGATATTTTAAATATATTCCGTGATTAACGATTGTCGCAGGTACTAATAGTATTTGTTTCTAGAATTTTTTTATATATTTTTGGGAAAAAATATACTGATATCTAATACGAGCACAGTGTTCTATATACATATACGCAAAATATAAGCAATGAATAACATCATCATTTTCCTTGTACCCTCTCACACCAATTATGCTACTCCCTGCAACATTAATTTCAAAACTCGATTTATTGAGTTGTTATATTTTCCAATTTATTATTCGATTACTATAGTAGACCAGCAAATATAAAAACAGAAGAAGATAAAATACACTATCGCATTAAATATCATGAATAAAAACCACAGATTAATTAAATTAATTGTATAGATTACAACCAATGATATGAAAATCATACCGACTGTAACATGCAGATTTGTAGAAAAAAAAGGGAAATTTACAAATAATGTTTGCAAAGTACCGACAAGTATTCAACAATTTTTACATAAAAAAATTAATAATATTTCAAAATAATAACTGTCGTTTGTATGTGATTTTAAAACAAGCAAACAAACAAAAAATCATATCAATTTTAAACGATTTTTATTTGTAATCAGGATACAAAAAGTGAAATCTCAGATGTAACAAAAAAGAAAAAAAAAAAAGAAATCCAATTAAAATTATTGAACACTGAATGAACATAATTTATATTGCAATGGCCGTTGTGTTGGCCTTGATAGTTGTTTTATTGTACGAAAGTTATCACTGGATGATTCACTACTACATTAATCTTAATTAATTCTGGTGCAATTTTCCAATATGTCAGCAGCGTAACAAAGTTGTGGCTTATGTGACTTTAATGTTTAAAATAAATAATTGGTAATAATTCACCAATATGAAGAGACGGAGAGAGAGAGCGAGAATTTGTGTGAGAGTTTCTATATCATGGGGTATTGGACCAAGGCTTCAACTTGAATATACATATTTCATGGCGTTTTATTTTTCTGGTTAGCTGTCAGCTTACACTGGCTGTTCTCTTCTCTCTTTCTTTCTTTCTCTCTGTCTCTACTTTTCTATTTTTAGAATAATGCTGGGAACACAACTGGGACGAACGTCGAATTTCGTCTAGCACGACGAATTCGTTGGAAAAAGTTCGTTGCGTAAATTCGTCGTGTGGCGCACAACTAGGACGAACAAACAACTGCTGTCATAATAATCCAAAAAATTGTGTGTATTTTTTATTACAAATTTGTTTTTATATATGTACATACAAACATAACAACGATAGTGTTACCGTATAAAGAAAATAATTCCTTTATAAAATTAAACATTAAAAAAAACTATTAAAAACAAATTTCATCATTAATAATTATGTATATTTAACTAAAATGCTCTATATCATAAAAAGAAGAACTTATTAAAGTAAAAATTAACATTATTTACTAATATATTTTAAAACTAAAAAAAAAACATGGTAACGCTGTACTGACTTCTTCGTCGTTCGTCGGCGTATGAAATAGAAATAAATCTATCACAGAATTCGTCACGTACGACGAATTTCGTCGACGTCGGTGCTGTGTTCAGTTTCATATGAATGCATGTGTTCTATTTTTGACGACGAATATTCGCAACGAAAAATTCGTCTAGCACGACGAATTCGTTGGCAAAAGTTCGTTGCGTAAATTCGTCGTGTGGCGCACAACTGGGACGAACAAACAACTGCTGTCATAATAATCCAAAAAATTGTGTGTATTTTTTATTACAAATTTGTTTTTATATACATACAAACATAACAACGATAGTGTTACCGCATAAAGAAAATAATTCCTTTATAAAATTAAACATTAAAAAAAAACTATTAAAAACAAATTTCATCATTAATAATTATGTATATTTAACTAAAATGCTCTATATCATAAAAAGAAGAACTTATTAAAGTAAAAATTAACATTATTTACTAATATATTTTAAAACTAAAAAAAACATGGTAACGCTGTACTGATTTCTTCGTCGTTCGTCGGCGTATGAAATAGAAATAAATCTTTCAGAGAATTCGTCACGTACGACGAATTTCGTCGACGTCGGTGCTGTGTTCACTTTCATATGAATGCATGTGTTCTATTTTTGACGACGAATATTCGCAACGAAAAATTCGTCGTTCGTCCCAATTATGTTCCCAGCATAAGTTATTCTTTTGTTTTAAACAAGTCATGCATCCATTCTCTAATTTTCAATTCTTCTCTAATGTCTGCAAATAATTGCTGGAATCTAAACAATTATTGTCGCTGACTGCTCAATAACGTCCCTCAAATCTTTTGATTCAATTAAATGGACACCACCGTTCAATAAATTTTTTATACGTTTCTCTTTGTTTTACAACAATTAATTCATATTGTGTTTTGTTTTATTGTACTGCTGTCTTGCAAAGGACACATGTCAAAATCAAGGATATATAAACATTTTCTTTGTCATAATAATGGTCATAAGTATTTAATTTGTAAAAGTATTACGCACACACACGTAGAAATAAGATTCACTTAATCATTTTGACAAAAATAATAATATATTTGAATGTTTTTTTTTTGTTTTTTTTTTAGTATATCGATTCGAAAATATTCGAGTTTTATACAATGAGGTCCGATCAACTGATCTTTTCCTTGTGCATCAAATGCTTTTTCTGTTACCTTCTAATCCGTTTAAATAACAAGTATACTCGTAAGCAACGGCCGACTCAATCGACCGTATTCTAGATGAAAATACTGTTTTTTTTTAATCTTCATAGAGGAATTATCATAAAATATCTCTTAAGTCATATAACTTTAATTATTTAATGGTTAATTTGCATGAATTTGCATTTATTAAAACTAAAAGAGAATAGAATAGAATGAAGGCGAAACAAATTACCTTCCACTTACTGAGATTTCTTCCCTTCCTACAATTCTTCCACTTATTGCTACTTTTATTGCGAAATCAATTGCAGCAAAACGCGTGCATGTTTTTTATTAGTAGCAACTTTAAACTCTTATAGCTTCTAAACTATTGAACCGATATTACATGACAATATCTTGTCCACTTCTGTGAATAACTATTTTTAATTTGGTGTAAGTTTTGTCACAATCGTTTGAATAATTTGGGCATAAAATCCATCACAAAAAATGGTCTTGCCTAATCTATACGTAGTAGAAAGCAAAATATGGCCAATGTGATGTTCAGACGACACATGACTTTGAAGATCATTGCAATGATGATGTGAATAACAGCTCATTAGGAATTTTTTATGAAAATTTAAGTGATGGCAGACTGGTGCTTTGCTGCGAAAATTCAGGAATACAAACATATTTTGTAAGTTTATTGCTCGCTTAGTTTCTTTGTTTTATCTATACTGAGGAGAATGGCTAGGGAGTCTTGAGTTAACCATAAATGTTATCAAAGTTTAGCTGCTAATTAATTTTTATAGCTCAAACCTGAGAATATGAATATCTCTTGGTGAGTGTGCACTTGTAAAAATCACCAGTATTTCATTTGGCATGATACGTTTTTGTATACAAAACCTAACCTTCCATACGAGTACTCAGATATTTAATGCTTGTGGCCATGACCACGTCACTTTTTAATGAAGGGCACCACAGCCTGCTGAGATAAGCCATTACATTTTTTTTTATATTAGCAAGATCGGCTATGTTATATATATGATCAGGAAGTGGCGCTGGAGAGTGACAGAAAAGTTTAAGAGTAAAATTTTCAATGCAGTTCCCTACGATAAAATTGATAAATTGATCGTATTGAAAAATAGTAACGTTAAATACTCAACCTTTTTACGTATTTTGAATCACAACACAAGCATTTATTTTATACTAGCATACCCACCCGGTACTTCGTTACCTGTAACCTTTAAAACCTACATTCAAACTTTCATATTTCTGGGGCCATGCTTAAAAATATCTCTTTTTGGGCCGTGTTTTGCCCTTTTTAACTCCTTAAAGCGCGAATTTCTAGGAATCCTTATTTCGGTTCGAATCTGCCTCCCAAAAGGATCCCACATTCCAAATTTCATATTCCTGGGACCATTTTTAAAAATATTGCCTTTTGGGACGCTTTTACCCCTTTTTACCCCCTTAAAGTGCGAATTTCTAAAAATTTATATTTTGGTTCGAGTCTACGTCCTGAAAGGAACCTACATTCCAAATTCATATTCCTGGCACCATGTTTAAAAAGGTCCCTTTTAGGGCCGTATTTATCCCTTTTTACCCCCTTAAAATGCGAATTTCCAAAAATACATATTTTGGTTCGAGTCTGCGTCGTAAAAGACGTTCCAAATTTGATATTCCTGGGACCTTTTTTAAAAATATTGCCTTTTGGGACGCTTTTACCCCTTTTTACCCCTTTTTACCCCCTTAAAGTGCGAATTTCTAAAAATTTATATTTTGGTTCGAGTCTACGTCCTGAAAGGAACCTACATTCCAAATTCATATTCCTGACACCATGTTTAAAAAGGTCCCTTTTAGGGCCTTATTTATCCCTTTTTACCCCCTTAAAATGCGAATTTCCAAAAATACATATTTTGGTTCGAGTCTGCGTCGTAAAAGACGTTCCAAATTTGATATTCCTGGGACCTTTTTTAAAGATTTTTTTTTTAAATGTAATTTTTCGGCTGTTTTTACCCTTATTTACCCCCTAAAAATTTCGAATATCCAAAAATCCCGTCTTAGTGGATCTACACTCTGTAAAAGGAACTTACATGCCAAATTTCAAATTTCTAGGTTCAGCGGTTTGGGCTGGGCGATGATGCATGAGTCAGTCACTCACGCAGCTCTTTTATATATATAGAAGATAGATAGATTTGAAAATTTTTTAAGAGTAACGTTCAATACAAAACACATTTTGGTATAATAAAGATACCTTTTTTTCTATATTTTGTAGTAGATTTTAATCGTGAATTCGTTCACGCTATATTTTAATGAAAAACCAAAAGGACTGAAAACAAAAAGCACCAAAAGTACTAGTTCTTTTTCATATTACTCCCAAGGAAAGCACACTGTATGTTATTGTAAAAGCAAATTCTTTAAAAAAAGTACTAGTATCAAAAGTACCTGCTTTTCCTTATTTAATCCCTCCCCCAGACTCTACACCGTAACTCAACATAAAAATATGTTAAAAAATTAAAAAAGTACCAATTTGTTCCCATTTTGTTGCTTAAAAAGTAATCCATATATTAATCTCGGCCACCATCTGCTTACTAAATTTTATCCAAATACACTAAATAAGTTTCTAAAGAAGAAAAGTACCAAAAGTAAAAAAGTACCATATATCAAAAAGTACCAAAAGTAATAAAGCACCCTTTTAATTTCATTTCAGCCCTCATAAAGTATGTTACTTATTACAAATTTTATAAAAATAAAAATACAAGTTACCAAAACTAACAATTTCTTTCATTTTTACCCCCTAAAAAGTGCTCTACATTTTAATCTGAGTCACATTCTTTCTATCCATTGAGTGATTTTCGGGTGATCGTGGAACAACCATCCAAACAAACAAACTTTCACATTTATTATATTAGCAGAATAATAAATAAAGTAAAGAATGAAAGGAGATGTAAAAAATATAGTAACATTCAGCACAAAACAGTAATTTGTAGTAAGACCCACAAAAATAACTTCTTGTAAGATTTGATAGTTGTTATTCAATATCCGCCATTAAATAATAAAAAGAAAGTAACGTGCAATACATAAGAATAAGAGATTGGCTCTCTCTGCATATATAATGTCGTCAATGCGATTCAGCAGTTAAAAAGAGCAATTCAGCATATATATGTAAAGTAACGCTCAATATATTTAGCTTTTTTAACCAAATTATAGACCATAAAAACTATAATTACGCTCAATATATCGTTACCTAAATTTATAAAGGTCCTAAGTTATTATATTGTTTATTTCGCGTATTTATTACAACTCCATAGGTGACACTCTAAATTATCGGTATAAGCCAAATAACGCGATTTGAAAGAAAATGACTTCGGGCCTTTCAATATTAAGCTAACGATATGTATTTATATGTAGAAGAGAAATAGGATATTCATAATTTCTAATAGCTAACTTCAATACTGTACGGAAAATTATTAAAGAAGAATATAAGTACAGAGTAACGTTGAATACAGAAAACTTTACAAACTTATAAGATTCGCAGCTACCTTTCTTATGTATGATAAGCAATTGTAAAGTTTAATAGATACAATATAAAATTATTTAGAACAGTGGTCTTCACACAATGCCACTGGGGTCCGAGTGCTTTTTGTCTTTTTCACATAAACAAAACAAAAAAATTATTAATGAAATATTTCGCAAGGAATTTCTCCCAGTGTGCTCTACAGTTTCTACAATTGTTTTAAATATAAAAATAGTCCTTGTCACATATACTACGTACATTCAATTAAAATTCTGCATTTTTCTCTAAAATATTTTATTTCAATGTAGAAATATTATGCAAAAAAAAAAAACAAAAACAGCATTTTCCCATAAAAGTAAATATTTGCTAAATTGGAAAATACCCATAAAATTCTACTAAATAGATTTTACAATTTTTCAAAACAAATATTTGTTAGGTTTTATGTAATTTTCTATAAAATGTAAAATTAGTACAAATATTTGTATCATTCATTGCAAGGGAAGGTAAATAGCAAGCAAGTTATGAATTTTAAAAATAACATTAAAGTCTTGGCAAATCGAACAAAAATAACACTTAAAATTTTACAAGAAATTTTTATTATTTAGGCTGAATGAAAATTCAAATTACTCAGGGTTAGAATAGCCCCTCAGGTTATCAGAACTTATGAAGATGCATACTAATTTGGAAAGAATATCAATTATTTAGCAATTTTTTCAATAGAAATATATATCAAAAATTTTTGCAATTTCTTTTTAATAAAATTTTTTACTAATGAGGTATTCAGTGTTTGTTGCAAATAGTCTTGTGAAAATGTGTGCAGTTTGTTGCTGGATTTTATCAAAAAGCTACGATATTTTGCATTTACAAGACCATTTGGATCAAACACTGAATACCTCATTAGTAAAAAGTTTTAGTTACTCTGAAATTCCTCCATATCTGATTTGTAAATGCCGCTATTTTGAAAGAAGTCTACTACGCAAATTCAACGTATTGTTCACTTTTATAGTAGGGTTATTCACGTCAATTTTTGTTGACATCGTCACAGAATACACCGAAATGGCTGGTGACAGAGCTGAATTATATTATAAAAATTTCTAAATTTTATAAAAATTTCTAAATTTTTTAAAAATTTCTAAATTTTATTAATATATATTTAGTAAAAATATTTTAATTTAATCCAAAAAAAAAACCTTTGTATGTACTTGCAAAGAAAATTTAATTTAATTTAAGAGAGCATTTTTTAAAAGAAAAAAAATTTTTTAAAAAAGTATCATACAAAAGAAATGATTTTATTTTAGCTTTAAAAAAACTTATTAAGGATATGATTTACTTCTGAATTGTCCCTTAAAAAAGGAAATGGGTTTCCATTAATTTTTCTTATGGTTTCTTATTTGCCCAAATGCAGCAATTCTGTTTGTTAACGAATCCACTGAGGGCGAAAGTGTGTTTCGTCGCTGGAGAGGATTTTCTTTGTAAATTCACCATTTACTTGTGTATGTTTAACAAACCATTCGGCGTATAGAAGATGACGCTTGAAATGGTCAGTAGGTTTCAGCTCTTGCGTCAAATTTTGAACCTTGTAATTTTGTAAATTCAAATATTTATTTCAAATCCGTTCGTGGTACGTTCAATTGTTGGGCACGACGACGACGCGTCGAAGTTGACGGCTCTTCTGCCAGACTATCGCGAACAACAGCCACATTTTCCTAAAATCCAACTGGGCGAGCATGCACACATGTGTTTTCACATTTTCTACAGACGCGGTTTGTTGAAATTTGCGCTTTGTTGACACATTTGATCGTTAATGCCAAATATAATAAGAATACGAAGTGCACGAAATGTATTTTGATTTGATCGTTCATTTTCGTAAAAGTCTTCAACAATCTTAACGCACTGCTCAATTGCGTGCCTCTCTCCATGGTTGCATTTGTCAAATACTGAAGCAAAGAAATGATAAATTTAATTGGGAAAAAAGCTGGGCGTTAAGTGTAACATCTTGCATTACAACGTTGCACCACCCTGTATATATTGGAAAATTTTCCAAAATATAAGGAAAAATTTTCGAATTATTTTTAGTTCCACAAATTATTTTTGATAATGTAACAAATTAAGAATTTAGTACTTATGGTCAGCTGGGTGGTGAGAGGTAGCAAAGTGTAGTAGCGTGGTGATTAGAGAGCCTCTCTACTTAATCGAAGTACCTTGGTTCGAGTCCCAATGGAGCTTGAGTTTTTTTTTAAGTTTTCAACAACACTTATTTTAGACAATACGTCAACCTATAAAGAATCAACACCGGACGTTTCAAAAGCATCGTTGTAGCAAATGGGTGGTTTAGAATAACTTAAAGCAAGTTTAAGGACCACATAGCAAGGAAATGAACCACTACACAATTGCATGAAAATATTATTTTTAACAACATGGAAAGATTTTCAATAACAGCAAGTTTTCGATAAATTCTTTTACCAACAATTTTTCTTAATATCATGACTGATTTGATTTTTTCACTAAATAGCTCTTTTGTACTCCTTTAAAACACTTAATTTTCTAAGTAGTTTATGCCATACAAAGCACGCTAATGCATAAATAAATGTGCAATCTATAATGTTAGAATTTTTCCTGGTTATATACGAGTATTACAACAGTAAGCCTGGTGTGCCAAAAAATATTTATATAAATATAAGAAATAAATATAAAATAAAGCAAAATATATCTAGAAATATAATAATAGAGAGGAGAGAATATAATACGCAAAAGAAAAAAAAAATATAAATAAAAAATTACCCATAAAACAGCAAAATGTACTCGTTTATTTTTGTAAAATATTATCCAAACAGCTTGTGTTAAGTGGTTGTTGGAATTCTATGTTTCAATAAGTAGTCCTTAATAGCGCCATATTTCAGGACACCACAACTGTAGTTGTAACACACATTAGCTGATGTGACTTTCAAGTAACATATAAAGAAACAAACAACAAACTCTTGCACCATTCTTTCTAGGAAGCTTTATTTAGTGTTGTTAAGGATGAGAACAGCAGCAGCATCATTGGCTGAGAAAAAAAAAATTATATAAATAAATAGAAGGATTTTATTTTATGTATTTTCATTTTCACTAAACTCTTTATAAACTTTTAGGATCATAAATAAATATGTGGCATAAAAATAATTGTTCAATTTCACTGCTTTTTTTATGCTATTTCGCGTCATAAGATGAAGTAAATAAAGGAGAGCTGTTTAAAAAGAATTTAAATAGGAAAATAGGAAATTATAAAAAAAAAAAACATCGGCTGTTAATATTGCTGTTACAAAAGATTATATGCTGGAAAAAGAGTAGATCTTTGAATATAAAGATGCTAATAAGATTTTCAAGCAGGCTGTTAGGTTTCCAGCAGGACTAGTGGTGTTCTTCTTAAGCTACTTTCACGTTTATTAAATATTTGTCAAAAAAAAAACGTAACTCCTAGTTTTGCTTAAGGATAGCGTCATTTAACTTGGTTTTTATATTGCAAAATACAAATAATTATTCTCCAAAAAAAGTATTTTTATGCAGGTTTTTAAAAAATACGAACCCATAATTAAAAAAAATATTGGAATTAAAAGAAATAAATTATAAGTTTCTTTTTTGGTTACGTTTTTTTCGACAAATACTTGATAAATGAGTCGTTTATTTTGAAAATGGTTTAAGTCCATTTAAAAAAAAAAAGTATTTAGTGATAATAATAATCACAATTCTATATATAATCTTTTTTTTATAAACAATTTAAGTCTAGTATCATTAATATCGATATGATTTTGGGCACTTGAAAATTAGTTAGCTAACGAAATATAAAAAAAAAATATTTTGAAACCGGTTTAAGTCCACTGAAAGAAATAATTTAGATGAGGGATCTTTTATGTTACAAAACTCCGAAAAAATGCATCACAGCAATAAAATTTACTACGAAGAAGTAAAATTGGTAACGGGAAAAAATTATAAATTGGCGATTCTTCTAATTATAAATTTTAATATATCTGACAAAGATTACACTAGAATTACCTCAGATAGTGACACAGGAATACAGTAAGGAAATATTAAACTGCAGCTGGAAAAATTATCCGGGAAAAAATATTCCAAGACAAAGACTGCCATTGTTCAAAGAATTGCAAAAATCTTATTAATGTTGAAGAAAGGAAAAATATTTTTGATAAATTTTGGAATTTGGGGAATTTCAATAAACAAAATGTATATTTACATGGAGCTACAAAACAGCATATTGTGCAACGTAAACGCTTGAGAAACGGCAAAAGCAATTCATAAAAGATTAAAAAACACTAGTGGCGAACCTGTAAGTTGGCTAAGGATATGTTGGATGCGATTTATAAAAAGTGAACCCTATAAAATGTTTTATAAAGAATCTATGGAAGTGGATAAAGAGTTAAAAATACTTAATTTATTACCTTGTCGGGGAAACCAAGGAAATTCAACAAAATAAAATTAACACCATTATACAAAATGTACGTCCCATTTCAACTCCTAAGTATAAGGATATGATGGAGTTACTTAGGTATATACCACCTAAGTACAATGAATATTTTAACAACCTCACAGATAATCTAAATGAGGAGATATAATATGGCAAAATCTTTAATATTATCTTTAATAAATTAATGTAAATTTAATTTTTTAAAATATGAATTAATATTTATTTTTAAAAAAATTTTTTTAATTACATAAATAAAAATCTGTATCTAAATTGAAAGCTTCCCATAAAATATTTATAATTTCTATTATATAATTTCTTCCTTTTACAAACAAAAAAAGTCATTTTATTAATTTTGATAGTGGTTTAAGTCCATTTTAGGTTCTGAAACACACCTTATTTTTCTAGTAAAGCTTACAAAAGGTATAACGTTATATATTCTAACATGTTTAAGGTCACAAAGCAATAAAAAAATTAATACCAGTTAACAATATTTTTGAAACAAATCAAACGCAAACCCTTAAATATCTCAATATAAGAAAAAATGAACTTAAACCACTTTCAAAATAAACGACTCAAATGTTAACGTGACTTCAGAAATAAATTTGTTGTATTTTTTTTTTTTTTTGTATTTCAATAGGTATTTGCGACAGTTCGGGAACCAAAAGAAAATACGTCGAAAAAAGTGAAAAAAAAAAAACAGATTCAATTAGGAAAATCGAAGATTCAATAAAAAAATTAGTTGATTCTCAGTCGATAACGAAGTACGTAAAAATAATTAAAACTATTTTGATTTTTTTCATTATGAAAACTGGTATTTTAATTTTAAATTTTATTCAAACATCGTTAAAAACAATGCCGGACAATCAGATAAGAAACTGTACAATTTGCATACATGAAAATGTATTTAAACATTCGGCTGTGCCGAATCTTATATACCCTTCGATAATGCACTAATATGTGATTCAATGAATATATTACAGGCTTTCCTTTCTCTTACAAATATAACATTTCAAGCAATATAAAAAGTAAGTTTAAACTGCATACTTTAACACACTTTCATATTTTCTTCAGTGCTATATACATACTTATGTACAATAAATACAGACTGTTTAAAATATTTTACAATTTTCCATCCATCAGTAAACAAAAAGGGGGTTTGCACGAAAAATACATTAAGTTATTATTAAGTTAATATACACATAACACTAACATGCCTCAGTAGCACGATGGTTCGTGCGTTGAATTATCATCGAAAGATACCATATTCAACACTGGGCCAACTCATGTATTTATAAATTTAATTCTGAAAGGGTGACCCGGTCTATAAAAAGGTGGCTTATGACTCCTTTCGAGAAATTTTGAGAAATCATTTGTTAGAGATAAACAATGCATTTCGTCAGTTTCAGTGAAAAATAATTTTTTGAGTCATAAGCCACCTTTGAATAGACCGGGTCAGATATATATATATATATATTTATATATATCTTCATTTATTAGTATATATAATCCAATATCAGAACCGATATTTTATTTTTGCTGATTCTCAATACCAATGATCTTTAGAAAAATCCTTACATTTTAGTCCAATACCAAAGTCTCTAGCTTTTCTAGTTTCGTCGGCAAATCGATTTCACGTACAGACAGACGGACAGACGGACATTTCTCAGTCAACTTCCCTATCTATAAGGATTCTGAGTATATATACTAGATGGACCTCATATAAATATTGTGGAAATTACACACGTAATGACAAACCTTTAAATACCCCTTTTTCCGCAAATATAATTGTTCGAAAGAAAGAACTTCTTCGATATTGGCGAACAGGCACTAAAACTTGATTTCAATTCGATTGATTAAGTTTTTTTAAAAGAATATAAAACTAATTAATATAATTGTTGATTTAATGAAAATATTAATTGCACATAAAGTCTTTGGTGATTAAACATTTAATTGGAAAATTCAAAAAAAAAAATATTTTTCTGTGAATCGAACGAAATAAATTTATTTATATATAAAATTTTACTTTAGTAAAAACGAATGCGAGCTTAAAGATTTAGATAAATTTATAAAGTTTTTGCGAGCACTTAATCTATCTATTGCATGCTTTTCAGATGCCCTGAGTCTTAAAGAGCTTCCTTGGAAGCTTAAAAATGCCGGCAGAAATGAAAAGTGTCACTGTCTTTTGAAAAATACATGAAAAGTCAGACCAATTACCTCCTGGCGGCTCGATCGCGCCCAGAGTGCAAATAGATAAAGAAGATAAACCAACCAATTCTAATTTTTATATATAATCTAATTGTCCCTGTGTACATTAAGCTCTTCTTAGCCCATCATTTACAATATAAATTCAAAGCCATTAACAATAGCAAACAGACACAAAACATATACATACAAACATACAACAATTTTGGCTCAAAAGAAGCAAAAAAAAACAGCTAAGATATATTGGTTACTAGCAAAAGTAGTTTTAGAAAAAAAAATCACATAAAAACACAAAAAAAAAAATAAAAAACATCTAGTTTAAGGCTTAAGTTTATGGCGCAAACGGAAGCAGTAGCATTAAATCAAATGATGACTGCCTTCAATGTAGCAGTTGTAGTCGAAAATTTTTGCTACTGAATCCTTTCCAACACTTTCAAATATCGAGGCGAAAAAAACAAAACAAAACAGAACAGAATCTAAAACAGCCATAACAAACAATCTATTTTTAGTGTTTCAGTTCATTGAAAGGATATGCAATATCCGGTTGGATTTTTTCTTAACAACAGACAATTTCTATTACAATAAATAAACAGCTGAACGAACACATCTGAAATAAATAAATAAATAACACCCAAATATTTGTGTGGAACGTTGCAAATGACCGGCAGCCAGAGCAGAAGGCATGACTAGTACTTTTATAGAACAAAAAAAGGGGGGAAAAAAAAAACCAGGAGACATGTGTTGATGTTCCTTTCCTTACCTACAAGTATGCTTTAGTTTTCATTCAAAGTAAATAAACGGAAGTAAATGTGTGTGAGTGTGTGCTGTGTTTTTAGCACATAAGTGTTTGTTGTTGTTATTTCTATCTTTGGATATTTCAAAACCATTAAATGATGTTGGCCATCAGTTATTTGCAAATAAATACTGTCTGCCAGGAAATAAACATACAGCCTTTAAATTACTCTTGGCTGCAAATCAGCAAAGGAAGGACTTTTGTTTCATTGCTTTGTCTTTTTCAGCTAATATGAACTAACTTGCTTTTAAGGATTTCTCTTTTAATATAGTACATACATACGAGTACATATGTATATATTTATGTATGTAAGTATATATTATGTGGGTCTGTTGCTGTCAGAGTTTATTTGAATGTTGATTAATTTATGTTTTCATTTTATATATACGAGTATATGTGTGTGTGTGTGTTATTGACTAAAATAGTCATAAAAACGAAAGTGTTTCCGTTTAAAATGACTGAATGGCATAAAAGAAATTTATACGCATATAAATAAATTATTACATGAACCATTTACTTTGCTTGGCTTTTGTTTATATACAGAAATATTCATTAAATATATTTTAGGCAATTAATTAAAGCATCACAAGTTACACAATAAAAATGATGCCATAAAAATTAGTCAGATTTTGAGAGGGCAGCGTGATCAAAATTTTAACTTAAATATATTTTACTTTTTATTCATTTCACCAAGATATGATAAGGGTATTTAAAGGTTTGCTATTCCGTGTGTAATTTCTACAATACTCATATAAGACCCATAAAGAACATATATGTATATATATTAAGGACTTATAGCTAGGGAGATTAAATGAGCCGTGTCCGTCTGTCAGAGACGTCGCCTATCTGTTTGTCTGTACGTGAAATTGGTTTTCTGAGGACATTAGAGACTTCCATATTGGACTGATGTGTACGGACTTGTCTTAAGACGATTTGTATTGAAATTCAGCGAAGATGTCAATTCCCATATTAGATTAAAAATAAACATATGTACTACATATTAAATTTAGCGAAAAACCAGAAAGTACCAACACAAAAAACGTACTAAAAGTACCAGCTTTTTCTCATTTTATCTCCCAGAAAGTATACACCATTCATGTTCATGAACACATAAACTGTCAATATACCAAATTTAGCAAAAAACCAAATAGTACCAACTGCAAAAGGTACGCTTTTTCTCATTTTATCTCTCAGAAAGTATACACGCTTCATCTTAATTAAGACAGAAACTGTCGCCTTTTCAAATTTAGCGAAAAACCAAAAAGTACCATATAAAAAAGGTACCAAAAGTACTAGATTTTCCCATTTTATTCCCCATTAAGTATACACACTTTATATTAGTTAGAGCAGTAACTGTCGACATCTCGAATTTAGCGAAAAACCAAAAAGTACCAAATACAAAAAGTATGATTTTTCTCATTTCATCTCTCAGAAAGTATACACGCTTCATGTTAATGAAGGCAAAAAACCAAAAAGTACCAAATACAAAAAACGTACCAAAAGTACCAGATTATTCTCATTTTATCCACCAGAAGTATACACGCTTCATGTTAATGAAGGCAGAAGCTGTCTACATGCCAAATTTAGCGAAAATCCAAAACTTAACACAAACACCAAAAACCAATCATGATGATTTTTATGAAAAAGAAATACCAAAAACCAATCATTTCATTGGTTAAGCCTACAAAGTCCAACGAATATCGTATTTACACTACGCAATTTTGTTGCATGCAGCATCATTTTTTTGCATTAAGAAAGACAGAGAAGAAATATATAAAATGTATAGATTTCTATTCAAACACTGACACCTAAAATAATCCGTACCTTAAATCTAAGACATCAAAAGCAACCAAGTCTTTTCAGTCAATATCTTAAAAATAATAAGAATATTATTGTTAAATACAGTTTAATGGCCAATTAGTTAAAACTATCTACCAAAACTTTATAATTTTACTGTTTTTCTTAATTTTGAAGGACATTTAATAATAAATAATATATCCTTGCTGTTTATTGCTTTAACATGGTCATAATAATTGTGTCAATTGTCAACACTATATGCAGTTCAGAAACATAAATTCAATTGGTTGCTAACCCCCACTATCACGGGCTTTTATGTAAATTTGTGAATCAAAAAATGCTTTTAGAAATTAAGCAAATTTCTTAAAGATGTTCTAAATTTCTACATAGATTTAATTTTCAGCGTATAAAAATTAAACAAAATAAATTTAAGATTAAAAGTTTTATCCAAATTTGTATACTCTAGTAAATACATACTTCGCTCGCCCCAATGTATGCTACACATATTTGTTACCTAACTGGTTACATATTGAATTTATTGCATCCACATAAAACCTTTGGGGGGTCGTGTGTCAGCGCAGGTAATATTTGTTTGGAGGAAATTTTAACACTCCGCAACACCACACATACGTAAGAATAATTGTAGTAGTTTCATCTTATTTTCTGCATATTTTTACAAATATGATAATAAATTCATTTTTATGGAATAAAAATGGCGTAAGCAAACATTTTATTAAAAGTCTATATTTTTTTTATTGAGAGGCCTTTAGAAATTAAAAGGATTTCCTAAATATATACTCTACACGGCCATGTAACATGCAGTGCACAAAATCAGAATAAAATAAACACAAAATATCTCATTTAGTTGAAAATTCAAATGAAAGGCTAACATTATTTGAAAAGCACTTGAAATGATAATATTCAACCATAATAAAATGCAATTTTTCAAACTGCTAGACAAAAAATAAATATTTCCCCAAAACAACACTGAATACAATGGCAAACTTTCCAGACAGTTTCCTTCGAAAAAAAAAATCCCAAAAATTTCATTCATGTTAATGAAATATGCCAGGAAAAATAAAAAGCACAAATCAAAATGAATAAAGTGATACAAAATAATGCTGAGTGTTTGTTACCAAAAGGGGAGATAGATGTTTTAATAAAAGGCTTTTTAATCAACACTTAAAATGCCGAAGAAGACTTTAATGAGTTTTCAAAATAGTTTTCTAAAGTAATGAAGTTTTAGGTTTAAATAAACTATGTTGAGATTTTAAAAGTATTTAAAGCAAAAGAAAAATGAAGAAGCAAAAGGAAAAGGTCACTGAAATCAGCCAGTTTTGAGGGGTTACAATATAAAAGATGGCACAAAAATAGTACCCTACTTTTGTGCAACAATATCTTCAAACAGTTCTACTAGAGACAAGAACGTTCATACCTTTCACAGTAAGATTAGTGTTTTGAAAAGTATATAAAAAAGTCAGTATTTAATCTTATATACCCTTCACCAAGCTATATGTAGATTAATTTTTTACATATAATATGGCGACGAGTAAAATGTAGTACAACGCAAATTTGGAGAGTCCAGTGTTTGATTTGGACGCCATTTTGAATTTAGAATGATTTAACTTTATTATCAGATGTCTTCTTAGAAAATCATTTTGTAATGAGCTGCAGAGTTTGGGCGTTCGGTGTTTCGGCTGACCGCAAAATATTAGCTCAAATACTCTAATACAATTCAACTTTTAGAATTTTTTTTTGCCATTTTACGTTTCATATTCCATTTTCTATTTCTGACCACCTTCCATTCCTAAACAAATAAAAAGGTTCGACGGAAAAACAGAAGCTGATATTATTAAATAAATATATACAAAAGACATTAACAAGAGTCAGCAGTATTGAGTATAATGTACAGTTTAAATAAAATATAGGGTACTTTTTAAGAGGTAAAAACGAGACAAATTAGTTCTTTTGGTACTTTTTGTTTTTTGAAAATTTTTTTTTATATTTTGCATTAACATGCAATTTACTTTCTAAGACATAAAACGGGGAAAAAGTGGTACTTTTGGTACACTATTTGCATTTGGTATTTTTAGGTTTTTCGATAATTTGGTTATGCCTTCCTTGACATGTAGAGTGTATAATTTTTGGGGGTACAATAGGTAAAAGCTAGTACTTTTGGTACTGTTTGCATTTGGTACTGTTTAGTTGTACAATAAATTTGATATGAAGACAGTTTTAGACTTCATTAACATAAATCGTGTACACATTCTTGGGCATACTTTTGGTACTTTGGCATTTGGTACTTTTTAGTTTTTCACTAAATTTAGTATTAAGACCTCATAATAAAAAACTTGTACTTTTGGTACTTTTGGCATTTGGTACTTTTTAGTTTTTCGATAAATTTGTATATAATAGATTTAAAATTTTCTTATATTAGTTGTGTTATGATAAAATCTAAAAAAAACTCCAGATCTATTCTTTTCACATATTATAGAGTATTTTTTTAAATCAAGTTAAATTAATTATTTTTTTTTTAATTTCAGGTTACGGGCATCATTTGATTTAAATAAAAAAAAAAAAATGAATCAGAAGTGTAAAGTGCGTGTTTTTTATTCAAAAAATTATTATATACGTAATAAAGAAAAAGAAAAATGTGTCCTTTCCATCAAGGTTGGCTGGCTCTGTCTGCAAATCGTTTTAGTATGTTTCCTTGGTTCTTTCTATTTTAAGTGTTTAACGATTTTTTTTCCGAAGCAACACGGTAACGATTTTTTTTTATGTAACGAGACTTTAAAGCGTATTTTGAAATCGGTAACGGTAGTGTTTAGTAAAATTTAAGTTTAGTGTGTTTTTCGGTCACGATTTTTTAACAAGTGCTCTGTCTACCGGCAGCAATAGCCAACCTTAAAAAAAATTAATTAAATAAAATAAAGAGTGTTAAAAAATGTGAAAATAATAAAATTAGCGAATTACATCAATGCATATATAAAGCAGAGCTATTGGTAAGTTTATTATTCTAGTAATTTCAAAAATAATTATATATATATCACCCTAAAAAGACTGAACTAATATTTAAGAAATTTTATTTAATAAGGTTTAAATTCAGTGTCTTTAGTTAAATGACTTTTGCGGTATAGCGAAACGATGTTTCATAGAAATATCTTTGGTTAAACCACCATCGTTAGTTAACTAAAGACTGTGGATTAAGGCCTAAGTTTTAAAAATGGTTGTCTTATAACGCCGCCAATGCTGTTTTGTTACATAAATTATAGAAAATAAGTTTTTACAGAAAATTTTTCATAATTTATAATTATAATTTTCCAAAAAAAAGTAGTTCAGAGTTGATCTAAAAATGAGTAAAAATTTCGTCATGAGCCGTGATTTTGATCATTATTTTCATGTAATTGTGTAGTTATTCATTTAATTGCTACAAGGTTGTTGATCTTGCTAAGCACTTACCCCCTAATTCAAAAACGATTATTAAAGTTATTGTCGCGTTAATGTACGAATTTTGTATGCGAAAACCGGTTTTAATGTGCGCATTATCTTTATAAATCGATTATGAATTACAAGGTTATTATTTCCATGTTTTCTCTTCTTCTGAACCGTACATGTGGTTTAATGAAATTTTTTATGTCATCAAAGCGCTGAAAAGTCCGGCTATGCTTCTTTACAAGTTGACGTATTGTTGAAATCCTTTTAATAAAACTTAAATTATATTAGAACTTGAACTTGAAGTAGAGAGGCAATCTAAACACCACACTACTACACCAGTAAAATCACTACAAGCACTAGTGTGCGGTTTCCATATTACAAACAATTAGTTTGAGTAGAAAATTTGTATGAAAACCACTCAGTACTTTGAGTGATTTCCATACAAAATATCTTAACAAGTCATATGTCTGTATCGAGGCAACAGCACCTAAATTCGTAATTTTTTACATTAGTAAAAATAATTTTTTGAAATGAAAATATAAAAAAAAAATTTTCTGTATATTTTGGGAAATTTTGAAAACATTGCTGTTGTTCACGATAGTCTGGCGATCAACCTCGACTCGTCGTCGTGCCCAACAATTGAACATCTAACGAACATTACTGATGGGAATTTTGAATAAAAACTTGAATTTACACGCATACAAGGTACAACTGACTCAAAAGCTGAAGCCTACTGACAATTTCAAGCGTCGTTGTCAATACTCTGAATTGTTGGTTAAACAGACACAATTGAATGGTAAATTTACAAAGAAAATCCTATACAGCGAGGAGGCACACTTTCGCCCTCAGTGGATTCGTTAACAAACAGAATTGCGGCATTTGGGCAAACGAGAATCCATAAGAAAAATTTATGAATACCCGTTTTCCTTTTTTAAGTTTGCAAATATTTTTAGGAACTATTCAGAAGTAAATAATATCGGGATTAAATTTTTGTAGCGCTTAAATAGAAACCTTACATTCGTATGACAAAATGTCCTTAATCTGTTTAAAACAAATCTTAATTTAAAAATATGCTCTCTCGTATTAAATAAAATTTTCTTTGAAATTACTATTCTTTTACGGAGCAGCATTATGAACTATTTGACTTTTTCTTATATTAACAAAAATTTTAGTTTATATAAAAAAATTTTCCTAATATTAATAAAAATTTTAAAATTTTGTTTAATTATTTTGAAGAAATAAAAAATCAGAGATTTCATTTGAAATGTGTATAAATGGGATATGTAATCACGTTCAACAGAGCTACCTATCAAGTACTGAAAGCATTTACACATGAATACTGACGAGGCTTAGTGGCATCTGCTGAAAACAACGTTTGTTCTATTTAGCCGTGTAGTTGAATTCTAAAGGGATGTTTAGAAATTAAATTTTTTCTTTGTTGCTTGAAATATGTTAACAATGTCTACCTAATATTTCTCTGATTATTAAATTTACGAACTTCAGCCAGTATAAATTTAAAAATATTTAAAAGGAAAATTTTTACTTAAATTTAGCATTTATAATGTTGGAAACACAATTGCTACGAACGACGAATTTCGTCTAGCAATACGAATTCGTTGGTAAAAGTTCGTTGCGTTAATTCATCGTGTGGCGCACAATTGAACAAATAACTGCTGTCATAATAATAAAAAAAAAAAAATGTGTGTATTTCATATTACAAATTTGTTTTTATAAACACTGGAGCCTGCATAATGCTTCTAATTTGTTGTTCTTGTTTTAAAGGCTTTGCTGTTGTCCGGAGTTCTTTCCTACGGACATAAACTTCCATTTAATACTGCTGTCGATGGGTTGACAATTTTGGGCCGAATGGGACGCGACTTATTCTGGACTTAAAAGATCTAATTGTAGTGGAAACGTTGTAGAATGATTAGAAAGAAAAAAAAAATTGATTAGTTTCTAACGATTCATATTTACACTAAAAAAATATTCGTGTTTTGTTGGTTGCTATTCTTTAAATCTGCAGCACCTGGTTATAATTTATAAATTCAATAAACATCAAATTCTATAAGTCACACTCTGCCATGGTGTTGAATTTCACAAGAAAATAATACTCCCTTTTAACTTTTCAAGATTCGCTAAAGAGAAATCTCATTACAAGTATGCACTCAAGTCAAGAGCTTAGTGAATATTTTAATATTAAAAAAAAACTTGAATGTAATATAAAGCCATTTCAAAGCTTTCTACGCACAGAAAAAAAACTACAGACGTTTCAAAGGGCTTATGTTTAATTATAGTGTTCAACAGCGAAAATAAATAAAAAAAAACCATGGCTTTATGTAAATAATACAAAATATAAATTGACTAGAGTGCTGTCATCACTCATCATCTATCAATAAATTATAAATAAAAAATATCTGTTAATGACGAGAATGATGTTGTCAGGCAAAAATTGCTTTTTTATTGCCATCAATTTGCTCTAAGCAATCAATTGAAATTTGATTTGGTTAAATATTATGGAAACAATATTGTGTGTTTGTAATGTCTCCGAAACGGAAATCAAATGTGTTACTTCCGTTTAAGTGAGGCAATCATGTAGAAACATTAAGTGCAATAATATTCTGTCAATTAGTTTTACACTCAATTAATTGACATGTGAAATCTTTACACTGGAAATATTTTGCTTTAATAAAAACTTTGCCAATTAACATGAATAGCGGAATTCAATTGCCAGTATTTAATTTTTATGCCGATTATTATCTCATAGTCCTGGGACTTGGAAATATAAAGCGGTATTTTTTTGCGTGCCTTAGTCTAGTCTCAATATTTTTTTGTAATCTTGGTGTACATGTGCCTTGAGATATCACACATAAATCGTGTCATAAATCGTCATTAATTAAGCAAGCGGGCATAATATGTGTTCTTTTCTGAGTAATATGTTGCATTTATTCTGCCTTCTACATTACTTTCTGTTCTTTTCTGCAAAATGTGTGTTATTATAAAAGGGTAATGCGTTCTTTTCTCAAAATTTTACCCTTAAAAAGAAAAAAAAAATTCTCTCTATTCTCAGTTGAGTTCTTTTGTAAACATAAAATTTACGACAGTTCCTGAAAGTCACATGTAACACTTATGGAACACATATTTTCTTAAGAAAATAAAACGATATTAGTTTTAGTCAGATTGTATTTAAACCATAAATAGGATGACTCTGAACGTATGTACTTCTAACATGTCGTCAATTCTAAGACGTTTCAGTTTCTTTCTTTATCAAATAATGTAAAAACTTTTTTAATTTAACTGCCTGCAAAACAATTTCGAACAAGTAAACTTTTACATTTATTTTGTTTTTTTGTAAAATTAATTTTATTGAAAATAATAAAAACAAATTAATTAATATTAAAACAACTTTACACACTTTTAATGTATTTTCAGTGTAACGTAGAGAAAAATACTTTTTCAAACAATAATAGAAAATTCATAAAAACCTTTATTTGGTTAAACATTTTCCATATAAATTTCCATTAATATAGAAATTAATTAACCAAAAACCACATTTAATTTATTTGATTTTTATAATTCTTTTTATGATGAATTTTGTTTCTCTTAAATTCATTTTTTTTTCATTAAAATGTTAATGAGTTCTATGTTGGTGCGGGGGTGGGGTGAAACTTTATGATGCTGGTGTTTAAAAATATAAATAATGTATTTTTTTTTCAAACGCCATTAAAATTTATGTAATTAATTAAGAAATTAAAAAAACAACTTTTTAAAAACACTATATAGCAAAATTATTTTTTAAAGTACCCGCTTCATGGTAATGAAGGCATAACTTCTTACATACCAAGTACCAAATTCAAAAGGTACAAAACGTACCTTCCATAACTTCCTACATACCAAACTTAGCAAAAAACGAAAAAGTACCAAAAGTAGTAAATTTTCCTCATTTTATTTCCCTTAAAGAATACTCCCTTCATATTAATGAAGACGTAAATGCCTACATACCAAATTTAGCGAAAAACAAAAAAGTACCAAACGCAAAAGGTAGAAAAGGCACCAGATTTTCCACATTTTATCCCACATAAAGTATACATGATTCATGTTAATGCTGCATAAACTGTCAAATTTATGTAATAAACAAAATGGTACCAAGAGTAAGAAATTTTCCTCACTTTACGCCCAAGAAAGTACACTGCTTATTAAAAAAAAAAAAAAAAAAAATTAGTAAAAAAAAAGAACCAAAAATACCAACAGGTCAAGTCTTTACCCCTTAAATAGTATCATATATGATTTTAATCAGGGTTACATGCTAACCGCCTAACAAATTTCATTAAAATCCATTTAGAGTATTTTTCAAGAGAAAAAGTACCAAAAGGTAGAAAAAGAAAATGTAAGTAAGTAAAAAAAATTTATATAAAAAATTTATAAAATATTAGTACAAAAAATTTTGTTCTTTTTTAGAAACAAATCTACCAAATTTCACCCAAATCCATTAAAAGAAATTCTCATGATAAAACGTACTTAAAGTAAAAAAAAATTCCACAAGTACCATTTTTTTTCTCATCTCAGCCCCCAGAAAGTATGTTAATTTATGAAGAACCTATAAATATTAGAACAAAAATAAAAGTACCAAAATTCCTAATTTGTTCTGTTTTTATACCTTAAAAATTACCCTATATTTCAATCTAGCTGATATGATATCCCTCTAACAAATTCAATTCAAATCTATTAAAAGGATTTCGCAATGGAAAAAGTACCATTAGTAAAAAAGTACCAGATTTTCTCACCTCAGCTTCCAGAAAGTATGTTAATTTATGAAAAATCATTAAAATATTAGTACAAAAATAAAGGTACCAAAACTACCAATTTATTCCGTTTTTATATATTTAAAAGTACTTTATAATTCAATCTGGTTGAGATGCTATCCGTGTAGCAAATTTCATACATATCTCTAAAAAGAATTTATGAAGGGAAAAAGTACTAAAGGTAAAAAAGTACCATAAGTAAGAAAGTACCAGTATTTGATTTTTCTCATTTTAGTAATTTTTAGAATCAATCTTATTTTGTAAAAAAAAATCAATAAAATATTGGTACAAAAATAAAAAGTACCAAAACTAATAATTTGTCCCGGTGTTCATATGGATTGGTATCGTTGCAATATTATCTGAACTGCATGTATATTAAAAATTTTGATTGTAAGTTGCAGCTTTATAAATATAAAAATTTTAATAAAATGCACCTCTAGATGTTTATTTTTAGAAAAACTACCAAACAACTGTCAAAGCCTTTTGACACAATCATTCTTTATACCATATTCTTTTCCTTGTTGCGTTGTGTTGTGATGTGTTGTACGGTGTATTTGTAATTGATAAACTTTGAAAAAAAAAACCATTAACATTTATATTTTAATGATTAATAGAAAGGGGATAAAAAAATCTGCATAAATGGAATCATATTTTTTATTTATTTGTAAATTTATATCTGTTCCATACTTTTCTATTAACAAAATTGTTTTCAAACTTATTTTCCGCAAAATTCAATAACTTATTTAAAATAGATGGACTACTTTTTTCATTTCAAATAAATATAAATCCTGCATCAGTACTATTTATTTGCTTCCATCTCTTATCCTTTTTCAATTTACTTCAATTTCAAATATAGACTTAAATATCGACCCGAAGTTATTTGCAATATTGATGCAATTGTAAATGCTGCATTTATAAAATGTAGATTTACTTTGCCACAAAATTCTATAGACAAAGATGTCAATATTTTAACTTGTGCTTTAACGGATTTTCGATTTTCTTAATACTTTATACAAATTTACAATCTTTTAATGCCATCAAATACCACAAGTTACTTAAACACTTCAAGCTAAAAAGAAGGGGAGATAAATATAAGTATTTCGTTATAGATTTTATTTGGAGTTTTTTTTATTGTAATATAGGAATATATATGTACCCTACAATCGGTATCAAAGCTAAAAAGTCTGATTTAAACCAAACTTTGTATAGGATCTGAATAACTAAAGGCTGGTAGCTTCCAGCTTTCTAGCTGGTGTTATCTTAAATAAAGGAACAAAATTTTAGTTTGTTTTCTATAGCTTCTCCCTTGATTCGTTCTTTACCTATTTTTTTTTTTATTTCATATTCCGTTGTTTAATTTTCTACTTGATAAGTCAACAAGAGTTCAATGCTTTTAAAAATGAATAAAACTTTTAAGCTAGCACACACACACACAAACATACATACTTACGAACACACAGCCAAAAAACAAACAAAAAACCTTAAAAAAGTCATTTCAGTAGGGAAATAAAAGAAACCAAATCAAAAAGACCTCAATGAGAATACCAAAAAATAAACTTGTATTACTTGACTTGAAAGTGTATTGGTTATAAAGAAATGTATATATATTTTCTCTTCTGATTTGCACATGACTTAAGAGTGTTTAGTTTGTCAGGTTGTTTTTAGTGCTAAGTAAAGTAACTAAGTAACATTTTTAGTAAATACTTTTATTTATACAAACAGTAAAACTAATAGACTCATCTTGCAGTTGTTTTAAATGTATTTATTTTGATGACTGATTTATTTGCATTAAATCCAGGCACTTTTTGTTTTGAAGTTTTTAAAAAAAATTGTTTAAAAAAATAGTAAAAAACAATAAAATGTTTTTACTTCGGCCTGGAATTTAATACAGAACAAATTCTAGAGTTGTACTGGATTTGACTTGTGTTGCTTTTCATATTTTTGTAAAAGCTTAGCCGATGCAGGGTATGTGTACTTGTTCCGGGGGTGTGTATACAAACTATACGGATTGCGTCTTAGCTATTTCAGCAATAATTTTAATTGATTTTCCTTTTCTCTTTTTAAACAATATTATCAACAAAATTCGAAATCAAGTCACTATGTTTTCAATTAATATTTTAATTGATTTTATTCTAATTTTTTAAACCAATTTGTTAAAACAATAAAATTGCTAGAATTTGTCGATGCGCAACAATTTTAATTCCAATTAATATATTAATTGAATCAACAATTATTTTAATTGATTTTATTTTATTTTTAACAAGGTTGTCAACAGAATATAAATCGAAAGATCATAAAATTTCCATAATTTCCCGATTACCAACAATTTTGTTTTCAATTAATATGTTAATTGAATTAACAATTATTTTAATTGGTATTTTCTAAATTTGTAGCAATTATATCAACAGAACTTAAAATCAAGACATCATAAAATTTCAATAGTTTCCCAATGCCCAACATTTTGTTTTTCATTATTGTTGAATTGTTATATTATTGTTGTATTATATATGAAAAACTTAAATAATATTACTTTGCATTTCTGTACTCTTTATAATTTTCTATTTAAGTATGCTTTTGTAAAATACTTCAATTTATTATTTTTCATTATAAATTAGTTTCATAAATATTCTTATTCAATAAACATTGTCATAAATAAATTCTAACAGGTTATGGGCCACACACACCTAACCATTGTTAAAGAATAAGAGATTTTAGTTGCAAAAACTAAGAAATTTACTATACATACGTATTCTAATTATAAAATTGTATCAAATTTTGAACGGTCGAATTCCTTTGCTAAATGGTGTAAATTATGGAACATGGAAGCCGCAAATGGAAGCAATTCTTCATAAAGCAAGATTATTGCAGTTTGTGACGGGAAATCTTAAAAGACCTGAAGTTCGCGAAATACAAGAAGGGGCTTCTCAAGAAGTAAGAAATGTATTTCAGAAATCTTTAGAAGAGCAAGATATTTTTGATAATTTGGAATTACATAGATGCTCGATCGGAATTGATTATAGCAATGGAACCAAGCATTGTAAGAATGGTAAAAAATTTCAAAACTGCTCGGGAAATCTGGTCGTATCTTAAAGAAACGTATGACCGAATATCAACTAGGCGTAAAGCTGCAAACTTTCGTAAGTTACTGAGTTTAAAAAAGGAATCTGTTGAAAGTATATCGGATTACTTAATAAAATTTGACATTTGTATTTCATGTTTATCCGAAATGAATGTTAATTTGGATGAAAGTTTACTCGTTGTTATTTTACTAGATGGTTTGAGCGACCAGTATAAAGAAGTACGTGCTGCATTTGATACATCAAATGAATATCCAACGTTGAATGTTTTAAGATCAATATTAATTGAAATTTGAGATAAAAAGGAACATGAAGAAAATAAAGAAAACGCTTTGAAGGTAAAGAAATGGAAGCCAAAACCGTTTAAAGAAAGAGAAACAAGTATGTCCTATAAACAATTTCCGTACAATTGCTATAAATGTGGCCGAAAGGGACATAAAGCAAAAGATTGTATAGCAAGGTTAAATCAAAATAAAGTTGTGAAAGAAGTAGGAATAATAAGAGGAAATGCACAGGGTTGTAACGAACTTCAAACTGGTACAGTAGCGAATTATAAATTTGCTACTTGGTGTATTGATAGTGGTGCCACTTCCCATATGTCCTATGATGATTCGTTATTCTCTGAAATTAATTATAAATACACGGGAAAGGTTCAGTTAGCGGATAACAAGGTGCTTGATGTAAAAGGCATTGGCACAGTTGAATTGAATTTCATTTTAAACAATCAGAAAGCTAGTTTCAGGTTGTTTAATGCATTGTATATTCCAGATCTAAGAAGTAACCTAATATCAACAACAAAATTGACAGATAATGGTTTTCATGTTTTAATGAAGGGTGATGTTACCCAAATTTTAAGAAATAGATTTGTATATCTCGAAGCAAATAAGGAAGATGATTTATATTTAATTAAATCACAAAGAAAATTTGGTTATTCTTGCGGAAGAACTAAGGAATTAAACTCGAATTTTGATTTATGGCATAAAAGATTAGGACACCTCAACTCACAAGATTTACAGTTTTTGAAACAAAATGAAATGGTATATGGTTTGCAGAAAATGACAGTAAAACAACAACTAACGTGTACAGTATGTATTCGGGTAAAACAAACAAGAAACCCTTTTCCTAAGAAATATGAAAAATCTACTTCAGATATATTACAGTTGATCCATACTGATTTATGTGGGCCAATGAGGGTTGAATCTGCAAGGAAAAATTTATATTTTGCCTGTTTTATAGATGACTATTCATGAAAAGTATGGGTATTTTTTATAAGAAACAAAAGCGAATATTTAGACGTATTTAAAGAATTCAAAAATAGTGTTGAACTAGAAAAAGGCAAGAAGATTAAATGTATTAGAAGTGACAACGCACCAGAACTAGTTGGAAAAGAATTTTCGATATATCTCAGAGATGCTGGAATTCAGCGCCAGTTAACTGTAGAATACACCCCTCAGCAGAACGGAGTTGCTGAAAGGATGAATAGGACTTTAGTTGAGATGGTGAGGTGTTTCATGGTTGAATCAGACTTACCTGAGTTTTTGTGGGCAGAATTAATTCGTACAGCAGCCTATATAAGAAATCATTGCCCAACTAACTTAAACAAGAAGAAAACGCCTGGAGAGTTATGGTCTGGAAAAATGCCGACTATATGACATTTTCGTACGATAGGTTGTAGAGCATTTGTTTTGAATAACAGACCAGGGAAAGCGAAATTTGAACCTCGCAGCTATGAATCTGTCTTAATAGGATATGATGAAAAATCTAAGGCATATATATTGTGGAAAAAAGGCACTACTGTAGTATTAAAAAGTAGAGATGTGAAATTCTTAGAAGACGAAATCTTTGTTGAAAAAGAAAGCAAAGATAAAACTAAATTGCGTTTTTATGAATATACTGATGAAACAAAATTAAGAAGAGGTAGTACAGAAAAAATGGAAGGTGATTCATTAAACATAGAAGAGCCAGAAGAAGATGATAAGTTTTTCGATAGTACAGATCAGATAGATATACCAGAACAACATGAGGAACCAGAACCTGAAATAATTCCTATAAAACAACGTTTAAGATCAAGGAACAAAACTAAATGAGAAGCAAAACTTGTTAAAATAAATAAAGTTGATGATCCAAAAACATATAAAGAAGCTGTTAATAGTAATGAATCTGAAGAATGGAAAGCTGCCATGAAAGAAGAATATGATTCGTTACTCAGAAATAAAACATGGGATTTAGTTAATTACCAAGAAATACAAAACCTATAAATTGTAAATGGGTTTATAAAACTAAACTTAAAACGGATGGAACAGTTGAAAAGAAAAAGGCAAGGCTAGTTGCAAAAGGCTATACGCAAGAATACGGTATTGATTATATGGATACCTTCGCACCTGTTGTTCGACAAAGTTCTTTACGCCTCGTTTATGCACTTGCAGTTCAATATGGTTTAAAATTAAGTCAGTTAGATGTTTCAACAGCATTTTTAAACGGTAACTTAGAAGAAGATATATATATGTTTCAGCAAGATGGATTTGAACTATATGAAAACAAAGTATGTAAATTAAATAAGGCAATTTACGGATTGAAACAAGCAGTTTGTCAATGGTTTAAAAGAATTTATGCAGTTTTTAAAAAAGTAGGCTTAACACAATCTAAACATGATCAATGTATATATTATAAAACTGGAAATAATAGTACGATAGTAGCTATTTATGTCGACGATATTGTGATAGCATCAAATGATAACAATAATGTAGACAAATTAGTTAATATTTTAAAACGAAATTTTGAAATAAAAGATTTTGGAAAACCAAAATATTGCATTGGGCTGGAATTAGAAATAGAAAATGATATGATAACAATATCGCAACCAGGATACATAGAAAAACTTATACGAAAGTATGGCCAAGAAAACTCAAAACCAATGAAAGTTCCTATGCAACCTAAACTTACCTTAAAAAAAAATATCCAAAAATTCCAGGGGAAGCAGAAAGTGTTGATAAAACAAAATATCAAGAAATTATTGGTTCTCTTCTACACCTGTCAGTCTATAGTCGTCCTGATATTGCATGTAGTGTAAATATGCTGTCGCAGTTTTCCCAGGATCCACGTAAACAACACTGGACGTCGGCTATACAAATTGTTAGGTACTTGAATACAACAAAGAAATTTAAGTTAATTTATAGAAAGAACAAAGTGCCATTAGTCGGTTATGTTGATGCAAATTGGGCCACAGATATTAAGGATAGAAAATCTCAAACGGGGTATTGTTTCTTTCTCGCAGGTGGTGCAATTTCTTGGGAATCAAGAAAACAACGTGTAGTGGCAACATCTAGCGCTGAATCAGAATATGTCGCTCTTTCAGAAGCAGCTAAAGAGGCATATTATTTGCGATATTTACTAAAAGAATTTGGTTATCTGTCCGATAACTCAACAACATTGTATAGTGATTCTCAAAGTGCTCAGCAGATGGCAAAGTTTAGAGGCCATCATACAAGGACTAAGCACATAGATTATAAATACCATTTTATACGCCAAGGAGTTGAAGAGAAGATAATAAACATCCAATACAAACCAACAAGTGAAATGGTGGCAGATGTTTTAACAAAGCCACTACCTAGTGTCAAACATCACTATTGTATCATCTCATCAATGGGTATTCAAAATACAATTTAAGTTGAGGAGGCGTGTTGAATTGTTATATTATTGTTGTATTATATATGAACAACTTAAATAATATTACTTTGCATTTCTGTACTCTTTGTAATTTTCTATTTAAGTATGCTTTTGTAAAATACTTCAATTTATTATTTTTCATTATAAATTAGTTTCATAAATATTCTTATTCAATAAACATTGTCATAAATAAATTCTAACAATTATTATGTAATTGAATCAACAAATATTTTAATTGATTTTATTTTAATATTTTTTAAACAAAGTTGTCCTTCAGTTGACCACGTTTATTCGTAATAATAATAATATAAAAATATTAATTCCGCTTGCGCACGAGCTATAAATACCCTAATAACAAGGGTCACAGTAATATGTGAATATCACTAATATAGAGTAAAAACAACAAAAACGTTAAATTACAAAGTAGAATACTTTGATGATAACGGACTATGAGTTTGTGTTGATTATTAGTAATTTCCAAACAGTGATGAGGGAATTTCGTACTAACCAGCACTGTTTCATTGTAGAATAAAAATTGAATTAAAAATGAATTCTCATATTCTATTTCTGTTGAAAAGTGGTTAAATAGTTGATATTCTTCTCAACTAGTATCCACTTTACGAAAATTGTAAAGATGGGCAATTGAACGCTGATGAGAGGTGTAGCGGCCTTGAAATCAGTACTGATACGTTCTGCTAAAAACTGATTGGATATAAATAATAATATTTTTCCAACATAAAAAAAATCTCTTAGTAATTTTGAATTTTCATTAATTCAATAAAACTGAACTTGAGCCTGATATTATTACTTTTCATATGATTTAATTTAATTTTTTTTTAACATTGTTGTCAAAAGAATTCAGAAACAAGTTACCATAAAATATCAAGAATTTCCACATTGTCATGTTTTGAGCAATTTTTTTTTTTGTAAATGAAAAATTGCGATCTCAGCTTTAATATAGAAATTATTTAAATACATAAAACATTAAAAAAAGTATTCCAAAAATTGCGATATAAACTTTTTCTTTCTAAATTAGGAGTGATTAGAAATTTCTCTCTGCCGGTTTTTTTCACTACCAGTTCTATCATCTAGACAAATTTTGCACAATGTATTTCGCATTCAATCATCTATAAACATGTGAAGTGTTATTACTCTAGAATCAATATTTTCGGAGTTATGACACGTTTTCTAAAAACCAAAAATCGGCCAAAAGTTTTCGTAAATTGTTTGTTGTGAATAAAGTTGTATCTCCAATATCTTGAAAACTAATTGTCATATTTTGGTAAAATTTTTTGTAAATGAAAGATGCTGATCTTACCTTTGAAATCTATAAAATATTATTAAAATAAACGTCCACTTTTTAGTTTAAAAAAGTTCTCATAAATTCTTTATTTAAAAAATTTTTTTAGTTAAATATCAATTATTATTGAGAAGATTCAGTCAGTTTGTTTGCTACTACTAGTGATTAATAATTTACAACCTTTATAAACAAATTGAAAAATCAATAACCTTTTTAAAGACTATTTGTTCGGTAAAAATATTTGAAATTTTTACAAGATCATCGTCGTTCGAGTCTTTGCATCAAAACTCAAAAAGTATTAAATAAATCTTTTGCCTGGCATCTCTGATATTGTAAATAAAGCCTCGAAATAAAACTTATTTTCTAGTTTATTTTTCAACAAACAAAACAATTGTACACAAACAAATAGAAGAAAACGTGTATGGAATTGTAACAGTTGTAGTTGTATGACTGCTTACCGACAAATTGTCTTGAATATAATACTACCATAGATAAGCCACACATAACTACAAACTTAAATACAGAGACTTATAAAGTATAAGAAGAAATTTGCTGACACACAAACACAATGATATTTTCGAACAATACAGCTTTGCTAAGTAGTAAAGAAAAAGATGCAAAAAGTAACAATGAGATTAAAAAAAAAGAAACAAACGAAGCAAAAGTAAAGCAAAAACAGTTTAACAAATTTTTATTTAAAAAGAAATGACAACAATTTTCAAGAAAAATTACAAGGCAATAATGTAATGCAACAAAACAGTAGAGATAAACTGAACAAAAAAGTGTTATTAAATTTAAGAAAGTAGGAAAGGCTTTCGAAACAACTTGGAAATAAAGCCGTAAAGCGAAAGCTGTTAGATGTGTAAAGCTTTTTTTTTAATTAATTAAAAAAGCCTTAAGCTTAGAAATTCGTATTAAGTTTAAAAAATAAAAATATTTTCAAAACACTACAGATAAATTGAACAAAAATGTGATATTTAAACTAAGAAAGTAGAAAAGACTTTTAAAACACTTTAGAAACACTTTAAAACAATTAAGCGAAAGCTTTTAGATATGTAAAGCTTATTTTAACTTAATTTAAAAAGCTTAAAGCCAAAAAATTCGTTTCAAGTTTGTAAAATGAAAATATTTCCAAAAAAACCAAAAAGCACAAAAATTTTTGCAAATATTTTTAATGACTATTATGAGTCTTTTCCCACTGTGCAGTAGACATTTACACTGGTGCTGCCTTAACTATTAAGAAAAACGAACACTACAGACAAAACTATTGTTTGTTTTTTGCTTTTTTTTCTTGTTTCATTAACTTCTTTTAATAGTTGTTGCTTTAAGAAATATTTGTTGTTGGTATAGTGAACTGTCTTATCATTCCTCTCAAATTCGTTGTCATCAGTTGTTTCATACAACAACAAAAAAAAAAAAAAAAAAAAAAAAAAACAAACTTGAAAGATGTTTATGTTGCAACAGCATACATATTTAGTTATTTGTAATAGTT
Source organism: Lypha dubia (assembly GCA_947311025.1). Classification (NCBI taxonomy): domain Eukaryota; kingdom Metazoa; phylum Arthropoda; class Insecta; order Diptera; family Tachinidae; genus Lypha; species Lypha dubia. The sequence continues at coordinate 17,176,913 of OX371263.1, read as the reverse complement.
GTTGCAAGTCTTTTGTAAAAATGAAGAAACTATTGTTTAAAAGTGGTAGTTGTTTTGTTTCTTTTAACATTTTCTTTAAATTATTTTTTTATCTATTTATCTTTGCTGTTAAATATGCTACAAAACTAAAAAATATTTATATATTTTTCTTCGTTTTCATATTGAAATTAGCAGTTTTATTTACTTGTGCACTCATGCATATGCCGCCACGTAGTTGTGTTTTATTCTTTCCTACCCGGTAAGTTCGAAATTCGAATAAATATGTATTTTGAAATATCATTGACTATACTTTGCCTACTTTTTACTGCTTCACTTGCACTTGAATTACGTCTTCAGTGGTGAACAATTTTTAAAAAGTTTGTGAATTTTTAACACTGATTACATTCTTACAGCAGCAAATAAGACATCAGCTTTAGAGTCTTTTAAATATCGAATAAATAGCTGAAAATGTATTTTAAATCTGTTAAAATAATAATATGTTTGTAAATTTTACTTATGAAAGCCACTCAAAAAAATTTTCTTAAAAATTTTACACTGCAATCACACGTCTGTTTTGTAGAAATAGCGCCTACTTTAAATCGTTTTTGATCAGCAGGAATGTTGAAATATTCAAGTTAATTGGAAAACCGGATAAACTTAATTATCTGTTCTACGAACTACAGGGCACTATAATCTCTATTAGCAATTAAGATTGTTTTAAATATGTTGCATTTAATTTTATATTTGACACATTTTATGATAGACATAAAGCTTGTCTATGTCTTACTAAATTTGTCTATTATATTAATAGCAACAATTGTCAGGATAATAAACAAAACAGTTGTTAAATAAAGCTTAACATCGGCTTAAGTAAATATTTCATAATATGTAATAACAAATAAATATAATAATAAAAGACATTTAATGTGCTCTTAAATTATAAATATTTTTGTTTTGATTTTCGTAAAATATAGAAAAAAAAAATCGCGAAAATGCGGGAAAATCCCATTAATGGAATTAATTTTAAGTAATTTGGGAATTGGCGGTGTTTTCCTCTACAACATTTCCAACCTGGGTGAGAGTTTAATACTTTGTTCACATGACAAAATCAAGCAATAGCTTCGCTTTCTGAAGCATGTTTATGAATCATTCTATTTACACGACTTATCTTCTTACATCGATTTGAAATAATTTTTTAATAAAATGAAAATTCGTGAAAAAGATATAAAATGGACAAAAAAATTTATTTAATTATAATCCTTTTTTAAAAATTCACAAATATATATTTTTGTCTCTATTTTGTTTTTAGCTTTTTAGTTTTAATTTAATTTTTCACTTTTAATTGGAGTTTTTTTTAAGTGCCCTGGAGACGATCAAAAAATCACGTCAATCAGTGCATATGTGTGAGTGTCGTGTTTTTGTCGTTTAAATGGAGACGTACAAATAAAATCGCCAATCATCATATGTATTTTGACTTCGCCGCGTTCGTTTGTAAAAATGTTCGTCCGTATATCTATCCACCACTACAATTACAAACTATTGTTTAATAAGTACATAGGTGGCAGGATAAACACAATAAATAACAAAATAAGATAATGCCTGTCAAAAAACCCAAAAAAAAATACATACGTTTGACACTTTATACACAAAACTGCCAAAAATAAAATTAACAAGTGTCCCTGTACTGCCACCTTTCTACTTCGATTACAAAACAACTGACATTTGATATCGTCAATCACAATTGGAGACTATCAAAATAATTATACGTCAAAATAAAATATCAAAAGTTTTTGATTTTCATCAATCAAAGCCGACAACGTATACGTGTCCCTGAAAAAGCACGACTGCACGCACACACTTAGAACGTTGATGTTTTTTTTTATCGTCTTTAGGGCACTTTAGTTTGACAGCTAGTTCAGATAAACTTCCGATAAAAATTAGAGAAGACAGCAATTTTTCATGCAACGCAAGAAGATTCAATAAGAATCTACATGCTTCGCTCTCATAATTTTGTATGGCGAAACAAGTTGCTTCGCTCATGTTTGGGGTGTGAAGCATGAATAGAGATCGAAAAATGTTACGTCGAATCATAGCATGAGACACAAACAATTTTTTAATAAAAACTGGGTTTATTAATAAGAAGAAAAGAAATTTATTTCGTTAAAAAAAGAAAATTAAATTTATGTGAAATTAAATTGGCAACTCTGTTTTAATTTTATAAAATTTTCTTATTATTAATAATCAAAAATAAACTATTCATGGATACGTATAATTATTGCACATTTTGATCGCCTGATATATTAAGTATACGCAGCCGGTTATAAATTTAAAATGAGTGCGAGTTGCATATGTACTTTCGCAACCACCCCTCGTGGACATTAATGAAATTATAACTAAATATAACAAACAAAATATAGGTTAAGCCAACGACACTTGTACTTTCACAACCACACCTCGTAGATATTAACGAAATTGTAATTAAATATAACAAACAAAATATAGGCTAAGCCAATGACACTTTCTGATATAAGAGTGTCTTTGGCACAAGCATAAAAACAGAATGTTTACTTTTTATACTATTTGCTTTCTGAAATTTGATTCCTCCTTCCGTTGATTTCATTCATTGTATTTTTTATTAAAAGAGGCCAACGACAATTATATTACAAAGTTGTAGAATAAATAAAAAACTAAATTGTATCGTTAAAGAAAACTACAAACCAAATGATTCAATGAGTAAGCAGAATTGATACAAAGAAATTTTACGATCGATTTTATTGACACAAAAAAATAGAGTTCAGTCTTTGAGAGTTTAAAAATCAATTCTGCTTGCTCAACATTAACCCATAGAAATAAGTTTTTAGGCTAAGAAATATTGTATAAAAAAGAAATTTAATGAATAAAGAATCAGTTGATATTGATAACTCAAAACAATAACTTCAAACACGTTACTGGCGCAGTCGAAAAAGCAAGCTTACTCTAAAGAATAGGCAAAAAGAACCAACGACAAATAATTATTCCAAAGAATAATTCGAATATTTTAATGAAGTTAATAAAATAAATAATTACAATAAATAAAATCGGTTTTTTCATACAAAATTCATACAAAAAAAAAAAAAAAAATACAATTACCCTTTTGAATAAGAAATTCAAAATTAAACTACTCGTGTTGCATATGGGATTCGCAGTCATCTAACAAATAGAACGATAACGAGTGTTCAAGTGAATTTTAAAATAAAAGAAAAGATAATAAAACGATTTTGTGAAAAAAAAAAAAAAGGATCCATTCTAAATAATATGATGTCGCGACAAGAGGATTTCGATGCCAATCGGCAAATCAACAACGAGGAGCAAAGAATTGGGGAATTGGAGACGGTGATAAGACGTCAAGAGGAAAAAATACAGCAGCAGCAACAGCAGTTGGAACAACAACAACTAGAACTGCAACGTCAACAACTGGAACAACAACGAATACAACTACAACAACTGCAACCTCAACAGTTTCAGCAACAACAGCTGGGTCTACAAATAAATGCACAACAGCAGTTCATGATGAAACCCAAGGATGTTATAGAGCAGTTCAGGCGGATACAACCTTTGAGCCGTAGCATTGGTGTGACATCCTTTATCGATTCTGTGGAGCTGACCCTTGGTTTGTGTAACAACGATCAGCAGCTGATTGATTTTGGTCTGAAAATTGTCCAAAACGAAAAAATTGTTGGAGAAGAAAGAAAGCGGCTGGGAGATATTGGCAATATTACCTGGGACGAGCTGAAGATGAAAATTTTCTATGTGTTTCAACCCAGAATTACGTATGGAGAGGTTTTTAATCGCTGCAGAGCAGTTAAGGTCAGTAATTTAGACGAATTATTTAAGTATTTTGAAAAGGCAAAGTGCGATTTGAATGAACTCTACGCATTTGACCCCCTTAAACCTAATATGTATAGTCCTAAATGTGTTGATAGAGATTTGGTAGACATTGTACTGGAAAAGATCGACGGGACTGTAAGAGCTAACGTAGGTCCGAACGAAACACTACAGGACATTATAATTAAATACACAAAACTTAAACTGCTGTGGGACACTAGGACAATAGACTATAAACACAGACTTAATAGGAGATATCCCCAAAAACCCATTTACCAAAGCAACTACAAACGAACAGATACACAAATAACAAATGGTAATAAAAACTACCAAATAGAACAAAAATACCAACCAGAAAACCACAATCACTTATACACACAAAAAACTAATACATTTAACAATCAGCGGAATGAACAAAATCCATATCCAAGTAATCATAACAATAAGTCAAGACAAACCCGTCAATCCCATATGAGTGTGGATCAGTCTAATTTTGCTCGAAGAAATAATCATATGGAGATTGATAATATCGAACAAAGTTTTGATGGTGAAGTAAATTTTACGACACCGCCTCCAGATCAAAACTGCCAATAATAATAATTAACATAGGCAAACAAACATTAAAATGCCTAATAGACACCGGGTCGGACACAAGTATTATCAAGCCAACAGCACTTCGTGGTTTTAAACCACAACCCTTAAAGAAAAGTCTAATATACAAAACAATAAACGGTTTGATTAAAGTTACACACTACTACAACACACCAATACCAAAAGAATTTAACTCAGCAGGAACAATTTTATGGAAAATTATAGATTTCCAAAGCAATAATTACAATGCAATTATAGGCCAAAATTTTTTGATTCCATTTAAAGCGAAAATTGATCTATACCACCGTTATATCGAGGTATTCGGGAGCAGGGTGTTTTTTCAGAATAATTGTCAGCCAGTGGCTTACGAGGAAATTCGGGTAATGGAGCCATTAAAGGGAAAGAACATAGCCGAATCTATTGATCTTGGCCATCTGAACAGCGAAGAAAGGGATAAAATACTTAAAATACTAGATAAATTTGCTGATGTTTTCTACAGAGAAGGAGACAAATTAACAGCAACGGATATCGTGGAACACGAAATTAATACAAAAACTGACAAAGCCCTATATTCAAAAATCTATAGATACCCCCAAATTCATGAACAGGAAATAGAACGACAAATTAATGAAATGTTAGAACAAAAAATAATAGTAAATAGTAGCTCACCTTACAATAGTCCGCTTTGGATTGTACCAAAGAAGATTGACAATTCAGGCAAAAAAAAGTGGCGTTTGGTTGTCGATTACAGACTCCTAAACAATAATACTGTTGATGACAAGTTTCCAATCCCAAATTTAAATAGTATACTAGACAAACTAGGAAGGTCGCAATACTTTACTACCTTAGACCTTGCAAAAGGCTTTTATCAAATAAAAGTAAATGCAAAAGATAGAGCAAAAACGGCATTTTCCACCCCATTTGGACATTATGAATTTGTCAGAATGCCATTTGGATTAAAAAATGCTCCATCTACATTTCAGAGACTTATTAATACTGTCCTAAGGCAGCATATCAACAAAATCTGTGTCGTCTATATGGATGACATACTTGTTTTCGGTACTTCATTGGAAGAGCATATATGTAATATAAAATTGGTCCTGTCAACTTTAAGACAGGCAAATCTAAAAATTCAACCAGACAAATGTGACTTCCTTAAGAGGGAAACTTCATTTCTGGGGCACATCTTGACGACAAATGGCGTCAAACCCGACAGAAAAAAAATAGATATAATTCAAAAATTAAAGCTACCAGTCACCCAAAAACAGATAAAATCATTTCTGGGCATGACGGGATTTTATAGAAAGTTCATCAAAGACTACGCTAAGATAGCGTCGCCAATGATAAAATACTTGCAAAAAGATGCAAGGGTAAATAAACATGATCCAAACTATATATTCGCTTTTGAAAAACTAAAAGACATAGTAACAAAAGTACCAATTTTAAGATATCCTAATTTTTCGAAAAAATTCAAACTAATAACGGATGCAAGTAACTTCGCTGTTGGGGCAGTTCTGACACAAGATGGTCATCCGATAGCTTATGCATCTAGAACATTAAATAAGCACGAATGCAATTATTCTACAGTGGAAAAAGAATTATTGGCCATAGTTTGGGCCGTAAAGTACTTCAGGCCCTATATATATGGAAGGGAATTCGATCTACAAACGGATCATCAACCACTTAAGTGGCTTCAGGCAAAGTTTGCGGGTAAGGATATAAATCCAAGACTCCAAAGATGGATCCTACAACTGGGAGAGTATAATGCTAGAATAGAATATATAAAGGGAAAAGATAACAAAATAGCAGATTTTTTGAGCCGCATAGATTCTGATTGCTTTGAAATAAATTGTCTTAACGACACAACAAACCACAACAGAGAGAGAAGACAATCCGGAAGTTCCATGGAGGTGGAAACAACTCATTCACAGGATGAAGAACTTAATGATCATATTCCTACACTTACTACCGTTGTCAATAGATTTCATCAACAGATAATTTTTCAAGACACAAAGCAAAAAGAATTCGAACAGGTATTTAACAACAAAAGAATCTTTATAGACAAAACTGATTTTTTGTATAATCGCATACCAACATTAATATCAAAATATTTCTCAAAAGGCAAAATTGCAATATATTCGGAATTAAATGATCACGAATATAACAAACTGCAACAAACAATAATTGAAAAATTCGGTGGTGGCCCGATAAGGTTTCTTAAGTGCTCATATTTCGCTGAAGACATCTACAATGAGGATCAACTTCATAAACAAATAGCATTGTTTCATAAAAATGAAACTGGACATGCCGGTATAATACCGACATTTGAAGGTATAAAAACAAAGATTTACAACCCAAAATTGAAAGAAAATATCCATAAGATTATCAATAACTGCGATATATGTGCTGGCGGAAAGTATGATAGAAAACCTATACAAAATAAGTTTAGTTTAACGGAAACACCAAAACGCAAAAATGAAATTATCCACATTGACACATATGTCAATAGCAAACAATCATTTATTATTTTCGTAGACAAATTCACAAAACATGCAATTTGTTTCCCACTAATGGACAGAAACAGTAGAACCTTAGTTTCAAAAATACAAGAATTTATATCCATAAAAGGCAAAATAAAAAAATTCATAGCCGATAATGAATTTAATAATACTAATGTCAAGGACTTTTTGACTAAAGAGTGTATAGAAGTTCATTTCACAAAACCAAACAGTCACACCGGCAATGCTGATGCCGAAAGACTAAACAATACAATCACCGAAAAAATAAGAACCCTTAATATTGAAGAAAAATTGCCAATTATAGAACAGATAAATAAAGCATTTTTTCACTATAACAATTTATATCACAGTACTATAAAATGTACGCCATTTGATGCAGAGAATAATAAAGTCAATCAAAACATTATTTACAGAAATTTAGTTAAACAAAAAGATAAGAAAATAAATAGGGCAAACAGGTATAGGGAGAAATATTTAGAAACTAGACAACGGGGATTTATAAAAAACTATAAAAATGTTAGGCACAAGGAACAACCCAAATATGTTGAGAAAGACTTAGAAGGTATTCATATGAGCAACATTAAAAGACCCTTAAAATTTGCAGGCCTTCGTGATAATGTTTCTGTTGTCGGCCATTCACCCAACGAAGTCAACTCTAACAATCCACCCACTAACGAGTGACAATGGGTATGCAACAATTAAAATGTTTGAAGCGGACCTTATCAACGAAACAAAAATTATTTTACACCTTATTAAACCAGGGGAAATTCAAAATATACTACGTGATCTGGAAAAAAGCACTGATTCACTAGAGAAAGAGTATAGAAATATTATAAATAATGAAATTCAAACAGTTAAATCAAAACTGAAGTCAATCACCCCAAGCCAAACCCGGACTAAACGTGGCCTTCTGAATGTTATGGGATCGGCACAAAAATGGTTGTTCGGACTTATGGATGATGAAGACAGACAACATATACTTGAACACCTAGAGGTAACTAAGGCAAATAATCATAATATTATCACAGCCACAAACCAACAAATAATTATAAACGAACATTTTAACAAGAGTATAACAATGCTCAAAGATAGTATAGAAGAGGATAGACTTAAGATAGAAAACTCAATTAACCAGATACAGGGCTCATACAACGAAATATTTAATAATTTACAGTTCCATAGCCTCATTATGAAACTAAAAATTTTAGAAGAAAAAATTGATCAAATCCAAGATAATATAGCATCCGCAAAATATAATATATTCCATCCCTCAATACTGACGTCTGAAGAAATTGAAAAGAATAATATCGACTTTTATAAACTCAAACTCATTAAAATGGGAGTACTAATTTTTGCAAAAGACACAATAGTTTTCGCTATCAAAATACCAGATAGTTACATTCATTCAACAATTAAGTTAATCATTCCATTACCAAACGAACAAAAACTAGAAATACACCAAGACAGAGAACTAGTAACAGAAATTAATGACGTTTATTATACATTTGAACAAGAAAAATTACTTAAAGATCTAAAAGTTAGCAAAAATTGCATATTCTATGAAAGTTGCTATCGGGTTAAAAATAACAAAACGTTAATAGAAACGCTTACTGATGACACAATCTTAATAATTAACGCAAGGAATATTTCGATTTATCATGATTGTGAAAACAAAAATAATATTAACTTAAATAAAAACTATGTAATCACATATAATAATTGTACTTTAAATATCGATAATAACAAGTATACAAATAAGAAAACAGAGTTTTATGATAGAATTATAGACCTACCTATAACAAAACATGATTTTCCTCGCAAGTTAACTTTTGATGAAGTTGTATTAGAACATATTGAAAATGTAAAAGAAATTAAAGAAATCAAATTTAAAAATGAAATTATGTTGTATGGTGGTCCAACTATTTTAACAATTATAATAATTACTGTAATAATAATAATAATAATATGTATTAAGAGAAAAGAAACAATTATAGTGAATGACAGAATTCAGGAGAATCCTTTATCCAAGGGGGGAGGAGTTGCATATGTACTTTCGCAACCACCCCTCGTGGACATTAATGAAATTATAACTAAATATAACAAACAAAATATAGGTTAAGCCAACGACACTTGTACTTTCACAACCACACCTCGTAGATATTAACGAAATTGTAATTAAATATAACAAACAAAATATAGGCTAAGCCAATGACACTTTCTGATATAAGAGTGTCTTTGGCACAAGCATAAAAACAGAATGTTTACTTTTTATACTATTTGCTTTCTGAAATTTGATTCCTCCTTCCGTTGATTTCATTCATTGTATTTTTTATTAAAAGAGGCCAACGACAATTATATTACAAAGTTGTAGAATAAATAAAAAACTAAATTGTATCGTTAAAGAAAACTACAAACCAAATGATTCAATGAGTAAGCAGAATTGATACAAAGAAATTTTACGATCGATTTTATTGACACAAAAAAATAGAGTTCAGTCTTTGAGAGTTTAAAAATCAATTCTGCTTGCTCAACATTAACCCATAGAAATAAGTTTTTAGGCTAAGAAATATTGTATAAAAAAGAAATTTAATGAATAAAGAATCAGTTGATATTGATAACTCAAAACAATAACTTCAAACACGTTACTTGCGCGATTGCAAATAAATATGTAGCATAATTTTCAACGTAATTTTCTGTACACATTCGTAAATACATACAGATGTATGTATGTGCTTACATGTTTGTGTTTTTTTATGTTTGGATCAGTCTCGGCCAAGAATTGAATAAAAAACAGAATCGACATTCATATATGAAGCCGAATGATTTTCTACAGAAATGTGTCGATTTGACCTTCGAGGGCTTGGATGTCTGTTCCAGTATTACTGGAAACCCGCTTAATGGTTTTAGATGTCATTTTTAGACGCATATTTAAATTTCGGTTACATTTCAATAATTTTTCTATTAACAAATTTTCATTGAATTTCACACAGTTCAAAATAGTATAGGGTTTTTTTTATAGAGTGACACAAGTTTAAATCATAATAAAACAAGGAAATATATTTTTAATATGAATGAAACGTGCTTTATTGCAAAGAAAATTTTATGAAATTGATGTTTAAATATGATTTCTGCAATGTGGCCGCCATGGCTGGCGAGTAGAAGGCACAATCTGGATCACTAATTTTCAACAACTTTTCGCAGCATTTGCGGCCGTATTTCGTCGATAACTCTTCAAATGTTGATTTCCAGGTGTTCAATTGTTTGTTGTTTATCGTTGTAGATAAGTGAACTACAATAACCTCAAAGATAATAATCTAAAGGGGCAATTTGAGTTTGTAGAAAATTCATTTAAATTGTATTTTCCTCATACATACATACATACGATCTCTCAAGAATTTCGGCCAATGTGAACAACTGAAGGGTTGCGTCCGATATGCAATGCAACGCAATTTGCAGTTGAGGGTGGAGTTGGCTGAAGAGGTTAGCGCGTTGACTACTAAGCAAACAATTACTTGGGGCCTGGGTTCAAACCCTGGCCAGAGCAGGTCAATCAACATAATTTATTTCTATAATGTACGTACATTAGTGAGACATGGTATTAATTGTTGTCGGACTATTTAAGTGATGAAGGCATAGCACTGGTCACTAACGACAGCGATATATGCTGTTCCAAGCTAATATACAAAACATAGCCCTCCTTCGTGGGTTAGCAGAAACATCGGCGAGGTAAAACAATTAATAAATTGTCTGCTAATACAGCTTAACAAAACTAATCCCTCTAAATTTTCAAAATCTATCTTCTCTAATCTATCCCTCTCCCTGAGTTCCGGCACAATGTACTGAATATGTAGGGGTTATCGTATGTTTATCTAGTTTTCATTATAAATCAAAATCCTTATTTTCATATCACATAAATATTTCTATAAAATTGTCATATTATTCTTCCTAAAGGAATGGAACTAAAATAAAAAAAAAAAAAAACAAAAGAATGAAAGAAAGAAAGAAAGAATTATTAACTAGTGCTCATGTCATTTTGTTGAAGCTGTAACGCCAAACAGTATGAATAAAAAAGTCATATCAAACAATCAAATTTTAATTATATAGTTTTTAATATTTTTTCATATACATATTTGTTTTTGCTTTGTTTTGTTTTTTTTTTTTTTTGCTATTTTCATTCACTTTGCCAAAAGATATTTCATCTCATTTATTCATAGTTCATATTTGTTTTATCCAAATAGTTTTCTGTATTTATTTAACACTTGAAAAGAAATTAAAATTCACAAAACAATATACATATACAACGACTGACTGACTGACTACTAACAGATACTTGAGAATTTGATTGCGCTGTTTAATGATGATGTTGCTGTGGCTGCTAGATGCTGGGTGTTGGAGTGATATGCAAAGCGCATTATAATTAATTTTCCCTACACAATGGGTTGTGTTGTGTTGTTTTATGTTAACAGGTGGTATATTTTGTATATAATTTTTGGGTTGTTTGTTTTTTAGAAAATTTGTTTTTAAATAATTTCTTGCTGTTAAATATCTCGATTTTTTTTTCTAGTTAATGAAATATGCTATTTTTCGCCTGTCTTTTTGGCATATAATTTTAGAACAGCCTTTAATTGTCCACACTGTGTGCTTGTAGCTCTCCTTTAGCTTTTATTGAATTTATCCAGCAATATATATTTATAGTGTTGTGCACACACAACAACAACAAGTATTTGTTTAAATATTTTCTGGCTTGTTTTCATTTTGAAACTTAAATTTTCAAGTCTTTGCCAGTTTTACAGGCGTTTCATATTCGTTGTTAATGCCGCTACTCTTGTTCTTATTTCTGTTGTTGTTGTTTACTGCTAACTGATTAAAACAATTTTTTATGAGAAAAGTTTTTATGACCTCATTAAAAGACGTATTTTTATTTTTTTTTTGTTTGCTTCATTTTTATGGCCAAGTATGTTTGGTGTTTTATTGCCATTTGATTTTTATCTGCCAAACAGCAAAGTGAACAAAAACAATTTAATTAGCCAACAGCTGAAACTGTATACATATAAGAGTGTGTGTATGTTTGTATGTAAAATTACACAAAAATATTTAATTTTAAGCTTAAACAAAATTGAAAGCTCAGGAAGTCTTAGGTTAGGGGTGGAAATTAAAATTGTATTTAAATTTTTTTTTTTTGTTAGTAGTTTTATGCTTCATAAATTTAAAATAACAAAAAGAGAAGTAATACTTATTAACCCCTGCATGAAATTTCCTTTAGCTGATGGATTACTTTTAATGTTGCATTTTCGAAATTAAATGTGTTTTTAATGCTGTTGGTGGAAAAATATGTATTAAGTATTTAACTTTTTAGGTTCTAAGTTTTTTTCTTACAGGGAATACAATAAGTTTTTGATAAAGGGTGTTTTTTATAGAGTATTATGTGACCAGGCTTACACCACAGTAAAGGGCGTTTTCTATAGAGTGTCACAACTTTGAGTTTGCATCACTGTTTATTTGAGCACCCATTTAACACCTGATAGTTGCTTTTTGTTTAGTTTGCTTCGTAATTTCATTCTGAATCCTCTTACACCAGAGCAGCGCGTGCAAATTGTTGAAATTTTTAATTAAAACAATTGTTTTATTCGTCTAAATCATCGTGCAGCGGGCGCTACAATTGATTTACTCAAAGAAAGTTTTGATGAAAAAATAATTTCACGTAATGGCCGAATTAATTGGCCACCAAGATCGTGTGATTTAACCCCATTGGGGTTATGTTAAGGCACTTGTCTACTTGGAAATCAACATCGGCGAAATACGGCCGTAAATGCTGCGAAAAGTTGTTGAAAATTGGTGATCCAAATTGCGCTTTCTACTCGCCAGCCATGGCGGCCACATGGCAGAAATCACATTTAAACATAAATTTCATCAAATTTTCTTTCCAATAAAGCCCGTTTCATTGATATTAAAAATATATTTCTTTGTTTTATTATGATTTAAACTTGTGTGGCTCTATAAAAAACACCCTCTATATTATTAAGGGGTATTTTTAATTATATTTATCGTCTTGTAGATTTTTGTCTGGTGCACATCTACTCGTATATGTTTAGCCCTGACCCTTAATTATTTTGCTGAATTTAAATTATCCCCATAATTTTTTAAATAAAACTAGAAAGTTGTCGTTCTATCACAGCATGGCTTATTAATTTTATTTGCAAAATTGTATTTATATTGATATCGTAGACAAACATCCCAATTGTAGTGAAATGATATGAAAAATTTTTTCCTAAAGTTTAAAGTTTGTATTATTTCTATAAATAAAAATAAAGAGTGGTTTTTATAGAGTTATTGAACTTTAAGTTGGCAGCACCTATTTTAACTGCTGGCCATTTTGTCAGCTGTCAAGTGATTTATGGTTAGTTCGGTTTGGCATTTCAACATGAATATACTGATGCCTGATCGACGCTTTCCACTTGTTCAAATTTATTTTGAAAATCATGGTTCTATTCGAAATACGTATCGCTTACTTTGTTTAGCAAATTTAGCGTAGCGATGAAGATCACTTTTATTTGAATGGATAGACAATAAACTTAACTACCGTATTTCGAGTGATGATAAACCTCAAGTGCATGTTAAGACAGCGATACATCCGAAAAAACTGACTGCTTGGTGTGCTTTAAAAATGGTACTGGTCCGAACGTTACAGTCAAAGGTGACAGCTACAGAGCCATGATTACTGACTTAATATTGATCAATTGAACAAGCATTATGTGCAGGAGCTGTGGTTTCAACATGACGGCGCAACATTTCACACAACTCGTGCCACAATTGATTTATTGAAGGAAACGTTTGGTAACCGCTTAGTTTCACGTTTCGGACTCGTAAATTGGCCTCCAAGATCGTGCGATTTAACGTTGCTATTTTCTGTCGGTATATGTGAAGTCGCTTGTCTATGCCGATAATCCCGTAACGATTGATCACGTTGAGGACAACATTTGCCGCGTTATTGCCTCCATACGGCCACAAATGTTAGAAAAAAAGTCATCGAAAATTGGACCTCCAGACAATTCATATTTAAAATGCCAGAAGATTATCTTTCGAATTATGTAAGTCAATTTCATGTCAATTTAAAATGTTCTATTTCTCTATAAAAAACACCCTTTATTTCTGTATCTACATTTAAATAGTTAACAATATATAAGATATTGATTGTGCACATCTACATATAGAAACCTTTAAATATAACTTTTTCTTCTAGACATCTGTTGATTAATTTGAGCATAAAAGAAGCCACAAATAATAATCTCCATACAAAAGTTTCTTTCTCCAATAAAATATCTCAGTTTAAGTTAATGTTTACAACGGAAAAAAAATTCATAAATGCAATTTTGGATAAAAGTATCGGCTAACTTCCACTTGTTTTTGGATAAGAACATCAAAAAAGGTACAATTGTACCGCATTTATCATCTTTAAAATGAGGAATATATGAAAATGACCAGACATCCGTAGTATAGGGGTTTTTGTCCATAGTGTCCAATACCGTCGACCTCTGGGAATCAATAAACTGGATGGAAAATGAAATAATCAATGAGACAATTTAACATCGTTTATAATTTTCCTCAATTGTGTTTGTGAGTTTTTATTATAAAACTTTGAAAATATGACATCTGAAAATGGTCACATATGGGTATTATTGTTGTTTTGTCAGGGAATCAAACCCCATCCGGTTTCTAAATTTATGTGTTTTTAATAATATTCTATTAATCACTACCCCTAAGGTGGCATGCCAACCTTTCATTAGGTAACATTGGCCAAAATCACTCAGAGATTGTACGTATGTAGTTTTGACCAAAGTACAGGGTGTCCGCCGAGAAGGTATACTACTCTGTTTGTTTATGATTTTTGATTAAATGAATCTTATATTGATAAATGTTTTATTTAATGTAGGCAATTATCACCTACAGAGCCTCTTTCTTCGAAATTATTCAATACACGATAAATAGTGCGTTTTGCTGGCACGTTGTTTCTCCCAAAACTTTCACCTAACTTTCTCAGAGTCACAGTAATCGATGATTGATTTTGATAAAATTTTTTAAGGATTAAAACACGTTGGTTTATCGAATATTTTTCTATAATAAATTTTCCACGTGTCTACTTCACGACTGCCAAATATGAACTGTAAAGACTACCAAAATGGCGGCAAAACAAAGTAGTATACCTTTCCGGCGGACACCCTGTACAATTTTAATAACCTATACAATTTTTCAGAAAATCAATTCAGGTATCAGGGGTATCGGAACTCTGTTTTGTGTGCTGAATATTACTCTATTAAACAAAAATATTAGGAATTTTTTTCAATCGTTTATATCAGTCAAAAGCGATTCGAAAACTGTATTAATTCTCTATATTGAAATGAAAAATGTTTCACTTCACATAAAATGTTTAGCTTAAATTTTTCCAAAAAAAAAAAAAAAAAACTGAGATTTCTGACATTTCTTCAATAACGTTTAAAAAAAAGCTTTACTTATCAATAGAATAATAACAAAAAAAAATCTACTTGTTTTGTAGTTAAAGTTAAAAATAGAGTTTTTATATATAGAATAGTTTTTAAGTTGCTCCATTACGATACCACAATAATAACAAGTGGTAAACTCTCAAATACAATAGTGAAAAACATGAAAAAAGGCTTTAACATGCTCAAAAATTCTTCTCCAAATGGAAAATTAAAATTAATGAGACAAAAACGCAGGCTACAATATTTCCGTTTAACAAATCGCCAAAAAGAATCCCTAATGTCTCATTGTCTTTGAATGGAACAGAGATTCCCCTGAACGATAATATTAAATATTTAGGAATTGTATTGGACAAAAAGCTTATTTTTAAACACCATATTCTACAGGCATGTAATAAAGCCTTAAGATGTGGCAGAGCCCTGTATCCTTTATTAAACCGTAAATCGTATTTGAACGTGAAAAACAAGCTTTTGCTATATAATATGTGCATTAGACCCATCATGACTTATGGGTGTCAAGTATGGTCAAAAAGGTGCGCAAAAACTCACATAAAAAGACTTCAAATAATACAAAATAAAAACCTCAAGTCTATTTTAACTTGCCTAGACGTTACTCCACCAAACGACTACATAGAAATTACCAACAAGATCTGTTCACAACAGTAATTAGCAACTTAACGCAAAGATTTGAAAATCGCAACAGGTTTTCAAGTTCTGTTTTAATAAGAAATTTGTATATTCGCTACGAAGTTGAACGAAGTATTAGAGAAAAAATTTCTTTAATTTTCTATAAGGACTTTTCAACATTCTTTTTTTCCTTACACTGTAAATGATGTAAATTTATAAATTTGCTAAGTATATATAATTTCAATCTAGAATAAGTTAAAATTATTTGTTGCAATACTCTTAGTAAAATCTCAAAAAAATGTAATTTTATTAAATATTTTTTACATATTAATAAAGACAATAAATGAATCAATTATAAAAAAAAAAAAAAAAAAAGTTGCTCCATTTTATTTACTGCAAAACATTTGACATTGATAAATATTTTTATGTGATTTTCTTTTTTTCCATTTGGAGCACTTCTTTGTTTTCCCCCCACTATTAGCAAACAATGACCTTAATTTAAAATGAACTGTTGGCAATAAGGTCAGTTTTGTGCTAAGCCAAAAAGCTTTCTTACATTATTTTGTATATCCCCATATTATTTTATGTCGTTTTATACAACAAATGTTAAAAATAAAATATATAATAAAAAAAAACCAACAACAACAACAACAATGAACTTTCGTTAACATTTCATACACCATTAATTTTAACACTTTATTAGCTCAGCAGATGTGACCGAGTTTAATTTAAATGTTTAAAATACACTGACTAGTAGTATGTTAGTATATGAGCCAACAGGGTGCTGTAACACGGCCTCCATGCGGGCCAAATATGGAAATATTTTTAAGTATTTAATATATAAAATTCAATCAAATAAAATTCTACTGTAATGGAGAATTTTCTAATTTGACAAACTTATTTAAATGGTAGTTTAAAAATGGCTGCCTAAAGCTAAGTTCACATTTTACATATTTTTATATTTAAACAATGGTAGTTTTGGTTGTTGTATGACTGTTTTATAAGAGATTTTTTATGATTTTTCTTTCTATGACTAGAACACGGTCGATAGGGTCGACCGTTGGTACACAGCAGAGCTGTAAAGGAATGACTCAAATCTAATTTTAAATTCACAATGAATTAGAGAAAATTTAATTAGTTAATTTTGCTCAAACTGTGAATTGAATTGAAACACGAAAACATTCCTCATAAATTAAAAATTCTTGCATGCATTGACGTCACTTAAAAAAAATTACATGAATTAAAGTGTGAATGAATTCAACATGAAACAAAGTCTTAAATTCATTCATTTTATTTATTTATTTATTTATTGATTGAAATTTATTTTATTCACAAAAAAAGAATTGAATTAAAATTTGAATGCATTATCGATGATTTAAGGGAAAGGAATTGTAAGTCATTTTTGATTCACTTTGTTTATATGGATTACCAACATAAAACAAAAACTGTGTGTGTCAACAAACTCAATCTAAAGCCCACTATTCTGTTCAGTGTTCCATGCGGAATACTGTCAAAATGCATGTTTAAAAATCAATCAATTTAGTAGCATAATTATAAAAAATTGCAGAACAGCTTATGAGATGAAAAGACAATTTTTGGAATTTTTATGGCAACTAAAAAAGTGAATGAAAAAATGAATTACAATTCTTTTCCCTTAAATCAACGATAATACATTAAAATTTTAATTAGTTTTTTTTATTTATATGAAGTTAACGTATTCAAGATAATTAATTCAATACGAATTCACCAAAATTTTAACTAAATTCATTATTTTGTAAAATGAATTAAATTAAAAGTTTGTTTTTCACGATGAATGATTTTATACTTTGGGTCAATTTATTTTTTGGATACAATGAATGCATTAAAAAAATTTGTATTCAATGCTTGAATGTGTCTCAGTTTCATTCAGCAAATAATCATTCTTTTACAGCTCTGGTACACAGTAAGTAGTATTTGATAAATATGAACTTAGCTTAAGAAGGACAGATACCGCCAAGTCACACATTCCAATCGGAATAGTTTCAATTCGGAAAATGTATTCCGATTGTTGTTGATTTCCAGTTCTTAGATTCTGTTTGTATTTTATTTAGTGGTAAAGTTTCTTTAAAGCGTTTTTTTATTAACTTGCAAAGTTTTTGTTTTTATTTAACAAGCAAAGCATTCATTTTTAAACATCACACCTCTCTCTTACTTAACATGCAAAGCTTTTTTATTAACATATAAAGCTTTTTTACCAACGCTCCTAAAGGTATGCATATTTTTTTGGTTTACTATAAATGAAGTTAGTGGAAAAATAAATTTTAAAATTAATCTTCATTTTGAAAAGCTGTACAATTTAAAACAAAAAAAATGTTTTCTACAGACTCAACTTGCGGAATTAAAATCAATTTTAATTGTAAAGTTCTGTAACATGGCTGATCAAATATGACTTCTTAAGAAGAAGAATTTTTAAAATAACTGACGTAGACCAAAATAGGCCTGCGAATGCATAGCCTTTTATACATAACCGCCAATTTATATATTGTAAGAGAACACATGAGTGTGAGTATAAAAGTTTATACTATGTATGTGTTAAATGTTTTAGTGTAATATACCATATTTTACTTATTTATTTTAAAAGCTGTAAATGTTTCTAGCAGCTACTTTCATATGGACCAAACTCTTACAACTCCATGTCATATAAACAAGGTTTGGGAAAAATAAGAAATATTCACTAGTTAAAATGGAAAAATATGTGCGAAATTTTTTTGTTCTTAAAACAAATGGATTCTAAAGAAAAGAAGTGGTTGCAGGAATGGGATTTTTCTTTCTTTCTTTCTTATATCATAAAACTTGTTATATATGAAGAAAATTAAATAATATATTTTAAGGAAGTAAATTATATGAACTTACCACAGGAAGAAATTGAGGAGATGTGCACATCGATTCTAGTTTTAAAACGAAATACGTAGCGCAGTTGCTACTAATTGCAAAAAAAAAAACTTAATATTTCTCTAAACCAAACTCAACACCCAAAATCTCCCTAATAATTTTGTATCATTTTTATACAAGCAAAAAAAAACTCAACAACAGCTTTTGTCATTTAGAGCGAATTTTATTTCATACCCGTTAATATATGTATGCATGCATGTGGCAGAAAACTAGATGCATGCAGCTTCAAACAAACAAAATATAATTATGCATTTTGCATATAAATTGAATTTCATTGCTAATTTATTATGCAAATTAATTTAATTGGCTTGTATTTAAGTAAATGAAACAATTGTAGATTAGCAAGTAGGGAAACTCAATATACAGACAATGAATTCGAGAGATATACAATAAAATTAAAGTAGTAGGGAGATAATTAGTTGGCTTTATGCTTCAGGTTATTAAAAGCAATAAGGTTTTAATATAATACTTCGAAAACTAAAGACTTCACTTAAGATTGTATGACAAATAAACCGAAGTATTTTGAAAAATATAAAAATTTTAAGGATTAATTTAGATTAGCATTAAGTATATACATTTGTTTTACCTGCATAGTATGAAATATATGCCGGTGCTCGTGTAGTTGAAATTGAAATAAAAATTAACGTTTTGGAAGAGAATAGCATAACAACACATAGGTTTTATTTAGAGTAGCATTGTTCATAGGAAAGTTAGGCTGACTTCCAAAACGTTCGTATACAAAGTTTGTATACAGTATTGCTACTGTATTTAAATCACATACATATGCAAAGTTCCGAAGCAATGCAACAACTATAAAACCGATGCCGTGTTTTCTTTCTTACTGCGTTAAAAATACTTGGCGGCGGCGTTTTGAAATGGTATACATTGTACAATTATTGTACTGCGGCGTTATGAAATGTGATGCTTTGTTCAAACACAAAGCAATTGACGTTTTGGAAGTCAGCCTTAGTTTTTTTTTTCAATAGCACGAACAGCTAACCGGTTTATTCAGAGTAGCATAAGAAATAAATACATTTATAAAAAATAGCATAACAAATTTTAATTATGGGTAACGGCATACAAAATAAAACAATTATTTTTAGGAACAGCGTAAGATGTTAACTTGATTAATTAGAAATATTATGAAAAATAATTATGTTTTTTAGGAATGGCATGAAAAATTAAACGGTTCAATAAAAAAACAGCATGAAACTGTAGTACTGTAATGAAAATACTACCCGACGCAATTCGAATTGCGCATCAATAATGGGCTAGCCTTGAAATTTGACCGACTGACGCAACGCACATAGAATAGCATGAAAAATATATCAAGAATAATGTAGCATAAAAAGTTGAGCGATTTATTTAGAGTAGCCACTAAACCTCGTCAGTATTCATGTGCAAATGCCTTTTTCACCACTTGTAAGGTAGCTTCGTTCAACGACATTACATACTCTATTTATATACAATTACAAATACAAATACAAATAAAATATGCGACTTATTTCTACTGGATGCTACTTGGGGAATTTTTTATAAATTTGTTTTTATTATTAATTAGTTTATTATTATGAGAATGTCATAAAATTTTGAACAGTTTATAAATAAATAATATTAACAAAATTACCTGGCTTAAGCAAAAAAATTAGGGAGGTTTATTAAGAATAAAATAAAAAAGTTACTGCACTGAGAACAACAATAAAAATCAACCAGTTCATTGAAAGCAGCACGAAAAATTAATTTGTTGACTAACTACCGATTTCACGATGTCGAAAGAATTTTGAATTTTATTTTCATTCGTACAAATACATTTGATACAAAAACAAAATTTTAGAATTTGTTTTTGCTTCAAATGTAATTATACGAATGAAAACATATGGAAATTTTCTTTCGACATAGTGAAATAGGCAGTAAGAATAGCATATTACAGGAAATGGTTTCTTAAAAAGAAAATGAAAATTTTACATCTTCATTAAGAGTAGCATTGCACATTAACTGAATATCTTACGAGTAGCATAGAAAATTAATGGATTCATTAGTAGTAACATAAAAACTGAACCGTTTCTTCTTATCAACAATAATCCGGTCTATTGGCAATAGCACGGAAAATAATCAGATTTATTGGAAAATAATATTATCATTGAAAAAATTAACTCTTTAGTCACTAATAGCATGAAAAATTGCCAGTTTATGAGGAATAGCATTAAAAATTCAACGATTTGTGAGGAACGCCAAATGAGGTTGCTTATGAACATCATAAAACTGGTTTCTATTATGCTATACTCTAATATTTCTTAAGGTTATTACAAATAGCTCGAAAAATTTTGCAATTCAATCAAAATATCATGAGCAATACCACGAGAAATGAAAAGTTTATTAGCAAATTTGTTAAAACCAAACCAATTTATTACGAATAACAAAAAAATCAATTCCTTTCTTTGCCATTGTATGGAAAAATATTAGAATTCCTAGAAATAGCATTAAAGCTAAATCAGTTCAAAGAGAATGCTACGAAAAATTAGAAGAATTACTAAGAATTGTATGATAAATAAACTGACTTATTTACAATAAATTAAACAAGTTAACTAAAAAATAACAATAATACACTAATTTATTTAGAATAGCAAAAAAAAATCAGACAATTTAATTAGTTGAGCACGAAACATTAACTATAGCATTGAGAATAGCAGAAAAATTAAATAAATTTTAAATGAATTTCATAAAACATGACAGGGTTTACACAAGTTAATGCAACTTAATAGTAATAAACTTCAAATGACTGAGAATATCATAATAGCATAATTATTATAAATTTTTATTACGAATTGCATGGAAAATAAGCGTTTAATTAAACTGCAAAAGTTAAGACTTTTCATTAAGAACGTCAACAGGAATTAATTAGATAATTTTATTAAGAATAGCATCGGAAGAGAATCGGTTCATTTATTAATCGATTTTTTTGCAGAATCATATAATATGAAAAGGTTCATTACGAATAGCATTCAATATCATTTAGACCAACAATGTTTTGCATTCTACAGCAAAGAAAAATTTATTATTAGAAATATATTTGAATAAATTTGTTTAAAAATGTCTCTCTGCTTTGTTTATTTCTATACATAATGCAATTAAATATTTATATGAATGCATTCATACATACATATGTACGTACAAATTTATACATGCATGCTATATACATATGTGTATTAAATTTTAACTAAATTCATAATTCACCATGCGAATTTATAACCATGAATAGTTTCAGTGTAGGTGTGAAACAATTATACGACTGATTCTAATAAAAATAAAGATTTTCATTGTTAGATATTTCCATTTGCTGCCAGCAGTTGTGAATTTGGTTTTTGTCAAAGAATGGACGGGTTAGTGGAGGGAGAGTTACGAATGAAAAATAGATAACACTTAATTATGTAAATACAAAAGTGCAATTAGTGGTTGTCTCATAACTTCATGAAGTTTTCAACCCAATTCAACCCAAAAAAACAAAAATGGAAGGAAACATAGAATATTTTTATGGTAAATAAGTGTGTTTGTCTATGTAAATAGAAGTAGTACATATTGTTTTGTTAAATGCTATTAATATAATACAATAGCAGAATTCACTATTCCCTGCATATGCGCTTGCAACTCGGTGTATTTTGCAGTTGAATTTTGTAAAAGAAATTCTAATATTTAAAATTTGATGTCTGTAAGACTATTTGCTGTAGATGCTGAATACCGCTGGTAAAACCAGAGCAATTTATGTCATTTTACAATAATTTTTAAATGGTTGCTTTCACAGTTTGGCAATATTTTTTTTTACACATTTATGGTAGTATTCATAAAAAATAAAATAGATTTCAAATGTGTTTTAGTAAAAAATTTCAATACAAATTTTTCTTAAAATATATTTCAAATCCATTTTAAATTTTTATGAATATGGGGGTTAGAGTTGTTTTTGAATATTTTCTATTCGTTTGCATAACGATGAGCTTTAGTACGATGGATATCAGAAGTAGTTTATAAAATCTGTTGTCAACCATTTTCACACAATATACATTTATAACAATGGCCGCCACAATGATATATTCCTAATGTTGATGAAAATTAAACTTTAAAAGGCAACATGTCAGAATTCTAATTCTTAAATATTTATAGTACGTGTACTAATAAACAGACTGCAAGAAATATCAAAAATATATTAACAAATTAAAAATAAAAGGGTATTTCATTAGTTATTGTTATTTTGAAATTGTAACTTTAGAGACTGAAAGCACATAATCTTGAAATAATCAAATATAAATTGGATTTTTAAGATTCAAAAAGAAATATATACATCCAACCAAAGTGAAAGGGTATTCTATCAGTTAAAGTTATTTAAAAATTTTCCCCATTAATGTATCTTATTATTATGCAAGCAACATCGTCAAGCAATGAAAGGGATTTTTTTTTATAATCCAACAAAAGAAACTCCCGAAAATAAAATTACAAAGTTTAAAAAAACGTAAAAAGAAGAAAAAACGCCGCCACAATAAAATTGCTAGAATAAAAAAGACTTTACCAGCTAAAAAAAACTCCAATAAATTACGAGTGGCTGAAACGGAAATAATCGCGAAAATTCCTTAAAGGGAAAATAAATCACTAAAACGAATTAGAATCGCCAAAACAAACAAAAAATTATAACCTATAAAAACTCCCAAACTAATAAGATATAAAACAAAACGAAAAAGGCAAAAATATAGGGCGTTTTTTATAGAGTGGCACAAGTTTAAATCATAATAAAACAAGGAAATATATTTTTAATATCAATGAAACGGGCTTTATTGGAAAGAAAATTTTATGAAATTAATGTTTGAATATGATTTCTGCCATGTGGCCGCCACGGGTGGCGCATAGAAGGCGCAATCTAGAACACATAATTTCAACAACTTTTCGCAGCATTTGCGGTCGTATTTCGCCGATAACTCTTCTAATGTTGATTTCCAGGTCTTCAGTTGTTTGTGGTTTATCGACGTAGACA
Organism: Lypha dubia; assembly: GCA_947311025.1. Classification (NCBI taxonomy): domain Eukaryota; kingdom Metazoa; phylum Arthropoda; class Insecta; order Diptera; family Tachinidae; genus Lypha; species Lypha dubia. The sequence goes on along the minus strand of OX371263.1, from coordinate 17,152,890 downwards.
AGTGACTTAACATAACCTCAAAGAAAATAATCGAATGGGGTTAAATTCCACGATCTTGGTGGCCAATTAATTGGGAAATTACGTAAACCTATTTTTCCATCAAAAGTTTGTTTGAGAAAATCAATTGTAGAGCCCGCTGCACGATGAGTTTGACGAGTAGAACAATTATTTTGATTAAAAATTTCAACAATTTGCACCCGTTGCTCTGATGTAAGTCGATTCATAATGAGATTTCAAACCAAACTAAACAAAACGCAACTATCAGCTGTTAAATGGGTGCTCAAATGAAGCAGTGATGCCAACTGAAAGTTGTGACACTCTATAATAAACAGAGCTAATTTATTTAATTCAAATTTGTTTTAATTTAAATTAATATGTTTTATTTTAATACTCAACCACGCTCTTATTTTTCTTTTAAGCTGTTGCAAAAAGTAATAGAATTTCTTATTCATACTTATTTTAAAATTCTATACATGTACTTTTTAACTCATCCTCGTCCTTTTAAAAGTTGTTAAATTTCATGAATATTTTTTTTGTATTTTCTTTGCATGATTTTTCATTAAATTTCTATAAATCAATCAAAATTTTCATATTATTTTTTTCCCAACGATTTACTTAAGTAAATGTTGCACATACTTTCTGCTTTTCACACTTGACAAACAGTTGGTGGAAAAAAAATAATCGAATCTCTGTCATCTTCGATTTTCGCCAGTGTTCGCAGCAGCATCTGCATGACCATTTTATTTTTTGTGTAAATTTATAAAGAAATTCATTTTATTTTATGATGATGACGATGATAACGATGATTTTCATTTATTTCATCTGCTGCTACTCTGGACCATTATAACAGTTAACTCCCACTTCTTTTTTTTCGTTTGATATTCTTTTTATTTATTTATCAGTATTGCCCAAAAATTTATAATGCCAATTTATATATTTTGCTATTGATATTTGAAAAGATGTGCAAAATTGATGATTATTTTCGTTTAGATTTTTTTTTGTTTGTGATATTTTTCTTTTTGGTTTGTTTGGGAGCAGAGAGAGAGAGAGAGAGAGAGAGAATGCGAGACTGGTAGTGATGAAAACACCAGCTGTGTTAAAACGTTACTTAAAATTAGATAATTTATTATTAAATTTATTTGCAGACACAATATGCTTTCTTTGTTTCTGAAGTACATATTTTCAAACGTATTTCACTTTATATAAATTACAAAAAATTTATTTAATGATACGATTATTGGCAATAAGTTGTTAAGTTTGTTAGCGTAGAAGAGAAGAATTTGAAAATCAGTTGAGTTAAAAAACTGTTTGTTTGAACTTTTCGAAACTTTTTTAGTTAATTTAATAAAGGGGCTGAAAGAAGTTCATTAATTACAGGATTTAACTAAAAGGTTTTTTTTTATTTAAAACACTTTTAAATAAGTTGTTTTTATCAGCAAAAAGTAAACAAGGTTGAATAAAGTTTTCTGGCAAAAGTTTTATTTTATTGACTATTTTATTCAAACGCCTCCATGTTAAAAAAAAAGAAAAAAAAAATATATAAATAAACAAATAAATCTGTTTAGAAGTCTTAAGCATATGCCCGCATTTCACAAGAGATAAATTTTACAATTTATTTATTTAAATGCTTATTTCGTTCGTACTCAATTTCTTGTTAATTATTTGTCATTTGTTGTTTTAAAGCAATTTTATTGAGTTTTTATTCTCATTTTGTTTTTGTTGAAAATTACAAAAACTTTTTAATGATGCTAAATATTTATTAAAGTTAATGATGACGCTTTTGTCACTTGAAATCTTCCAAAGCAGTTGTTTTGCTTGTAAATTCCGTTTTTTCCTTTCTTAATTTTTTTTTTTTTTTATTTTAACGCTTGTTTTAATTTTCTCGAAAATTATATAAAACTAATTGTCGTGTATATTGGAATTTGTGAAAAACCAAAGAAAAAAGGGGTGAAAAGTGAAATGCTTTACATAATTACAAAGTTTAGCTAATTACGACGCACCTTTAAAAAAGTAAAAATATCATAAAAAAGTTTTTCTATAACGCTGGAAAATAAAAATCGCACTGGTTGGGGGTAACAAGTTTTAATTAGAGGTAATTTTTTTCTTTAATCCCTTTAGCAGCATCTGCTGTGAGACATTACAAAGTTTTTCTTTGTAAAATTTTTAAAAAGTTCTTAAAAGACAAACTAAAAGCTAATACAAATATTTCAGCAGAATTGGAAAAAAGTACAATGAAGCTAAATAGTATTCCTTTTCCATATTGTACACATTCTGATAAATTCTTTTTTAAACTTAATGGTTTTGCAATATGAAAAATATTAAGTATATAAAAAAAAATTTCATAGTTTTAACAACTTTATTTAAATTTCAAAATGCCAAATATTTATTGGCAGAAAAACAAAAAAAAATTTTTTTTTTGTGCTGAACGTGACCCGTATTTTTGTAGTTAGTACAGCCCCGTTAGTCATCAAAATACTTAGATATTTAAAATACTGAAACTAATTTTGTAATTTTACTATTTTATATAATAAAAATTGTATATAGAAACCATTTTTAACATATAAATTATATTATATTTCATTTAGCTACAACTGTACTATGACGTACTTTATTATGTTTTATCTCTATTACTTCGGCTTATTCCTTTATTCCAATTCTTATTTTTGACTTCTTTACATATATTTAAAAAAATTTCGAAATAACGTACATAATACAAAACTTTAAACTTATTTGTACAATCCCTTATTGTTTAAAAACAGAAACTTTATTTTAATTTAACAAGTCTGGGTAACGTTCAATACATATCTTTAGACACAGAATATAAGCGATGGCTGTAAGCATTCCAAATTCATTGATTTCTAAGAAATTAGGGACACTTTATCGAAATATGAACATATATTTAACGTGCACAAGATAGTAACGTTCAATACATATAATATAATATGACAGTTGATATCGCAAAAACTTTACAACGATTATGGTTAAAGTTATTTAAGTTTGTATTATATGTATATAAAGTAACACCATTGATATTTAAAACTATTGGTAACGTTCAATACATCTATACATATTACAAAAAAAAAATTCTGAAATTTTGTTCAAACCTTTAAATATTAACGACAAATTTTTACTCTTATGTTATTTACAAAGACCTCAAATATTTACTTTCAAACTATAAGTAACGTTCAATACATATTTTGAGACACAACAAGTATGTATTCCAAATTGATTGATTTGAAAAAAATTAAGGAAGCTTTTAAATATATTGAAAAATGAACATATGTATGCTAAACTTGTAGAATATGGTAACGTTCAATACATATAATATAATATAATATTAAAGTTGACATCGTAAAAACTTGAAAACAAAAATGGTTAGGCTCATTTAAGTTTTTTTTCTATTTATATAAAGCAATACAATGGCGATTGAGATGTAAAATTATAGGTAACGTTCAACACATATTTCGTACAACAATTTCTTAAAGGTTGTTGACAGCTTTGAATATCCGACAAATTATTACTGTTTATGTTATTTACAAACACCCCAAAAACTTACCTTCATATTATAAGTAACGTTCATTACATATTTTGAGAGACAACAAGTATGAATTAAAAATTGATTGATTTCAAGGAAATTAAGGAAGTTTTCAAATACATGTATTGAAATATAAACATATACTCAACTTATAGAATATGGTAACGTTCAATATATATAATATAATATAACATGACAGTTGAAATCACAAAATCTTGAAAAAGAAAAGGATTACACTCATTTAAGTTTATAAGCAATACAATGAAAATGGAGATGTAAAATTTTAGGTAACGGTCAATTCATATGTCATAAAACAATTTCTGAAAGGTTGTTGACAGCTTTGAATATACGACAAATTATTACTGTTTATGTTATATACAAAGACCCTAAAAATTTACCTTTACACGATGAAGAACGTTCAATACACATTTTAAGACAAATAATGTTTGCTATTGCTGACAGCTTTCAACAATTATTAATTTTCGAAACATTAAAAAAGTTTTTTTTTTATTAATATGTATTTTGAAACAAATCCATATGCTCCAGAAACTAGTAACGTTCAATGCAATAAATTTTTGGCGCTATAAGACTTGATATAAGAAATTCATCAATTTTTTTATATAAAATGCAACACAATTGGAATGGAGATATAAAATTATGAGTAACGTTCGAGACGAATTTCATAATAACATTTAGAAAAGGATGGTTGAAATATTTAGTTAATATTATAACTATTGCAAGTTCACGCAAGTTTTAGAAACTTACAATTGGAATTGGACGCACTCTTTAAAAGGGTAAATAACGTTCAATACATAAAATTTTTTGCGATAGTACAAAATCATGTTGTTAAATTGTTATCCAAGTATTGTTATTCGATGCAGTTTGAATACTGTATCGCAAAATTGTTAATATATTGTTGTAAAATAAGCTTATAGCCAAAATGCTTATGACAATTTTTAAATACTATACTAAGGCATATTTAACAACTCAGTGATATTTTGTTATGAAATGGATTGTTGGGTATATTCAAACATACATACATACACACATCCATACAAATATAGAGTTAGTACTTTAGCAATAGACATTAATAATATTTAGTATTAGTTTTTATGCTTTATCACTTGTGAAACATCATTCATCAAGGATTTAGTTAAGTGGCAGACATAAGCTTTCATTTTCTCTCTCTGTCTCTGTCTCTATCTGTCTTTTTTTCTCTCTCGGCCCCCGTTTTTTTGTACGCAACATAAATGCTATTAAGTAAACGAAATGGAAGGAATTTTAAGGACAACACAGAAATTCACACACACACACCATCACATACAGCAAAACATGTAGCAGTAGCAAGGATACATGAACGTACCACTACCAATGCCACCACTATTACTGATACTTTAATGATCATTTATCATTTTGAGCAAAAATAAACAGGTTGACCTTCCCCCAAAACGCTGCTTGAAATATTAATATTGTTATTGTTTTTAAACATACGATTGTTGTCACTTCATGTCATCTACCATTTGAACTGAATTTCAGTGATTTACTATTATGAATTCACAGTGCACAGTGTGTTGGCATGAAAATGTTTCAATGGTTCACACTTTTTGACAATCCTCTTTCTAGCTTGAAAAAATATATTAAATATTTATGTTTAAACAGGAAATATTGAACATTCTTTATTCTATGTATTTTTAAAACAGCGATTTTGCCTACTTCGACCACTGTGCAGCGTAAAATCTACGTAGAAAAAAATCCTTAAATTGTAAAATGCAATATATTTCTATCCCACTAACAAAATTATTGTTACTGCCACTGTCTGGTGTTTGAAATAAGCGGGAGTTGTTTGCCACCAACCGTTAAGCTGTTTGTTCAAAGGGTCACAGTTGTGTGGACAAGGGACACAAACAAACAGAAAAGAGAAAAAATCCAAACTGTTACATAACACATCCAGGCTTAAATCAAAACAATAGATGATTTTTTTTTCCTGTTATTAAATCATGCGCTGCTGCTTGCCACTTTCGTTTAACAGCATGTGGCCAAAAACTCATCAATATTTGAGCTGTGCGACTAAAGAAAAATAGCAACATTTTGATACTCGGTATCATTATGGTTGCAAAAATAATTTTAAGAACTATCAACGAAAACTGCATAAAGTTTTTAGAGCGCATTGAAGAAGGAGTTAATTTTGGAAATAAACTTGAAGAGTTTGAAAAATATTTTAATCATGAAGAATGATTTTAAATTTTTTAAATTTACTTTTCTAATAACATTTGTTAACTTTACATACTTTCACAACATGCATTAATTGCACATACAATTAATTCACAATTCACAAATCATTTAAAATTCATATACATCCACGTCACAGCACTCAATTCAGATCGAAAGTGATTTAAATTTCAAAAGATGAGTCTTTTGAAAACGTAAAACTAAAAAAATTTGTTTTTAATTAAATCACTTTAAAAATTTAAATTGGAATTGACCATGAATTTTCTACTAACTTAATTTGTAGCAAGAAATAAAAAGTACTGCATACTTTTAGGAGCGCCAGTAAAAAAAACTTTACCAGAAGCTTAGCATGTTAATAAAACAAACTAAATGAGAGTTTTGCTAGTAAAAAGAATTTATACATGTGGCTGTGGGTATAAAAAACTTTACCAATGTAAAATCTAAATACAAAATAAGCGGAATCTGAAGACTGTTAATCAAAACCGATCGAAATACAATTATGGAGTTGAAACTATTCCAATGGGAAGGTGTAATTTGCCAGTTTGTTTTTAATAAAACCACTTTCAAAATTCAAATTGAAATTGACAATGACTAACTTCATTTGTAGAAAACAATAAATAACATGCATACTTTTAGGAGCGTCAGTAAAATAAGCTTTGCATGAAACAAAGCTTAATATGAGCTTTGCTAGTAGCGTTTTTTATAATAATTTAAATTTGTAATTCACAAAAATATATTTGTGATTTTGTGTATAAATAGATGAGCTTTAAAATTTTTTAAACATAAAGGGTAAAACATCTACTGATGAGTTGGTATGGCTACCAACGAAATATATATTTAGATATTGCACCAAATAAATAAAATTTAAAACATAATTTTAATAACTTTAACGGCATCTGAATAATGTTTAGTTTTAAGTCGCAATTGTAGAGCGTTAGATTTGCAATAAATAAATAAGTTTGATGATTTTCTTTCCAGGGTTTTACAACAAAAAAAAAATTAAAAAAAAATGTATTGAACGTTATTATTTTCTAGAACTATAGCATATGTTCTTGCTACGACATATATAATAAATTTTCTAAATTTCCCACAAATAAATAACATCTGAAAGTTGTTAGTAATAGTTCATATTTTATGTTTTAAAAATATGTATTGAACGTTACTCATAGTTTGAAGGTCAATTTTAAAGTCTTTGTAAATAACATAAGAAAAAATATTTGTTTTATATTCAAACATATTAAAAACTTTATAGAAATTGTTTTACGAAATATGTATTGAACGTTACCTATAGTTATAAATCTTAATCTCCATGTTGTTGCTCTATAAAAAACAAAAAAAAAACTTAAATGACTTTAACTATTTTCGTTTTCAATATTTTCGATATCAACTGTAATATTGTATTATTTTATATGTACTGAACGTTACCATTTTCAGAAAGTTAAATATATGTTTATATTTCAATATATTTAAAAATTTCCTGAATTGCCTAGAATGCAAGGAATTTAGAATTCCAACTAATTGTGTCTTAAAATATGTATTGAACGTTACTGATAGTTTGAAGGTAAATTATTAAAAAAATTTTGTAAATAAAATAAGAGTAATAATTTGTCGTATATTCAAAACTCTAAACAACCTTTAAGAAATTATTTTATGCAATGTGTATTGAACGTTACCTATAGTTATAAACTCCAATCTCCATTGTGTTGTATTTATATATATATACAAAATATAAGGTAAATGACTTTAAGCGTTTTCGTTGTCTAGGTTTTCTGAAATTGTTTGACGAAATATGTATTGAACGTTACCTTTAGTTATAAATTCCAATCTCCATTGTGTTGTATTTATATAAATACAAAAAATAAGGTAAATGACTTTAAGCGTTTTCGTTTTCAACTTTACTGATATCCACTGTAATATTATATTATATGTATTGAACGTTACTATGTTCTGCATGTTAATTTTATGTTTATATTTCAATATATTTAAAAATTTCCTGAATTGCCTAGAATGCAAGGAATTTAGAATTCCAACTAATTGTGTCTTAAAATATGTATTGAACGTTACTGATAGTTTGAAGGTAAATTTTTAAAAAAATTTTTTGTGAATAAAATAAGAGTAATAATTTGTCGTATATTCAAAACTGTAAGCAACCTTTAAGAAATTGTTTTATGAAATATGTATTGAACGTTACCTATAGTTATAAACTCCAATCTCCATTGTGTTGTATTTATATAAATACAAAAAATAACGCAAATGACTTTAAGCGTTTTCGTTGTCTAGTTTTTCTGATATCCGCTGTAATATTATATGTATTGAACGTGACCATATCTAAAAGTCAAGTACATTTATGTTTTTACCGATATTTTTTAAAAGTTCATTAATTACTTAGAAATTAATGAATTTGGAATGCATACAGCAATCGTTTACTTGTTGTCTCTTAAAAAATGTATTGAACGTTACTCATAGTTGGCAGGTAAATTTTAATTTACTTGTATTCATTGAATATTAATGTATTTTTTTTGGCTCCATGTAAAATCGTATCAAAGTTTTGTATTGAAAACAACAGCATCACGAACTTTGGGGCGATTTTTCTACATTTTTGGGCCATTTTTAATGTTTTTTTCGGAACTATATTTAATCATGTGTTAGTTTGGACCAATTTTTAAATTTTTTAATATAAAGAATGGCCCCAAACTGAAAAACTTCAAAAATTCCCCAAAGCTTACGAAAAATTGTTTAAAACATAAAAATAAAAAATTAAAAATAGCCAAAAAAAGAAACTAAGGAAAAATGGCTCAAAGTTCGTGTTATTATTTTCAATACAAAACTTTGGTATCATATTTCCATTTTTGGTTTGAAGCTATCTTTAATTGGGGTCAGTTTTCAGTGATCCAGTAGGTTTGTATACAAAAAATTTAATGACTTTAATCGTTTTCTTACTTAACTCAACATTTTAAATTAAAACTAAAATAAATACATCACTTTCTCCGAACAACTTCCTAGCAAAAAGCTTTTTGAAGTCATGTTAATCGTAATTAAAACCAAAAACAAAATCTCTATAATAAATTTAAAATATGCTGAATATACTTAACATGTGCATGACCTTTTTATTCTGTTCAGATCTTTCAAAATGATAAGAACGAATGCATTAAAAATATGCACTGGGAAAAAACCAAATATGCAAAAATAATAATTAAAAAAAAAAACGAAATCACAACACAGAGAAACTTTCAGTGTTGCAACTACCAACATATCAGCAACAACAATAAGAACAACAACATGCGACGAGCACTTTAGCATGTGAAACTAATTGACATTTTATTACCAAGTTGAAAGTTGAGTTATATTTTAAATAAAATGTGTGTTTCTCTGCTACTCGTATGTATTCGTATGTTTGTATGTGTTAATGCGTGTGTGTGCATTTTTTGTTTACTTAACCATTCTTTAATGTCACACATACTACATACATATATTTTGCATTTCAAGTTTTTACCAGATGTTTTTGTTGTTGTTGTGGTTTCTTATTTTTTAATGACAATTTTATGTTTTAATAATGATGTAAATGTGAATTATAAATGCAACATTAAATATGATCATTTCAATGAAATTTTTCTGTATTTAAATAAAAATCTTCAAATGCTGCATGACATTTTAAGTGAAAAATAAATAATGTAGATAAAAAGGATAATAAAATCAACAATTATAAATGATTTTACATTATAGATTTAAAAAAAAATAAGCAAATAGGTCAAACGAATTCAAGTAAATTGTTCAGTAAAATTATATTGAAGAGCAGAGAAATCTATAGAAATCAATAACAATTTTAAACTATTCATAATGTCAATTAGAAAAAATTAATTAAATTTGTATTAATTTAGAAATTGAAACAATTTTTTTTTATTTAAAACAGAGGAACAAAGTTGTAACCGTTTATTATATCCCTGATTATTTTGCTCCAAAAATTTCAAAATCTTTAAATCTGAAATAAATTTAAAAAAAAATCTCATATTTTATTATAAATTAACACACACACAAAAAGCTAACGCCCGGCGTGTTTCGCTAGACCACAATTTTTATCCTATAACATTAAAATTAATCTGTTTAAATTTTTGTGATTATATTAAATGCGTTATGCCTTAGGAAAATCCTCCCAGGAACAAAAACTAAAGGTACGGTCACATCTAGCAAACATTTGCCCAAAAAAGCGTAACCACTAAATACGAATGAAAACACTTTTGATTTAGATACCTGTTTATTACGTTAAACTGTTTCCTACATAATTTATAGAAAATGTTATAGAATCGTATCTTATTAGATGCTGTTTAACTTAATAAATAAATGCATAAATCAAAAAGTTTTTCATTCGTATTTAGTGGTTACGCATTTTTGGGCAAATTTTTGCCAGATGTGACCGTACCTTAAGTACAACACTTTCATTTTGTGGGAGGTGCCACACGCATGCATACATACATATGTATATACACATATCCCATCCGTACGCTCTTTTCTGAAAAGCATTGCACAATATTTCTAGTGGCTTAATTAGCTTCAAAGATGTTACAATATTATTTGTGTTATATGTTGAAGGTTCCACGCCTAATAATATTATTCTGACCATATTTTTTTTTCTACAATAATACTTTAAATCAGCGGAGTAAAACCTACATAATCTTAGGCCATTTGCTTTATTACTTCGAAAGATATATCATAGTTATTATATTGGGAGGAGCCGCGCCCACTTCTTCCAATTTTTAATAACATTGTCCTTAAAACGAAATAGGTACAATAGGCCATACGCTCAAAATTACAATTTTTGAGCTGTATTAGTTTTTAAAAAAATAACCAAAAAATATATCCACGGTATGTATGATTAGTGCCACGCCCACTAATTTGTATTAATATTTTTTTTCCAGAATAATGCTTTAAATCACCGGATTTACTTGTACAAAAGCCTCAGTTAATTTTGTGTAATAACAGCCAATATACTCGTATATGTATATTAAAGTTATTATGTGGCTGGTGTCACGCCCATCTACTTACCCCATGTTAATTTTTTGCTTTTCATTAATAGTGAATAGTGCGTGAAAATTTATGTTTTTTTGCTGCATTCGTTCAATAAATATTAAATAACAAAAAGTTTTTTAATATGAGAGGAGCCACGCCCACTATTGTTATGTTATAATTTTTCTGTAGAATAATACTTTCAATTAACAAAGTATGTAACTTTAAGTAAATCTCATTTTATTTACTTCATGAATTGCCAAGTTATATTAAAATTACTATGTGGGAGGTGCCACACCCACTTGAGCAATTTGTAATACATTTTCTTTAAAATCAATATACAATGGCTTACATGCTCATAATTACAAGTTTTTTTTTCTGTATTTGTTTTGTAAATGTCATCAAATAAAAAGTTTCGCTGTATGAGAAGTGCCACGCCCACTAACTTGTTTCTATTTATTATTTTCTAGAATAATGTTTAACATCAAGGGAGTAACTTTTAAAAACTTTTCACTTTGTTAGTTTTCAAGATATATTAATATTATTATGTGGGAAGTGCCACACCCACTTGATCAATTTATAATAAATTTTCTTTAAAAGCAATATGCAGCGCGCTGAAGAAAGAAATTTTAAGGCTGCTTTAGTTCCATTACTATTAGCAAATAAAAAGTATATCTGTATGAGAAGTGCCACGCCCACTTAAGATTACAAATAAAAATTATCTACCATATTGTTCTTTCCTCACTAAATGTAAATATATTGTAAAACATTTTTAGAGATCGGTTCAATAGCTTAGGAGTCCTCAGCTTTCAAACAGACAAACATTCACTGTTATTGAATTTTATAGAAGAAAATAGAAGATACGATTTCGTGTGTTGTATCTGCCACTTCTGTATGTGCCTTTGTTTTATAATAAGCATATAATGACAATAACTAATGTCAGCGTATCATCAACAGCAGCATCTACACACATCAGCATCACATACTGTGTGGTATTGTATGAATCTCTTTTATGCACTGATATTTTGTTGCAAATTGTTGTTGCTGCTTAAATCCAGCATGTATATTTTTTTTACAATACAATGCTACTTGTTATTTGTATTTTATTTCTTTTTTTTTCCATTATTATTTTTTTGGCTAAAGGCATTTGCTACTTAAACACACACATACACTTACATATTTATAAGTGTGACAGGATACTTGCAACAAAATTCAAAAGTTATTTTTTGGTCCTTTGGTAAATATTAAAGTGCATATATGGGATTGTGTGATATTATGTGTACACTTGTAAGTTGTAAAAACATAATTTACAACATGTTACAAAAGACACAAGAAAATGACTTAACGATGAAAATAGGAAAAATACCAAAAAGGATTAGATGTAAAACAGATTTACAAGCACATAGACAATAAACAAGATAGAGAATAAAAAGGGAATAAACGGAAAGCAATAGGGATATACAATTGTTTTTAAAATAAATTTATATTTTGTGCAATTACATTCTCAATATTGTTACCACCCTAATGAACGGGTCTAAATAACCCTGCTCCCCGTCCACTACTACATATAAAAATACTCAAGCATATATAGAGCGTGCATAACAATCTATAACTTTAACGAGACAAGTAGTCGCTATATGTATTATAAAATATATACACACACATCCCCACACACTTGTGCACACATATATGCATATAATCAACATAATAAAAAATATGTGTATTTTATAGAGATGCAAAGATATTCACTTTCATGCTTGAATATCTTTGTCATGTTTGTCTGCATGTCTAGTTATAAAGTTTATTATCTCTTTCTTCTTCGTTTTAGTTTATCTACTTAAAACATATAAGTATGAACATGTTACAGTACCAATAATGCATACATACATACACACATATGTATGTATGTGCAAATAATTACAATCATGTTCTTTATAATGACGTTGTTGTAGATATATAATAATAATGATTATAATGATGATGTTGCAAGGCCAAAACGTGAGATATCTTAAGATTACACAAATGATTAACATTATGCACATTTATAAATGTGCAAGAATTAATGAGTGTACACAGAAACACACATACATGTGTATGTGTGCACATATTCACATATTGAAAAATATAATTAGTTAATTTATAAAATATTAATCGGAAAATGTCAAAGTTTTACAACTCGAACATAAGTTTGTTTGTTTCGTTTATTTTTTTCATAAGCAGCTAATTTATTAAAGATAAAATTACAGAGATTTGTATTTATTTAAGCAGATATTTATGGCAAAAATGTATGTCATATAAGTAGTGTCTCTTCAAAAAATAAACACAGCAAGTAAGAGTGCTTTGTTCAGATGTGTCGAATCTTACAAGGTTTTCCAAAAACAGTGATATGATTTCTTTAAGAAAAAAACACACTTATTGTTAGGGAAATTCAAAAGTTTTTTATTTAATAAGAACTACAATTATTATAATTATGTTCTGCAGGAACGAATTCAATGAACCCAATTTTCGAGCACTTTTTCCACTAAATCAAGTCGTACTATATCAATGCATATGTGTATGTTTTATAAAATATCAGAACCGATATATTATTTTTGCTGATTTTCAATACGAAACGTCTTAAAACAAATCCTGACACATCAGTTCAAGATTCAAGTCTCTAACTCTTCTACTCTCTTCGGAAAACTGATTTCACGTGCGGACAAACGGACAGACGGACAGACGGACAAACGGACATGGCTCATTTGACTTCTCTATCGATAAGGATCCATAATATTTTTTTTTTTTTTTTTTTTTTTTTTTTTTTTTTTTTAATTAGGACCAGCACTCAGGGGATGACCCCTACGTATGCAGTGCATTGTGACGGAACTCAGAGAGAGGGATAGAGTAGAGAAGATACATGTTGAAAATGTAGAAGGCTTAACTCTTTTACAACTCTGCTTTGCGCGTTATGTTAATTTTTATAGCAGTGTTGAGGCGCCTCCGGTGTTAGGTAGACGCATTAACTTTGTTAAGCTGTATTGGCAGGCATTTTATTAATTGTTTTACTTCGCCGATGTTTGTGCTAACCGACGAAGGAGGGCGATGTTGTGTACATTAGCTTGGAACATCATCAATTGCTGTCGGAACAGTTTTTAGTGACCAGTGCTATGCCTTCATCACTTAAATAGTCCGACAACAATTAATACAATGTCTCACTAATGTACATTACAGAAATTAATGATGTTGATTAACTTGCTCTGGCCAGGGTTTGAACCCAAGCCCCACGTCATTGTTTGCTTAGTAGTCAACACGCTAACCACTTCAGCCAACACCACCCTCATATCTATATATACTTTATGGCTTTCTCACGAATACATATTTTGGAAATTACACTCGGAATAACTAAACCAGAGGAAGAATATATACATTCAATATTTCCGGTTTCCCTGATCATCAGTAACCCTTTCGTTTTGCGCATCGTCGGAGAACAATCACACCGGCTTCTTAGTTACTAAATAAGTGCTCACCTGATAAAGAGCTTTGCTTGTGACAATATTACAAAACTTAATCGCACCTTTTTTTATAAATAAACTTTGCGCCCACAACTTTCTTCTAAATACTTATAGTCAGCTGCAAATCCAGGCGAGGAGAAAAGGAAATATGTATTTGACACTGGAATCTATTAAAAAATATTTTTTCTTCCCACTTTAAAAAGCATATTTATTTGTTTATTCCACCAAGCATATAAGCTTTTTTGCATTTGTAAGTTTTCGGTATTTAAATTTCTTTATTAGAGTTTAATATAATTCACTGTATTTTTTTCCAGCTGTTAAAATCAAATCAAATCATTGAACGATGAACCAAAATAAACCTTAATAACCTTCTATTAAACTTTGTTAAACGTGCAATTTATATAAAAGCAGCCATTCATTCATCCAGTCAATAAATTTCAAATCAAAAAACATAAACAATTTATAAATTTTAATATTTGTTGTAGAGACTCTCCAAAAAGAATACGAGTGTCAAAAATAATTTCAATGACCCAAAAAAAAAAAGAAACATAAACTTCTAAAGAAATTGAGATTTGTTTAGAGGCCTTTATTTTAAAATAAAGTTGAATATTGCTCACACCTCAATAGGGTGGTAGCCATTTGTCATGGAAAGAAATTGGAAAAGTTGTTATAGAGGGCATGACTACGCAACGAAAAGTAAATGGTGGGAATAAACTGTTATAAAACCTTAAATTCAAACTTCGACGAAAGTCGGAAACAGTAGTGAAACCAGAGTCCTACTCTGCTGTCACGAAAACTAGTCTTAATATTGTTAATATTTTATTCCAATATCTATCTGGCAATAAAAATGCTTTAAATGTACTTACAAACCCATACGCTGCTACCTTTAAGAAGTTCAAATTAGCATAAACTTATCAAATATCTCAAGTGTCAATGTTTGCAAAAAAAAAAAAAAAAATGAATTTTTTTAGGTTTTTGTTCAACAAAAGAAACAAAATTCACCCATGCATAGTAAAATATGACTTTTTGTTTGAATTTTATCCTACCAGACAGACAATGAGACAAAATGTAATCATATTACCATCTAAATGCTGCATGAATATCTAAAATTCCCTCTCCCCCCGCAAAAAAAAGAGAAAAAAAATATTTAGACAAAAAAGTTATTTGACTGTTGTCATCACTACCGTCTGAACAAAAACAAAATACCTGTGCCACAAAGCTAGACTATAAGTAAAATCAAGTACAAACATTAAGTACAGAAGAGCGCACAGACGACACACAATACCAATTGCATGAGTTTTTTTTTTAATACAACAAATATTGTGTTGAAAAAAAATTTCCAAGAAGTGTTAATGGCAACAAATATACACATACATAACCCACTTGATCACTGTCTTAAAACTTCTGGAATATATGCCACAAATTAGAATTTAAAATATTTACATAGACTACTGACTAGCATTTACCCATAAAATTGTGTAACAAATTTAAAGAAAAAACAAAGCGGTATCAAAAGTACCAACTTGTGGCTCCTTCTAGTCCAAAAAGTGTTAAATTAAAAAAAAAGTTCAAAAGTACCAATTTTTTATTATTTTACCAACCCAGAAAGTACACTGCATGTCATTAATGTAATAAAGAAATTAGAGAATTAAAAAGTACCAAAAGTACCAATTTTTCATTATTTTACCCACCCAGAAAGTACACTGCATGTTATTAATGTAATAAAAAGTAAAAGTTATAAAAAGTACCAAAAGTACAAATTTTTCATTATTTTAACCACCCAGAAAGTACACTGCGTATTATTAATGTAATAAAAAAATTAAAGATATAAAAAGTACCAAAAGTACAAATTTTTTCTGGTTTTAGCCCTTAAAAATACCCCTCTTTTAATCTTG
Source organism: Lypha dubia (assembly GCA_947311025.1). Taxonomy (NCBI): domain Eukaryota; kingdom Metazoa; phylum Arthropoda; class Insecta; order Diptera; family Tachinidae; genus Lypha; species Lypha dubia. Next base: position 17,136,739 of record OX371263.1, on the reverse strand, counting down.
GTCACATGTTATCCATCTACTAATCTTAATTCAAATCTATTTAGAAAACTTCTCAGCAGAAACAGTTATAAAAGTAAAAAAGCGACAAAAGTGCAAAAGTACCGTAGTTAAAGCATGCAAAAGGTTCGAGATTTTTCTCATTTCAGCCCCAAAAAAGTAATTAAATTTTAAAAAGTTTATCAATTATTAGCATAAAAGTAAACAAGTACCAAATAATCTAATTTGCCGCTCTTTTTACCCCGTAAAAAGTATTCTATATTTTAAGCTGGGTCACATGCTATCTGTTTACCAAATTTCATCCAAATATATTAAGAAAATTTCTCATGAGATGAAGTACCAAAAGTAAAAAAGCAATAAAAGTGAAAAAGTACTAGAAGTAAAAAGTACCAAACGTACCAGCTTATCTCAGTTCAGTTCCATAAAAGTAATTTAATTAAAAAAAAAAAGAATGTATGTGTGGTGTAGACCTTTTGTTAAACAATATGTTGATCATATTTACTTTTTTGGCTTGAGGTCCTGTTTTTATTAAAAAACAATAAATATTTATAAAAAAAAAGTACCAAAAGTATCAATAAGTTTCTTTTTTACCCCATAAAAAGTACTTTATATTTTAATATGGGTCATAAGCTTTCCGTCTAACAAATATCATCCAAATCCATTAAGAAAATTTCTCAAGTACCAAATTTATCTTTTTTTTTTTTTTTTTTTTGATAATTTTATTATTTATTGAATCTTTAATTATTTATATTAAATTATCAATAAGTTTTTCAAATCTTAAATCTAAAAAATATTAAATGTAAGTTTAGCCAATGCTAAACAAAAATTTTTAATTTCAACGGTTAATTTTGGTTGTTTTACATCTCTCGTGAACGGCTGAGAAAAAGAGTATCCCTTCTTTTCAGCCGGGTGTGGCCTCTATAATGAAGAATATTGCGCGCAAGTGGATTTGGGTGCAACTCAAGTTTTTTTATATATTTTTTCGCGTGTTTTGAAAATACTGTCTTCACTAACGGAACGTCTAGGTCTTTATGAATTCGATGGTTTCTGACATACCAGGGGGCTGCTGTTATTGTACGTAGGATTTTATTCTGTCGCCTTTGAATTCTTTCGACATTCGATGCTGAGGCAGTGCCCCATAACTGGATTCCATAGGACCATATTGGTTTCAGGATCGCGTTGTATAGTAGAAGTTTACAGTCTAGGCTCAGTATAGAATTTCTTCCCATAAGCCAATTAATTTGGGCAGTTTTTAATTTCATTTGCATCAACTTTGCGTCTATGTGCGATTCCATGTTAAACGACGATCAAGATGAACGCCTAGATATTTGACTACAGTATGTTGCGGAATAGTCTCAGTGTTGATTTGTATAGGCGGGCATGTTTCCCTTCGCAACGTAAAAGTGACGTGTACACATTTCTGTTCGTTAACTTTTATACGCCATTGTTTAAGCCATTTATCCAATTTGAATATATACCCTTATACCCTGGGAGGAGAGTAAACAGATGATATCACAAGCTTTTGCGTTCCAAAAACAGATTCTTAAGTTCATGGTTTGTTCAATACAGCCTGCAACAAGGTAGACTGCATTTTCAACATTTCCTGCATCATACAGGACATGTTGAGAGTGAATGTATTATGCTTGTATAAGGATCTCTATTGAGGCTTCAATACGACTAAAATTATGCCCTGATTCTTCATTTACTGGTACAGTTTTTTGCGCCGGAATCTGGTTACTCTTTAAAATATTAGCGTATGAAGATTGACTATTAGGTTTTTGTTGAGTAAGAGTCGTGTTAGACTTTAAAACATTTGAGTATTGATTATGGCTAGACGACGGTTAAGGTAACTGTGGGTATTTTAAATGAGTGTTGGGCTGAGCGGGAGTAGCATTGGTTTTTCTGTTCGACGAATTTTTAAAAAGAGAATAAAGAGGGCAGCCCCTATAGTTGGCAGTGTGGTTTCCGCCGCAATTACTACATTTTTTTGCTTTGGTATCACCTTTTATTTTGTCACAGTTAGCGGTACTGTGTAACTCGCCACATACAACGCAAACGGTAGGCTACTTGCAATAAGTTTTGGTATGGCCAAATTCTTGACAGTTCATGCATTGGATAGGTCCAGTTTTTTTATGTGGCATCTCAACGGTAACTCTTCGATGCAACAAGTATTTTAAGCTATAGATTGGGTGCGATTCATTTTTTTTAATTTTCAAGTCGCCTGGCTGTAGCTCGACTCTAAAAATAGGTTGGGGGATTTTTTCCCTGTTTTTAATGTTTGAAACATTTTTGACTTTGAAGCCACTATTTTCAAGGCCAGACTTTACCTCTTCCGGATCCTCGCTTGAATCTATTCCTTTTATAACTACTGTTAGGCCTTTAGCACTCTTCATTTGATATGTATAAAAGTTTTTGTTTTTAGTCTCAAAATCTGAGACAATTTTTCTATAATTATTTTCTTGTGTTACCTGAATTTTAGTTTCGTTGATTTTGCCGCGCTTAATTGGAGTTACATAGAACTCATTTTCTCCAATTAATGAGATAAGGCTTTTTACCAAAAGGTTGGAGTTCTGTTCTCTTAAATATATCGGCGGTGGTTTAGTGGACCTTGTTGTACTTGTTCATCGACTTGTTCATTCAAAATCGCAAAACGATTTTCAGAATGTTTAATATTATTTTTCCCATCTTTGGGCATTTTCGCCGTTGACGCTATTTCAGCTGATTTGGGACTTCTTCCCCTTTTTAGCACGATTATATATCTGTCCATACCAGTTTGGATTTTATTATCACTGTTTTCACTCACTGCATTTACAATTTTGTTATGAGTCATTTTCCCCTAACAAACAGAAGTATCAGCGACAGCAGAACATACGCTGCACACACATACTGACGTTGAGTTATTTTCCCTCAACCAACAAAAAATACCTACAGCAGCAAAACATACGCTGCATACATACACAGACATATGCTGACGTTGCAATAACGCTGCATACAATACTGACGTCATTACCAGTAATTTTCCTACAGATATATGCTGATATTGCATTATCGTGAGAACCGCAATCGGCTGGAAGTCCCACGGGTATGGATATGCTGAAGTTGCAATAATCGCACACTCAGCAGTATCACGGGAACATCCACGCCAGCGGCAGCGAACGACAGCAGCACCGTTCATCGAGCAGCACTAAAGTGGGTATAAAAGCGGAGGGTGATTTGGTATTAAGCGGATTCAGTTTATTCAGTCTATCAAGTCAGCTCTAGTCGAGTCAGTTCGTAACACATAACACACATAATAACAACCTGATCAAACACCAGCCTTAAAAAGCGGGTCCCTGTGAAGGCTTAAGATATTAAACAAACAACAACCTGATCAAACACCAGCCTTAAAAAGCGGGTCCCTGTGAAGGCTTAATATATTTAAATTAGACTAAGAAAATAAAAATAAAAGTAAATAAAAGTAATAACTAAAATCCTAATACTCTCTTGTGTTCTTAATTTCAAAAGGAAGTTACGAAATAAAACATAACATTTTGGCATTTTGGCGTGGTTAATAATAAAAATAAATAATAAAAATAAATGTTTTAATTTGAACATAACATTTTGGCGCAGCCGGTAGCCGCGTAAATAATAATTGCATCAAATAAAATAATCCTTTTAATTGATCTTGCAAAAGAAAAAACTGTCCGGTGTAGCATAACCAACAATACCATAACGTCTAAATTCTAGCAACCTTGTATTGTTGCATCCTACATTAGACAGTGTGGAACTGTACAAGAGCCGACAAATTGATTAACGTCTAAATTCTAGCAACCGTCATATTGTCATGGCTTAGTGCAGGACTAAGAGCTAAAGAAGATCAGAATAAAGGAAAATTACTTTGATTGTAAGAATTCTGCGCGGTTGCGAACAAACTTATATAATAAAATAATAATAATAATAATAGTATAAAGTGAAAATAAACCTAAACCACAGACCACTATGAGGATAATAAACAGCGGAATATGGGTAAGTAGAATACAGCTTTAATGGACAATCCACAGACACAGACAGACGACTTAATAAAACGAATAGATAAGTATAATTATTCAGTGGACAGTCTACAAGTTCTTGCGTGGACAGAACTTAAGGGTTTAGAAGCAGACAAAACATTTCTGGACAACCATAGGGAAACAATAAGAATACAAAGACTGACAAAGTTAGAAGAAGTTAGTTATGTGTTACAATTAATAAGTGAATTAAGTAGGGATAGATCATTGGAGTTTGTGAAAAGAATCGAAGAACTCGAAGAGACAAAAACATTCCTTAAGGGACATTGCGAAAAGCTAAGAGGACAAATAGAGTACACAGATACATTGTTGGAGGACGTAGAAAAGGAAAATTCAGAATTAGTTGAACAGTTGAAAGGAAAAGGACTGAGTGAAGAGAATTTTAGGAAACAGTTAAAACAGAAACAGTTAATAGAGACACAAGACGACACTATCCAAAGACTACAAACAGCATTGGAAAACGCAAGAAGAGAGTTGGATACAATTCACAGAGCTAGTTCACCAAATCCTTCACTGCACGAAGAACTAAACCAAGTAGGACTACCAACAATAGTCATAACACACGAGAAAGAAACACCTGCCTTGACACTTTTGGAAAAAGTAAAAACCCTAATAAACAACGCAAGGAAAGCAGGTAGCAGAGGATACTCCGCTGAGACAATAGCAAGGAAAATAAACGAGTTAGGCGAATATAAGGCGAAATTCAGCGAATTGGAAGAAAAAGAAGACATTGACAGCATAGTAGCGGAAGAATTTAATAGACTGATCCCAGTGGCCCAAGAAATTTTGGAAAGACGATCACCATCACCCCGGCAAAACCATACTATTGAGAGAGTAGAAATCGAAACAATCAGAATGACGTCGCTATCCGAGATTATTAAAATAGTTAACAACACAGTCCCATCATTTTTCGGGACCGATGGACCTGACTTACCATCAGAAGTATGCAGGTACATACAAGGATGCAAGATGGTGGAAAGAGAAGTACTCACAGGTGCAAATAACGTCCTAACACAAGATGTGATACAGTGCCTGAAATTGCGACTGCTGGGGGGTGCATACTCAAAAATATCCCAGATGACTTTTGGTTCAGTGGACGCATACTGTAACACCATCAAGAAGTTATACCTAAAAAATAAAAGCCTGGACAAGATAAGGGAGCTGATCTTGAGTTGCAAGCAGAGTATCAGAGAGTCAGCATGTAAATTTGGAGAACGCCTGGATAGCCTATTGAATGAGGCAAAGACAACAATAGAGAACGAATGGCCGGTGGGACCTGGCCGGGAAACCATGCTGAAGGACTTCAAGAGGATAGCAGTGAGAAGTTTCATCAAGGGTCTGAAGGACCATGCTCTTAAAGCTCGATTTGTGGGGCAGGAGGAGGAAGAGCTCACTAAGTTGATAGACATAGTGGAAAATGCAGAGGAATTGTTTGGAGAACCAACGCACAGTGTCAACGTAATTGATTCAGACGTCCCTTGTAGTTTTTGTAACAAGATGGGACATGAATGGAATAGCTGCAAAAAGCGACTAAACACACCATACTGTATGAGCTGTGGAAAGTACGGCCATGAAATGGGACCACTGTGCAGGAATATCGTGAGCTGTACGTTCTGCGGAAACAGCGGGCACGATGTGGAAAACTGCAGAAAGAGATTAGGCTCCCTATACTGCCGATTGTGTAGGATAAACGGTCACAAGGAAACCCCTTTCTGTGAGCCAAAAAGAAACCTACCCAATCAAAACCAATTGAATAGAAGGACGGCAGAAACCAATAGAAGGACAACAAACACGGAATTCCGTGGAAGCCCACAAATAGCGATGGGACAAAATACGAACAGAGGGGCGAATAGAAACAATGGTACACTCCCTACCTGTTTTAAATGTCAGCAACAAGGACATTTTGCACGGGACTGCAGAAGCAATATCAGACAAACCCAGACAGGAGGAACAGGGATCTACCAACAGGTGCGAAATAGCAACAACGGCAGGGACCTAGCTAACAGACCAGTAGAGGCCCATAGCAACACAAATCGGACAAATGCTCAGGGAAACGAAATTCGGCCCAGTTATCGCCATTAACTGGGGTCCCGCAAATTAACAGAAAATCAAATTGGCACAAAAAAGAGAACAACTACAAATATAAAGAAGAAACAGGAGCAAAGAATCGGGTAAATAAAGATGATACGGAGACTGACTCAGAAACAGAGCAGCCAACCAGGATAGTAACCGAAGCAGTTGTGCACTCGGTAAATAAGGAGAACGGGCGCACTATAGAAGAAACTACTGCGAAAGATAATGAATTAAACAAAAAAAAGGAGGGAAAAAGTCAAGAGATGATGCGAAATATAGAAGATAGTGCTGAATCACCGGGCAATGTGGACACAGTTTTCATTACGCTCCCCTGCCAAGAAGCAAGGGGGGGAGGATTGGTCCTACTTGTGGATACCGGAGCAGATTTCAGCATAATAAAAGAAGACTCAATGAAGATTTTTCTCAATAAGAACAAAAGGCAAACAAAAATCCTTTCTGGAGCCTTCGGAGGAAAGACTACGACACTGGGCACTACCGAGATCAGGATAGGAGATAAAAGGCAGTTGCCGTGGGTGTTCCATATTGTGTCACGAGAAATACAAATCCCTGGAGATGGTATTCTCGGAAGAAATAATATGTGGAACCGATGTATAGTGAACACAATAGACAGAACCTTGAGCATATTTGATAGCGAACATTGGGTGAAGACGTTTACCCTTCGTACGGAAATAGAGTGTCAAACAAATCATCAACAAGGTGTCTGTCTGAGGAAAAGAGCAGTCACTATAGTACCGGTCAACATTATATCGAGAGACAAAACTGTGGTTGTGCATAAACAGGAGATTTCCCCTGGAGTTTATGTTGGAAATACTGTGGTCAACATTAAAAATGGAGGCACAGCCGTGCCCATACTGAACGCAACCGAACAGGACATACCATGGAGGAAGGACATTAAAGTGAAATTTTCAAATTTCAGCCACTACACGCAATGTGGAGGGCGAGATCAACCCCTTTCGTCGGTGACAGATCAGGACGATAGAATAAGGCGTCTAAAAAACACTATTATGACGGAGAGGGATTGGAACATGGACGAAACAGAGTCAATGAACCGGATATGCGAGGAATATCATGACTTGTTCATGTTGGACAATGACAAATTGCCATTCACCACATTGGTGAAACATAAAATACCAATAAAAAGTGAACAACCACCCATTAATCAACGACAGTATCGTCTACCTCACGTCCATAAAGAAGAAATCAACCGGCAAGTGTCGGAGCTACTACAGGAAGGTATAATAAGTCCAAGCATATCCCCATGGAATTCACCAATATTGTTAGTGCCCAAAAAATCTCAAGACGGTCAGAAAACCTTTAGACTGGTAGTCGATTTTCGAAAACTAAATGAGGCTACAATAAAGCAGGTATTCCCTATTCCTAGAATTGATGAAATTTTGGATCAATTAGGAAACAGCAGGTATTTCACTACCTTAGATCTGGCGAGTGGATATCACCAGGTACTAGTTGACGAAGCAGATAAGGAAAAGACTGCCTTCAGCACCGATAAGGGTCATTTTGAATTTAATAGAATGCCCTTCGGCCTAACAGGAGCACCAGCCACATTCCAGATGGTCATGAACACGATCCTTACAGGCTTACAGGGCCTGGACTGTTTTGTGTACCTCGACGACATAGTCATATACGGAAGAAACGTGGCAGATCACGAAACAAAGATCATGAACGTTCTATCAAGACTACGAGAGGGTGGTCTTAAACTAAACACGAAGAAATGCCAATTCTTGCGTAGAGAAATAGTTTACTTAGGACACAAATGTTCCAATGAGGGAGCGCTACCAGACCCTTCGAAAGTGGAATGTGTCAAACAACTTAAGCCACCAAGAACAATAAAAGAAGTACAAGCACTCCTGGGCTTGATTAACTACTACCGAAAATTTGTGGCAGGAATGGCAAAATTGGCTTCACCAATAACAAAGCTGTTAAGAAAAAACGCTAAGTTTGTGTGGACGCCCCAATGCCAAGAGGCCCTGGACAAGGTCAAAGAAAATATTGCAAACCCTCCAATATTAATTTACCCGGATTTCGAACAACCCTTCAGAGTAACAACGGATGCAAGTAATGAGGCCTTAGGAGCAGTCTTGTCACAAATACGAAACGAAATGGATCATCCGATAGCATTTGCCAGCCGTACTCTCAGTGACACCGAACAAAGATATTCAACAATAGAAAAAGAAATGCTTGGTGTGGTGTGGGCAACACATACTTTCCGCCCATATCTCCTGGGGCGACACTTCACCGTATTTACTGACCATCAACCCTTAAGGGGGATAGCAAACCTCAAGGACCAAACCTCAAGACTTGCACGGTTTAGGCATAAATTATCAGAATACGAGTTTGAAATTGTGTACAAACCAGGGAAGACTAACTTGAATGCAGATGCATTAAGCAGGTTACCAACAAAAAATCAAAATATCGGAGTGATAACTAGAGCTCAAACAAGCTCGAGAAAATTGGAAGAGGAAAGAACAAAACAAAAAGAGCAACAGACAGCCCTTGCGGAGGAAAAACAGAGTGAAAATAGTGACAAAACCTCCGCGGCGACATTTCTATCTGAGAAAAAAGATATCGAAGAAGTTCTTAGAAGCTTTCATGACTCACCGCTGGGCGGACATCAAGGAGTCAGGAAGACCTACCATAGGATAAAAAAACAGTACAAGTGGAAGGGGATGCAATACGATATCAAGGCCTACATAAAAAAGTGCCCTAAATGTCAGAAAAATAAAAGTGGACTTCTCAATAGAGAGCCCATGGTCCTCACAGATACAGCAAACAGACCGTTCGAAAAGGTATATATGGATATGGTGGGGCCCCTGCCGACAACCACCATGGGAAACAAATACATTCTTACCCTACAGGATGATTTATCAAAATTTTTTGTCTGCGCACCCATGCAAGACGCCGAAGCAGAGACGGCAGCAAGAGTCTTTTATAACGAGGTAGTAACAAAATATGGTATTCCCAAAAAATTAATTACAGACAACGGAACAAACTTCACCTCGAAATTGTTTGGAAGTGTGTGTAAGCTTTTGAGAATTAAGAAGCAACATATTTCTCCCTATCACCCTCAAGCTAACGGGTCATTAGAGCGAAGTCACAGACCATTAGCAGAATATTTGCGAAGTTTCGCAAAAGAAGATGGTTCGAACTGGGATCAGTGGCTTGCTCCAGCAATGCACGTACACAACCATACGGAGCACACGGCCACAAAGCAGACACCATTTAAAATACTATATGGATTTGATGCACCGCTGCCATCAAACCTACAAACACGCATACCCTTATATAACCCCTACGATTATCCCAAATTATTGAGACATCAAATACAAAGGGCTTACGAGATTGCCAAGGAAAATCAAGAAAGAGCTAAGGCAAGGGCAAAGAAGCAGTACGACAAACAGTCAAGGTCTTATACTTTAAAAATAGGAGGCAGAGTCCTAGTAAAAACACAAGCACGTAAAAACAAATTCACGCCCCTATGGGATGGACCCTATGAAATTAAAAGTTTCCCCACACCAGTAAACGTTCAAATAATGGTGAGGGGAAGACTTCGAACCCTACACCGTAATTTGGTGAAGCCATACAGTCAATAAATGATATTTTAGGGAAAAAGAAAAAAAAAAAGAAACAAAAGGAAAAAGAGAAGAAGGAAAAACTCACCGCAATATCGACGGTATTGATGATTGATATTTAGGGTCTTCAATGGCTGAAATATAAAAGAAATACATATTTATACGGGACTATAATAAGAAACAATGAAACATACCTTAAAGGGACAAGGAAAAAATTGCGTCAAGATGGTTCCAACTTGAGGAACCGGGGACCCAGGTTGACGTCAAGGATCTGAAAGAAGCAAAATAATTAGTAAAAGGAAAAGGTTAAAAAAGGATGGAACGCTACTGACCCGGTATCGCCTTCTAATCGACCAACGAATACTGCTCTAGAAATAAAAATTAAGAATAATTTGATTAATCAATCAATCAGAGCAAAATATATAAAAAAAAAAGAGAAAACAAGGTCACATGTAAGTAAGTAAGTGTCCTAAAGTATATAAAATTGTTGGATAAACAACAGAAAGAAAAAATAAAATTAATAATTCTTTTGCAACAGATTTACGAAAACGTATTAAAATAAGAATAAATAAGAGACGTATAAATTTTTTTTTGAATAATATTTAAATTCTAGAAATTTTGCGAGCAATGAAAGTTTTTAAAAAATATTCTTCAAAAATGAAACTAAAGAATATCCAAATGAATTTCACTCCAGATTATTTTGTGTTGAAAGCACGAATTACACTCACAGTCTTGCGGGACATGAAGAAAAATTGGAAACCGATAATCACGAAATCACGCCCGATTACTTATTTAATTATTGCAAAACACGTCCGATCACTTATTTATTTTTATTTTTGTTTTCTTCTCCCCAAATAAATTAAAAGTATAAATCAAAACAAAATAACATTATTTTGTTGGACAATAACATTGAAAATTTTTATAGGAAAAAGCAGTAAATGAATTCAAGAAAAACTTTAACAAAGAACAATATGTTGAAATTAAAATATTTAAAAGTATAAATCAAAACAAAATAACAATATTTTGATGGACAATAACATTGAAAGTTTTTAAATTGAAGAGAAACTATAAAAGGGAAAAGGAACAATATTTCGGAATTAAACTATTAACAGGTATGAATCAAAGCGAAGGAATATGACAACAACAAACTTAAAGGAAACCAAGAGAAAGTAAAATGAAAGATTTGGGCAGACACCCAACTTACCTGTGTCCCTCGCAGGGTTAGAGATGGCGGTGTTGTTGTGAATGTTTTTTATTATTCCATGAATATAAACGGGACCATTACCTCTAATCAAATTGAATGTAGCTGAGGTTTCACATTGAATTCATCCTCCTTTGCTTCTGCACCCAAAAGAATTTGTCTGATGATTAATTTTTGGCCGCGGGGATAATCCTCATCATTGGATAATACTCCCCATTCAACCGAGTCGTTTTCGCCTTTCAAAGTAACACCATAGAATGATTCGTCAGACATTGTGATTTTAGGGATTCTTTGGGATTGGATTTGTATAATGAATTATTCACGTAACTCGTGTTATTTGCACACAAAATGATATTTTCCACACACACATTCAAAATTATTTTTTTTCACTTTGGCTTGTGGTTTGTCACTGGCAGTATTAATGTTACAATTTATTTTAATAGCAATTGTGCTAGAATATATATTTAATGAAATTGTTATTAAATCTCCACATATGAACTGTTTTCTAAAAATTTGGTTTTTTAATCACCAAAGTTGCATTAAAATTTTAAAAAAAAAAAAAATAGGAATTTAAAAACGGCAACCGCACCGTTTCATGCCGTTTTTAATACTGCACGATGAAATTTAATTTTTAAATTTGTGCATTAGTGCAGTTTTAATGTTCTACAAAATTATTGTATGAAATACACTAGAACTGCAATACATGAACAAAAGCGACCCAATTGGCATAGACATCCAATTGAATAAAAAACTAAAACGATATAAAATATGTATAGTAAAATATACATACACATTTATAGCGATAATCGCTAAATTATTGAACCAAATAGCTCTTACTAAGTTATGGTTGAGTCATGGCGCAATAAATACAAAATTGTTATACGTATTGCATAAAACTTGAAATGCAAAACTGTTCACAATTATGTTCAGTGACAAAAATTGTCGGCCATTTATGCATCAACAATGACAACGGTTAACGACATCAATTAAGTTTAGGTTTAATTTATAAATTTGAAACAAAGAATTGAACTCAAATTAAATTCCAAAAATTTCCAACTGGGTTATATACGTTTTTTTTTTGCATGAGTACTTGGTTATGAAACATGATTCCACGGCAAAATTTTGCCAGACAGTTTCACTGCCAATGACAACTAAATCAAACTTCATAGTTTGATGTACGTATGTGCATATGTATATGTACGTATATGTATGCATATGGATATGCAAACAGTAACAAAGGAAAGAAAAACTTTTCGATTTTTTTTTCTGTTTGTTGTTGAGTTGAAAATAATTATACGCGTATGTATAATTTTTCTTTCAGATCAACAGAAACAACAAAAGTGTTAAATTTCTTTGACTAACAAAATACTACCGAATACAACTGAACTCACTTTTTAATAAAAAAGTGCTTTAATCAGTTGAAATTTTGTAAAATTTTTCCTACTCATTTTTGCAACGTTTTAAAATGTTTTTAAAAAAGTTTTCAATTCCATGTAAACGTAATTTTTAATGTTTGCACATGTTTACAACTACAGGGTAAAAAATGAATGCAACATATCCAAACTGAAACAATTTTTTTTTTTTTCTCTTAATTTTTTTTTTGCATGACTTTAGTTAAGTACTTGACTGTGAAATATGATTACACAGCAAAATTCTGCCAGACTATTTCACAGCCGGGTACAACTGAATAAACAGATATACACATGCATGTATGTGTGTAAGAATACAAATAAGTTTGGCATTGACATTGAAACAAAAATAAAAACCAAACATACATACATGCATGGTATTTCAGTAATACATACTAACAATAATAATAAAAAGCACGAATTAATGAAATAATTTCAACAAATTTCCTATTAATATTTATTTTTGTCTTTTATCTAAATAACAAACTATTTGCAATTTTAAACTTTCCTAATTTTCTGCCATTTTTGCTGTTGATTTAAAAAAAACTATAAGCAAGTGAATAATTTTTCTTTTAAATCATTAAAACAGCAAAGGTGTTAAATTTCTTAACAAAGACAAGGATAAATGCAAGCTAAACTAAACTCATTTTTTATATACACATAAAAAAAGAAAAGGAGAAGAAAAATGTTTAAATAAATTGAAATTTGGTATATGTAGTACTAAATGTAATAGAGTTTTGTTTTCTCTTATTCATTTTTGCAACGTTTTCAAATAAGTTAAGAATTTTCAATTTCTTGTATGACTTTATTTCAAGGTTAATATAAGAGTACATATATATAAATATCAATACACATACACAATAATTATACAACTAACTTGTAAACAAATTAACAATACACATATACATATATATATATATATATACACATATAACTAATAGTTAAAGAAAAATATACATATTTAAAATAAAAGCAATAAGAAATTTTAACTAACAGAAAATCTAGTTAAAATATTAAAATTTTATAAATCACCTACAAAACATGTCTAATTAATAATAAGTAAAAAATATAAAAAAAAAAAAGAGAAATACATATATGTATATAAGACACATAAGTACAAATAAGAAAAGAAATTTTTATATAAGTATAAGTAAGAAGAAATTGTTAGTTGTAAGATTAAAAATATTAACCAGCATTTTAAAAAACAACCAACAATCATCATCCCGTTAACAATGAAGAATCCAACAATCATCAACAGCAGCCTATACCTATCAACCTCACGCAACCGCAAAACCTACATACGATACTACAACGCATACATGGACGAAAAACCCAGTTCCGATAACAATAAAGAATCCAATCCAAATATCAACAGACAGACAGCCATAACCTTCAACCTCACACAACCATAATCAACAGTTAAAGCTATATGCGATAGCACAGCACATACATGGACGGAAAACGCAGCTCCGTTAGAAAATGGGAAATCACCCCAACGTCAGTAACAACCTCAACATTTTCACCAACAATATCATATTTTTTCCTTGGTGACGCAGCAAGCGTACCAAGTCGACAGACACTTAGCAGTCACCAACTAATGGTAAACTGCGAACCTTCAGGCAATCAAGGCTCGGGAGATAATTACATATTACTCCGAGAGCTGCCAAAGCTGTATCGCCAAGGTAGTCGGATGCATACACACATCTATTTTGACTTGATTCCAGAAGGATAGCTACGAAACATCCTAAGACAGGATGTTTCTTGTCCGTAAGGGGGGAGGGATGTTATGAGTCATTTTCCCCTAACAAACAGAAGTATCAGCGACAGCAGAACATACGCTGCACACACATACTGACGTTGAGTTATTTTCCCTCAACCAACAAAAAATACCTACAGCAGCAAAACATACGCTGCATACATACACAGACATATGCTGACGTTGCAATAACGCTGCATACAATACTGACGTCATTACCAGTAATTTTCCTACAGATATATGCTGATATTGCATTATCGTGAGAACCGCAATCGGCTGGAAGTCCCACGGGTATGGATATGCTGAAGTTGCAATAATCGCACACTCAGCAGTATCACGGGAACATCCACGCCAGCGGCAGCGAACGACAGCAGCACCGTTCATCGAGCAGCACTAAAGTGGGTATAAAAGCGGAGGGTGATTTGGTATTAAGCGGATTCAGTTTATTCAGTCTATCAAGTCAGCTCTAGTCGAGTCAGTTCGTAACACATAACACACATAATAACAACCTGATCAAACACCAGCCTTAAAAAGCGGGTCCCTGTGAAGGCTTAAGATATTAAACAAACAACAACCTGATCAAACACCAGCCTTAAAAAGCGGGTCCCTGTGAAGGCTTAATATATTTAAATTAGACTAAGAAAATAAAAATAAAAGTAAATAAAAGTAATAACTAAAATCCTAATACTCTCTTGTGTTCTTAATTTCAAAAGGAAGTTACGAAATAAAACATAACATTTTGGCATTTTGGCGTGGTTAATAATAAAAATAAATAATAAAAATAAATGTTTTAATTTGAACATAACAATTTTGTGCACGTTGGTCACCTGGGTATTTATTGTTTTTTTGTTTGATTGTACAGCTAAGCTGACAAGTTTGCTAATAGGTGCAATTGTTGTTGCTTCTTGATCGATATTTAACATGTTCAAAGATAATGATCGCGCACGAGTATTTGTGTTTTGTGTAATATTCAGGTTTGTGTTTACTTCATTTCTTTTGTCGTCGTTACCAAATTTATCAAAAGGAACACAGTTAAGAAAGTATCATAAATAAAAAAGTACCAAAAGTACCAGATTTTCCCATTTCTGACCAAGAAAGTGGTTTCAAAAAAAAAAAAAAAACTTATAAAATATTAGCAAAAAAAGAGTACATAGTACCCTATATTTTAATCTTGGACACCTGCTATTCCTCTACCAAATTTTATCGTAATTCAATTAAAATTATAATTACTATATGATCTTTTTAATTGAAAAATTAAAAATATTTCCAATTAATTCTGTTGAATTAAAACTACGAGTTCTGTGAAATATTTCCCATGACAATAATATTGTTAATAAACATCTTGGTCAATTGGGTTAACAAACCAGATTATGATTAGGTGAGAATGTGTTGTCATAAAAATGGAATTTAGTTCAGTCTGTGTTGCTTGTAATGAGAACAAAACAAGGAGTAAAATGTACAAAAGCTTGAATGTTATTTATGTCTAGGAATGTTTAATACCCTACACTCGTACTAAACATTGGTGCAGCAATAGGTAGTAGCGAAAATTTTTGATCAAATTTTTTAACGTGATATTCTATTGCAATTTAATTTTATTAATACAATTTGTTGATTGGGTTTTCTGATACACTTCTGAGCTTCGAACTCTTGTTTTTCGGTAATTCTCAAATGATTTCTGCCATTTTATTTTTTTTTAATATGGTTAAACATACAAACATATGAAATTTTCACATTTATAATATGTTTGTGACCTTATCAGAATTAAAAATTTAACAAGGAACGCAAATAAGACGTTGTAGCGATCTTGATATGATCATCTAGTTTTTTTAAATGTCTTCATAGATGACCAAATTCCATAATTGTTATTGATGACAACATTTGTCACAATATTGTTGTCACATTATTAACAGACCATCCTAAATTACGACGCAAAGCACAACGTAATTTAGCGCTTAGATTTTACGCTGAAATGAGTAACCTAAATTAGAGCGTTAACGTTACTTATGAGAGATGCGGAGAAAGAGATAAAACAGTATCCACTCTATTTACTATTGCAGTATTCGCAATATGTTTGCAGAAATTTGTCGTGGTCTTTTTTACTTATGAGAGATGAATAGGCAGAGAGGGAGAACGTTATCCTCGATCGGCCGGAACTCTACTTTAGCACAACTACTACAATCTGTTTCAAAAGCCTTCTTATAAAACTATTTTATGACATGAGAAAAATTTACTCTTGATGAAATTCAACTGGTGTGGGCCTTAGATCCTCTGTAAAAAGTTGTTATCTCAATTTATAGCAAATAAAAGTTAAGGGGGTTAATATCCTTGAAAAAATTTCAAAAATAGTTCTTTCTGTGTGGATCTTTAAAAAATATAATCTGGACACTTGAAAAAGATTTTTATAATAGTATTCTGCTCTGCTGATAGAAAAAAGCATTATACCTCCTACAGTGTATAATACTGTCAATGCTGACAAATTTTTTCTTGTTAGCTGCTTAATATTGTTGTTCAACTTTTCTTTCCATTCCTGTTTTTTTTTTCTTATTATATGATTTTTATAAATTCATATTTATATTTTTTTTTAATACATCTCCACTCAAAAAGGTGCCAAAAATATTTGACATTTTCGTTATGGATAATCCTAATACATATTTACAATGTATCCTTTGTACGATATGATGGGGACTTAATTCTAAAATAAAAATCATACATGCTTCCTGTTTACTCTGCCATCGTTGCAGGCGGAATGCCATAGACAAGAGCATGGATTATTTGGTATTTTGTGCATAGCAAAAGTCGTTTTCATATTTGCTATTTTGTATGGGAACGCTTTCATGTGTAAAAGAAATGAAAGAAGTTAATAAAGTGGTTTGATATTGAAAAGATGTTACTGAATTTTTAATGGACAGCCAGACACTAGACAATTTTAAAGCTACCAAAATAAAAGGAGACTTAATAAAAACAAAACTAGCTGAAAGGTTTTAGTGGTTGAAAGTAGGTGGGTTGGAGAGTTGGTGTCAAGGGGTGAAATATTCATTTTTAAAATTAAATAAGTAAAAGAATAGAAATAGTTGAATACACTAAAATCAAATGTTGTTTTATTTATGCTTTAAAAAATGTTGTAGAAAATACATAATTACGGAAAGTTCATAAATTTGTTCTTCTTAATTTCAATGAATTAATTTTCCAATTAATTAAAGAAAATTTTTTTATAAAATATTTTTAGTTCAAGACACTAAATAAACACTAAACACTAAATAAACACTAAATATTTTTAATGTAAGAAATTACGAAATAAGTACTTATGTGAAGTTGCATGTAGAAGGTGTCAAGGTGTATTAGCTTCAACAAGATGACCAACTGTCAAAGTTCGGAAGACCCCGTTGGAAGAACCTTTATGATCCACACTGTTCCCTGGTCAATAATATTTAGTTGTACAAAATGCTTTCAAAGGTATTGTTTTTACTTGGTACCATTTAAAAAAAGTACATATTTTTAAAAGTACTAATTTCTACAATAAGGATTTTAAACGGTAACTTTCAGTTAAATAAAAAAGAAAAAAATATATATGTATGTTTAAAAAAGTACTTTAAAAAAGTAACATTTGCAAAAAGTACTATCACAAATCCATATATAAAAAAATAGAACCTAAAATTTACAAAAGGTAACAAATGAAGATAAAACTTCCTAAGTGGAATATTTTCAATAAATTTCTTATATATATTTTAAGCGGTTTTTATAAAAATTCAATTGATAAAATTGAGACCACTTTTTTTATTAAAAAACGTTTTAAAAATTTTAAATATCGGCTAGTTTTTACCCTTGACTACGTTAACGCTACATGTCAAAGAAGACGTAAGCCGGATGTACATATATCAAATTTATCGAAAAAACAAAGAGGTACCAAAAGTAGTAACTTTTTCCCTTTTTAACCCCTCAAAAACTGCACTGTATAAATAAATTTAAAAAAAATAGTACCAAAAGTACTAATTTTCCCTTTTTTAATCCCCAATCAATGGTAAAAATTAAATTTAAAAAAATTATACAAAAAGTACCAGCTTTTACTTGTTTTACTTCACAGAAAGTGCAATTACTGTAAAAAAAAACTAAAACGTACTTTCTTTTTTAAAACAGTTTTTAATTTAATAAAAAACGTTTTTAAAAATTATAAAAACGATTTTTTTTTAAATTTTATTTACATAAATCACGGTATGACCTACCTAACTGGCCGTTGCTTATTATAAACAAAACCATCAAAAGAAAACCACAATTGGCCATTTTTAAAAAATAACAAACGTTGTCCCTCCTTTATCCCTTAAAAAAACAGCATATATATTAGTCTGGGTCTGTTATCCATTAAGGGAATTTCTCAAGCGAAAAAGTACAAAAAGTAATAAAGCGCCAAATGTTAAAAGTACCATAAGTAAAAAAGTAGCAAGAGTACAAGTTTTTTTTTCTCATTTCAGCCCACAAAAAATGTATATTAATTTAAAAAATTTTTATAGAATTTAAGTACAAAATAAAAAAAAAAACTAAAACTACTAATTGATATTTTTTCCCTTTTAATAGTACCCTCGTGAAAACATTTTATCGCTCTACCAAATTTCATCTAAATCCAGTGAGTGGTCTTCGCGTCGATTTACAGTGGAACAAGCATTCAAACATCTTAACATACGAAGTTTCACATTTTTAAATTGTTTTTTTTTTTGTATAAAAAGGTACCTCAAGATTATTAGGTACCATTCATTTATTGCATAACGCTGTTTTCGTAGTTTTTCTAACCAACAATGTGAACAATACAATATAGAGGAATAATTATTTATTTCTGTTCCCGAAAGTACCACATTCTTTCCAGAATAATTGCCATGAACAAGCTTTAAGAGCCATATTTTACGAGTAAACTATTTGTGATCTGCTAAATTTGGTGTGAGCGAAAGATGGGACAATTAAGTTATCGCCTTTTGAGCAAATTTTTGTAAATATTTATTTTTTTTAGTTTTAAAAAATACTCATTCATTACATCAATTTACAAAAAATTCAAAAATTAATATTTGTATAGAAAAAAGTACCTAAAGTAGTAAAAATGTTTCCCCTTTTATATATACGAAAGTTCAAAAAGTACCACAAGTTATTTGAAGCATTTTTAAAATTTTTAAATAGACGAATACAAAATATGAATCCTCTTTTTATTATTCTTACTGATAAAGAATAACCAAAAGTACAATTTTAGCCCTTGAATAAAGTACCAAATATGTATATGTATTTGGGTATTTGTACCCTTAAATGGGGAAAATCGAAACAGCTACTGGGTATTTTAATTTTTACTTCTAACTTGATTAGATGCATATGTGTACTGGTACCAAATTTATCCCTGGTCCTAATTACTTAACATATTTATGGGTTATTCCATGAATATTTTCCTTTACAAAACAGGAAATGAAAAAATTTTTCGTGTCACTAAAAAGAAGATGAGAATAGAAAAAATAAAAAAAAATCAAATAGAAAAAGGAGAAAAAAAAACAAACTCTAAACTTAGTCGTAGTCATATAAATAAATATATCACTTCTCTCTCCCTCACCCCCTCTTCATTACGAATGAATAATAGAGAAAGTTAAGAAAGTGAAAAATATAATTTATGACAAATTTTATCTTAAACAAAAAGTCAAACATGCAGCTACAAAAAAGTGTCCTCTAAAATTTATCACTATAAAAAAAAAACAAAATGTTTGTCATTAATGAGCAGACAACAACAAAAAACCCATCTAACAAAATGATGTGAACTTGAAAAAAGAAACAAAAAAGAGGTTTTTTTTTGAACACCTTTAAACTTTACGGTTCATGTTTGATAAAATGTAAGAAAAATATCACAAGAAAATGCCAGATTTGAAAACTTTTCTTTGACTTTGTCTCAATATCTCATCTCGTCACATCACATCAGTGAACATTAAAAAATGCAGAATATTTTTTTTTTTTGGTGCCATAATGATGTGTTTGAGATGTATTTAAAGCATTTTTGGCCTTTTGTTTTTCTTACGTTTCTCATTTTAAAAGTTTTGACTCATGATTAATGGCAATTTCCTTTTTTTCTGGTATTTCTGTTTTATTTAAACGAGTCACTTTGAAGAAGGTGACTTCAATCAAATTGTTTTTTTTCCTCAAGTTTTTGTCAACCAATTCAAAAGTAAATTAAACATTTAGAAAAAAACGCATAACTAAACGTTAAAATGTTTGCTCTCAACTAAGTTTTTGAAAAATTATAATAAGAAAACTAAAAAAAAAAAACTAAAACAAAACGAAGATGGCTGTCGTTTAACCTAAAGTTATTGCAAACTCTTTTCTTTTAGTATGTAGGTCACATTGTCGAACCAGCAGTTGCTGTTTACAAAAACACAAACAAAGGTAAAATTTTTGTAAACTAAAAAACTTTTTGTCATTAGCTTTTTATTGACATACGAAAATAATTTTAAGATTTCAATTCTATTTAAACAAAAAAATGGTTAAGAATGAATCATTCACATTAAAAAGTGGAGAAAAAAAAGATTCATTGGAATGAATCAAAGTTGGTCAATGGATTTTAGAAGGATTTAAAAACAAAAAACTTGCTTGTGATTTAACTAGAATTAAATACATTTTGTAACTTAGATAAACTTTTTTAAATTAAAGTAGGTTTTATTTAAAAAATAACTAAAGAAAATAATCTCACAAAAATAAAGGACTTTAGCCAGCACGAATTTACCAACATTGGCAGAAAGTTGCTGAAAAATAGAAAATAAATGAGAAGAACTTAAAGTTAAAATAATTCTGTACAAAAAGAAACACGGAATTCAATACAAAAAGCTTATCGAAGAGATTACTAAGCATAAGAGCCAATATAATCTAAAAGTTTTGCCAATAAGGTGATATGATTTCTTTAAAAAAAAAAAATAAACACAGTTATTGTTAAGGAAATTCAAAAGTTTTTTTTATTTAATGTGAAGTACAATCGATACAATTAAGTTCTAAATAAAACGTCATTCAAATGGCCTCCACGACTTCTTCTACAGGAACGAATTCGGTGAACGCAATTTTCGAGCACTTTTTCCACTAAATAAAATCGTATGTCATGAATGGCACGTTCAATATTGACTTGTAAAGCTTGCAGAGAGTCTGGTTTATTTCGAAAGATCAGTGAATTCAAATAACCCCATAATAAATAGTCTAATGGTTGTAAATCACAACTTCTTGGAGGCCATTCAATATGACAATTTCTTGAAATATTCGAATCTCCAAACTTTTCTCGCAATAATTCAATTGTTGCATTTGCTGTGTGACAAAATCAGCAAATTCACGACATTTACGGTGGTCCAATGGCTTCAGTTCTTGAGTGAGAACAATTTTATACGGATGCTAACCCAAATCCTTTCTCAAAATCAATGAAAAACAAATGACAGATCATGACATATTACAAATGCCCGAAACATCGCTACAAAATCATATCATCCCTATTGGAAAACCTTATATTTCTCTCTATTATTTAACTGACAAGCTAGATATTAAAGTATTTTCTTTAGTAAAAAGAATCGGTCCATTAACACCAATAATTTATCTTACCACGTATATTTCTATGGGACTAAACTCCACACGTACAATTCCTGTGATGGCTTACAATTGCTAAAGTTGCGTAAAAATCAAAAGATCGAAAGACCACGTTGTCTCTCTGATTTAAAAAAAATATATTTTAATTTTAGAAGTCCATAAATGAAGTATTTATTGTAATAATAAGTGTTGTGCCCTCCCACTCTTTTTAAAATTTCTTTAGTATACCCGTTCCCACAAAAAAGCAATCAATAGAAAATTTATGCGATTATCAATATTTCGAGAGAGCAACTTGCCTCTCCGAATGAAGAAAATAAATAAAAAATATGAGGAAGGAAACTAAAAAGAGTAATTATGGACATCAGTCCATGAGAGCGGGTTAGTTCAGAGCAGTTAAAGGGGCGACTTCAAAGTGTTTAATGATTTAAAACCTGAGCTTGATCCTGGTCAGTGAAGATCAATCATGAAAAATTTATTGCGTCGATTTAACACCAGAAGTGCAGGAACAAAATTTAATAAAACACGCAATAGCAGAGTGGTAAAATAATTAAGCCGTCTTCTTTTACATTTTCACCGTGTAATCTCTCTATCCTATCCGGTTCTCCCTTTTTCTGGCATAATCTTCTGCATTAGTAGAAGTTATCCGCTGAATGCTGGTCCTACAAAAAAAAAAAAAAATATATATCACAAAAAGTAATCAAGAGAAGAGTTACTCGACAATCAATATTTCGAGGGATCAACTTGACACACCGAATGAAGAAAACAAAAAATATGAGACCCTTCCGAAAATCAGTCCATAAGTAAAAGCGTTAGGCGATAATCAATATTTAGGAGCCCCAAATTTTTTCAACATGGAAAAAAATGTAAATCGTCCCATAAGAGGAAACTTGGGCATTCAATATTCAAAAGCAATTTGTGGGAATCAGCTGCAAGCAACAAACCCTTTCAAACAAAATGAAATTTTAAGAAATCGTTTCATCAATGGAAAAAGATTTATGCCATGAGCACGATTTCGGGATAAACAACCTGTCACCTGGCTCCTTTTTTTAAATATTTTAGTGGGATCTGCTGCTGTTTTTTTTTTTAGAAAAATTATTTTCAATTTTGATTCTGAAATTGTAGAGTTCGGCGTGTAGAGACATAACAAAAGACACCTGAATTAAAAACGACCTCGATTTTTTTTTAACTTCTTTAAAAAAGCAATAAAAACCTCTACTAGTCCGCTTAAAAGTTCTTTCAATAACGAATGCCTCTAAAGGAGTATAAATAATTAACCAGACCCCTACACATAATAAAGGAGCACCATACGCCTCTGAAAAAAAATCTAAAAAAGGTTTACCCACATATTGGACCGATGGTAATGTTTTTAAGGCTCAAAATATTTTATTA
Organism: Lypha dubia; assembly: GCA_947311025.1. Classification (NCBI taxonomy): domain Eukaryota; kingdom Metazoa; phylum Arthropoda; class Insecta; order Diptera; family Tachinidae; genus Lypha; species Lypha dubia. Next base: position 17,113,685 of record OX371263.1, on the reverse strand, counting down.
TATTTGCCAGAAATTCTTCTCTTCTCTCTTGGTCTTAAAATAAAAACTAGACATCTTAGAAGTGGAGTTAAAGATTTAGAGTGTAATTCATAAACGATTCATAAAGTTAATGTGCACATTTAAACCGGTTTTCTCATACAAAATTCGTACATTAACGCCACAATAACTTTAATAATCATTTATGAATTACACCTTTAATTTATATGATCTTATTAAGGACTACTTAAAAGTGTGTCTCCAAACAAATTATTTTATGGCTAAATTACGGCTGGCAACCGCAGTTTGCAGCTTAATTGGGTTAAGAGTTTTTGAAAATTGTATTACGGCTGTCAACTGGCAAATTTTTAGTTGCCGCAACTGAAGTTTGCTTGTTATACCTGCTCGAGCCATTATTTTTCGCATGCAACTTCTGTAGAAGCTGAAAATAGTTCTAAAATCTTCCCTCCATAAACAAAAACAAAAGAAAAGTTTACTCTAAGAGGTTTCTTTCTTTCGATGATCAATTAATCCCCAATGGTAGCTTCGCAAATCACCTGCTTTTTGTGGAGTTAAAGAGATAACCCACGCCATTGGTCATAATATGTTCCTTTGGGAGAGGCTGTGCCCGACAGATTCATCGAGCAAGATCTTTGTGAGGCCTCCTCTAGTTCGCAGAGTTGAAAAATAATCAACAAAAAAAAAAAAAAACAAGAAAAAATTCTTAAAAATATTCCTTTTTAAATAAAAAAAATCGAATACGAATTCCAAAGATTTGTTTATGATTCCAATATGAGGCGGCATATCTTTATGCAATTTTTTCTTTTTAAATGCACCATGAAATACTTTTCCAAGTCTATAAATATTCGTGTTATAAATTTGATTTCTTTTCGTAGTTCAAGTATACATTTTATATATATATATTTTTTTAAGATTTTAGTCGTAACTAATTGCAACAAACGGTTTGTTATGCTGAGCTGAAGTTACAGTAGAGGATGAAAAAATAGAATAGAGCATTTTTTTTTTAATAAAAATTACCATTTAATGAGATCCTTAATAATAACGAGTTGTGGGAAGAGTTATTTTTCGTGAAAAATCGATTAGTGAAAAAAAAGTTTTTTGTAAAAAACAGAAGATTTTTAATTAAAGCAAAAATAAATTAATTTTATTAAATCAAATTTCCGGAAGTGCTTTAAAATAGCTGAAACGGAGCAAGTGAAATATTTTGGATTCTTAGAAAATCAGCTATCATAAGCTTATTTTACTATTGTTTTTTTTTTTTAACCCGCTAGAACTAGAAATTGTAAAAAAGAAACTAAATTCAATATTAGTCTACCACTTTTTTTTTTTTTTTTTTTTGTTTTCGAAATATAAATGTGTAACATTATTGACCAATCGCAATCTGGTCTTCAAAGTTTTGCACAATTTTTCTAGCACTGTTGGCCGTATGTCGTCCGAACAACATTAACAATGTAGGCCTTTAATTCGTCAATTGTTGCTGATTTTGCCAGCACAAGCTAACATTAACTTCGAGTGGTGTCATTTACCCAAAATAAATAATTTAATTTTCAATTAAAAAAAATTTGTAATATTAATTAAAAATTTGCTTAACTTTGTGCCTGTAAACAAAATGATAATATCAATAAAATTTTTATATATAACATAATTGATGAATTTAGTTTTTCAAAAATTAATATGTTTCTTATGGGTTAGCTAATCTATAGGCTGCATTTCATTGGCTGCTAAGAACACTCATTAGGAGATCTTTCCCACCATACTTGAAAAGTTTTCAAACTCTTCAAAAACTTGCTAATACACAAGCCCACTAGTAAGAAAGGAGAATTACAAAAGCACAAGTAACATAGTTTAAAAAAAAACAACCCAAAAATCTTTTTTTATTCATTGTGAAACTGTTTATTTTACACTTTTACTTTTACACTGTTAGCTGTTAATCAAATAAAAGTTTAATTGAAATAGTTTCAAGTTGTCAATTAAAGTTTTAATAAGATTAAGTAATTAATTAAAAAATTTACTTATTTTTAAGTAAAAATTAATTAATTGAATAATTAAAAACTATGTTTAAAGGGAAAAATAGGGAACTATTTTTAAGGCTATTGGAGTCATTTGTTGTTGTTATACTTAATAAAAACTTTAAATTAATTAAATCAAAGGTTTTCCAATATGGATGATATGATTTTGAAGTGACGCTTCGGCCATTTGTAATATGAAATGATCTGCCATTTGTTTTTCATTGTATTCAGTAGTGTTTACAATTTCATCATGGAGAGATAGACGCAAGAACAACGTTTACAAATTATTCAGTTTTATTATCAAAATAATCGTTCTCCAATTGTAACTTTTCATGAGCTTTTGCCATTTTATGGTCGTAATAATCGTATAAGTGTGTTCGTTATTCGTCGAATTGTTGAAAATTTTGAGCTTACATTTTCTTTAAATAATCTTCAAGTGCCATAAATACAATAAACCCCTCGGCAAATGTTGCTGCCGTTCAGGCAAGTGTAGCTGAAGACCGCAATTTGTCGATTCCAAAACGTTCACAACAATTGAGACTGTCTCAAACCACAACCTGGCGGATTTTGAGAAAGGACTTGGGTTTGCATCCGTATAAAATTGTTCTCACTCAAGAACTGAAGCCATTGGACAACCGTAAATGTCGTGAATTTGCTGATTTTGTCACACAGCAAATGCAACAATTGAATTATTGCGAGAGAAGTTTGGAGATTCGATTATTTCAATAAATTGAGATATTGAATGTCCTCCAAGAAGTTGTGATTTAACACCATTAGACTATTTCCTGGGGGGTTATTTGAATTCATTGGTATTTCAAAGTAAGCCACACTCTCTTCAAGCTTTACAAGTCAATATTGAACATGCCATTCATGACATATGACTTGATTTAATGGAAAAAGTGCTCGAAAATTGGGTTCATCGAATTCGTTCCTGCAGAAGAAGTCGTGGAGGCCATTTGAATGACGTTTTACTTAGAACATAATTATATCGACTGTACTTCACATTAAATAAAAAACCTTTTGAATTTCCTTAGCAATAAGTGTGTATTTTTTTTAAAGAAATCATATCATTCTTATTGGAAAACCTTGTATAATTAAATATATGAAATTTTCGATGTATTTTTTGTGCAATAAAAGGGGTTAATGGAAAGAAATATTTAACAATGTTTTTTCTGTGTATCCTCAACCTATAAAGCCAATAGATAGGACAATTTCCCGAAATTAACTTTTGCACCAATATGGGATTGCTTCCATAAGTCGATGGTGGCGTTCACCAAGAAGCATATACTGTAGTCTGTGTGTGTAGATTATGTTGCACTCTATATGCGGCTATTTTAATTCGTAACCAACCAACCGTGGCAAAAATTTAGCTTACGAAAAGAATCATACAATTAAACACCAAAATAAATGTAGAAAAATTTATGTTTTTGGTAGTTTTTCAGAGTATAAAAATAATGTAAAATAAGTTATCTGGTTTTGTTCGTGTTTATGCTGTATTTGTGCTCCTGGCTGTCGCTATAATAGATAAGTTAAATCCTTATTGCAGTTGCAACACAAATTGTTAGTTAATCAAAATAGTTTACCAAAAAAAAAAAAAAAAAAAAAACAACATCTCTTCTTTCCAATTTCTTAACTATAACTTTTCTCATCGTAGTACTCAGTACGCTTCCTACTTCTAGTGTGCTGTAAAAATCATTTGGTTTTTTATATAATTTTTATTTTTCTATTTAATGTTGTTACCGTAAGAGAAAAAAAAACATTAAATCACATCATCATCATTATCAGTATCGTTGTAGTCACCGTCGCTGTCGCTGACGTCGTCGTCGTCATTGTCATCGCATGATCTTTTTGCATTCCCGCGATCATTCCTCAGAGTTCATGTCGTGACTTTTTATTTGCTGAAGCTATAAAGGCTTTTGCAAATAGCAAAAGAAAAATAATACACATTTAGAGGAACTTAAATAAAATTTGAAAAATAAAAACTAAACAACAGTTTATTTTTATTAATGTTTTATATATTTAAAGTTACAGTTTAGTTTTGGTAGATTTTCATTTATTGTGCTTTTTTTCAAGTTCCTCTTTTTTTTTGTTTATACGTATGTATTCCTTTTAACAATTTCTTGATTTTCGTTCCGACTTCTTTTCGTTTTTTTCTTTAAATTTTGTTGGTTAATTTAACTCTGTTGCACAATATCCAGTTGTGTTGTGCGGGTATAAATATTTCGGACTTTATGTCATGCCAACACGATTTGCCAGCCGCTAAATCTGTGCAGCTTAAGGGAATGTTATGCAGCATAAGTTTTTGTTTGCGTACAAAAAAATTAGTTTGTTTTCTGTTGTTTTTTTTTTTTTAAATAATTTAATGAGAAAATGCTTTATTTTAAGCCAAAAAAAGCCATTTATGTTATTTTATTTATGACAAAATAGTCAATAATAAGACGAAACTTTAAGGATAATATTGAAAAAAGTATTTTGGTTACGAAAATCTTTTATAATTTTTAATGAATTTTTCATTTTTTATTTAATTTAAATGAAAAGTATTATTTCAAGCTTGTGTTTAGGTATTTTTATTTATTTTATTTTTTTATTTTATTATTTTTTTTTTTTTTTTGCCAGAAAATTCATACAGGAATATATTTAATACTAAATCGAAAGTTTACATCACACTGTTTTCAAAGACCGCAACATTGTGGCATAAGCAGTTTTAGTGTATCATCTCTTAGTTTCACTTTTAATTACGGATTTGAGGTCTCATCACGCACAAAAGTGAAAAGATCTATCAATTTAAGAAAATAGCAGTTTTAATTAATATATTAACTAAATATCAGCTAATAACGAAAATCGTAATGTTAACGCAACAGAATTAATTTAAAAAAATATTTATATTTGTATTTGTTACATAAGGTTTTCCAAAGAGAGTGAAACGATTTCTTAAAAAAAAAAACACACTTATTGTTAAGGAAATTCAAAATGTTTTTAATTTAATATGAAGTACAATCGATACAATTAAGTTCTTAATAAGACGTCATTCAAATGACCTCAACGTCTTCTTTTGCAGGAACGTATTCGATGAACCTAATTTTCGAGCACTTTTTTTACTTAAGCAAATCGTATGTCACGAGTCGCACGTTCAATATTGACTTGTGTAAAGCTTGAAGAGAGTATGGTTTACTTTGAAAGATCAGTGAATTCAAATAACCCCCAGGAAATAGTCTAATGGTGTTAAATCACAACTTCTTGGAGGCCATTCACTATCACAATTTCTTGAAATAATTGAATCTCCAAACTGTTCTCGCAATAATTCAATTGTTGCATTTGCTGTGTGGCACGTAGCCCCGTCTTGTTGGAACCAAATGTTGTCAAGATCAACTTCTTCCAATTTCTGCCATAAAATTTTTGTTATCATCGATCTATACCGCTCTGCATTGACAGTAACGGTGTTACCAGATTAATTTCGAAAGAAGTACGGACCGATGATTCCACAAGGCAACACTTTCCTGAACGGCAGCAATATGTGCATAACTTCGAGCGGTTCTTTGTCTTATTGGCACTTGAACATGATGTAAAGAAAATTTAAGCTCAAAATTTTCAACAATTCGACGAAGAGCGAGCACACTTGGACGATTATTACGAGCATAAAATGGCAAAAGTTTAAATTGGAGAACGATTATTGTGATAATAAAACTGAATAATTTGTAAACGTTGTTCTTGCGTATATCTCTCCATGATAAAACTGTAAAAACAAATGACAGATGATGGACATATTACAAATGGCCGTAACGTCACTTCAAAATGATATCATCCCTATTGGAAAACCTTTTATTTGCATTTCAAGAAATTCTTATATCAGTTAAAAATTTATGGGTCGATTATGTATGGCAACCGAACCACAGTTGCGTTGCCAGTTGCTGACTGGCAACTGAGAGCTGCCAGTTTCAGTTGCTATTTAGTGCTTTTCTGGCAACCACAAATTTTCAGTTGCCGGCTGGCAACGCAACTGAAGTTCGGTTGCTATCCATTATCGAGCCATTAATTAAAATATTTTCAAATATCAAGTAAATTTCTTCAAACAATGTTGCATACGCGAAAGAGCTTCACACACAAAAAAAAAAATAAATATATACAGTCTTGCCGCAGAAATCAGCTGTGGCTTCTTAAATGGACTTCATTTCCCAAAGTTGAGTCCTTAGAAAACGAAAAACCCAAATTTTCTTTGTATATCAAACCACTTTGAAAATTAAAAATGGAATTCACAATGAATTTTTTTTATTAAATTTATATGTGTTAAACGATAAATAATATGCATAATTTAAATAATGCATAATTTAAGGAGCTTCAGTAAAATAAGCTTTGCATGCTAGTAAAAGAATGTGATCTTTGCTAATTAAAAATAATTCAACTAAACCCCTAAAAGTATTAGAACTTTATCACTGTGAAATCTAAATACAAATTATTCTGAAGACTGTAATTCAACTACAGTTAAAATACAATTACAGAATTTGAAACTATTGCAATCGGATTATGTGACTTACCCCGATATTTCAATTAGGAAAACTATAGATTCAATAAATTTCATTGTTACTCTTCAAACAACAAAGAAAATTACATATTTCATCACCAAAATTTAAATATTTAAGATCTTAAAGTTTGTTTTAGAACACATGATTAATTGCTCCAATTACGAAATTAATTGAAACTTGTCTAACATAATTTTTATGCAATATCATTTTCTGCGTTTTCAATCCGTTAGTTTTAACGTTTATTTCATAGTAGAAAGTATGAACTAATAATAATATTTGTAAAGTAAAAGTAAGGTAAAGAAAAACATGCAGAGTTGCATTTTAGGGAAACGCTTCAACACAATCTTAAGAAAATTATACTTATTTTGGACATATTTTAAATTTTATGCTGCCTCGATATCAATTCAATTAATTACATTTTTTAAATATAAATACAAAATCAACGAAAATAATTTGTTGATTCAATTAAAATATTAATTGAAATAATATATTTTCTTCTAAGTCAACTGGTAATTGGAAAAAATTAAACAATATTTTTCTCTCATATAAAAATTTTTATTTTTGATATCATTTATTTAAAAGTAAAATTACAGCTTGTATAAAAAAATTATACATCAATTTGTTGCATAGTGTTATTAATGCCACTTTTAAAATTAATTTGTCAACAGTTTAAAATTGTAAACCATAAGTCGCATTACACTGGCTTTTTTATATGTTTAAGTTAATAAAAAGCTTAAATAGTCTTACAAGTTTACTGCTCTCAGTGGGTTTAAGGCAATAGCAAAACAAATGGCCAAAGAAAATCCTTCACATAGACGTGGTTAAAAAAGGCTTCTTATTAAAAATACATTCTTCAACAAAAGTAAGAAAATAATTTGATTTAAATTAGCCTCCAACTCTTAGCCAATGAAATTAATTACATATAATTTTCAATTAAGTCATTTAGCCTTCTAGTTACGCCTTACGTTTTTGCCTTAAATTTCACAACAAGATGATGACCTGAAATCTTTCTGATATTTTTCTGAAAAATAACTTTATTAAAAATATTTTTCCAAAACACTTAAGCACTGCTCAATTCCTTTAGGAAAAATTAAAGCAAAAATAAAAATAACCAATTTTATTGTTATGACACTGATTTCAACAACAAATTGCCTGTGTGCCACAAAATTTGCTAAAATATAAGTTACATTTATGTTTTGTGTAAAACAAAACACACGCACAAACACAATTTTAAAATTGTTAAAGAAACAAAAAAAAAAAGGAAAAAAACTGTATCCTTACACTAACCAGCATGGCTGCTATTATTCGCTTACTTTACTCGTGCAACACATTAGAAGAATAAAAATTATGTGGCAGCCGCAACATTAAATATAACAAATATTATATATGTGAATGTTAGTATAACTGTGCACGTGTATTTGGGTATTTGTGCATTTGACATATTTACTGTGCAACTTATACACGTACATTTGCCACAACTTGTTGTAAATAAGTACGAGTACATGAGTTTGCTACTACTACTTCTGCTGCATGCTGTGTGTGTGTCTTCTTTAGATGCGAGTGTATAAACAATTTCATTTGTATTTCACGGGTCGTTGCACGCTTATAATGGTTTAACATTTAACTACATGATTTGCACAAAATAACAACAATTGTTAAATCCTTACACACTCGCATATAGTTGCACACACGGAAACTACTGCCAATATATGAACACCAAATTAAATAATCGGTTTGGCCGAATTTTAATAATCGTACTTTAATGGGCTCCTACAGGATTTAGGGTGCTACCGTGGCTGATAGATACTAATGTTATTTGAGTAGCCCCGAGGTTGTCGGTTCGAATCTGGCCATAGAGCCTGTGAGTCTTTCCTCACACAAACTTCTAGTTTCTGAGACAACTCCATCTCTAGTGTACTTTAATACAAAAAATTTAAAACAGATTATTGAAAAACTGCTCCAAAACTGCTGCAAGAAAAATTTTCCTAATGAAACATGTGCCCCAAAGTTTTGTATTGAAACAAACTTGGGACAATTTTCTTTATACTTTGGGACTACAGCTTTTAATATTTTTTTTTTAAATTAAGGGTTATTTTCCTTAATATTTTTTAATGAAAATTGGCTTCAAACTTAAAAAAGAAAAATTGTCCCAAATTGGAAATAAAAAGAGCCCCAAAAAATTAATCCAAACGTTTTTGGTTTTATTTCTTCTAAAAAAAAAAATCTTTTTGGTGCCATTCTTGATTTTAGCTTGAGGCAAAACAAAAATTGCCCTAAACTAAAAAAGGCTCTAAAATTTTTCAATTAAAAACAAACAAAAACTTTTACAGCGATTTTTAATTTTTTAGATGATTCATAAAATGTCACATTCTTTTCGATTCCTGATGATCGCGCATGCGATATTTCAAACAAAAAAAAAGTAATAAACGTTTTTTTTTTTTTTTTTTTTTTTGGACCAGCGCTCAGGGGATGACCCCTACTTATGACGCATTAACTTTCTTAACCATCATGAGCTGCCATTTTATTAATTGTTTAACTTTGCCGACATTGCTGCTTAGCGACGAAGGAAGGCGCTGTGGATTACATTACGTTGGAACATTATCAAACGCTGTCGGATAAATTTTTAGTGACCAGTGTCTATGTCTTCATCACTTTGATAGTCCGCAAACAATTAATACAATGTCACACTAATGTACATTAGAGAAATTTATGATATTAATTACTTGCTCTGACCAGGATTTGAACTCAAAGTCATTGGTTACTTAGTAGTCAAAGCGCTAACCAATTCAGTCAACATCACCCTCATGTTTTTTATAGAGTGTCACAACATTGAGTTGGCATCAGTGCTTTATTTGAGCACGCACTTAACAGCTGATAGTTTCTTTTTGTTTAGTGTGCTTTGAAATTTCATTATGAGTCGACTTTCACCAGAGCAACGCGTGCAAATTGTTGAAATTTTTAATCAAAATAATTTTTCTAATCGTTAAGCGGGCGATACAATTGATTTACTCAAAGAAACTTTTGATGAAAAATAATTTCACGTAATGGCCCAATTAATTGGCCACCAAGATCGTGTGATTTAACCTTATTAGATTATTTTCTTTGGTGTTATCTTAAGACACTTGTCTACGCCGATAAAGAACAAACAATTGTACACCTGAAAATCAACATTCGAAGAGTTATCGGCTAAATATGGCCATAAATGCTGCGAAAATTTGTTGAAAATTGGTGTTTCACATTGCGCCTTCTACGCACCAGCCGTGGCGTGGCGGCCAAATGGCAGAAATCATCTTTAAGCATTAATTTCATAAAATATTCTTTCCAATAAAGCCCGTTTCAATGATATTAAAAATATATTTCCTTGTTTTCTTATGAAACTTGTGTCACTCTATAAAAAACACCCTTTACAAAAATTTAATGATATTTTAATTTTATATAAAAATTTTTTTAAATATATATTCAATTGAATTTCTAACTCTGTGGGCTGTATTTGCTCTAATAACTTTTCTATCGAAATAAACTAAATGTTAAATGTATGCAAATATTTGGGGCGTATTTCATTGTAATTGGCCAGCCACAAACAAAACAAAACATACAATTTTATTGGACATAGAAATAAATAAGTAAATATTTCATTGTAACTAAGTATGAAAAGTAGCTTGATTTAACGTAAAACAGAATATTGGTTAAATAAATTTTAATTAAATACAAAATGCTTCGGGGGCTTAGAAAGTAATTTACGGTTTAGTATATTTAAAAGTAAATTAAATTTATTTATAGGTTCTAATTTGGGAAGAAAAATTTGGCACATAATTTTTGAAAGCCAATAAATGAATAATAGATGTTCCTAAGTATAAAAAAGCAGGTTATTTATATAATTAATAGGGAAGTAGGGTTTTTTGTGACAGATTTTATGACCACATTATACAAACGATTTTGAGTTAATTTAAAGCAAATTAAAAATATATTTCTACAGAATTGAACGAGGTATTGTGCATTATTGTCGCTTCAGTATTTTGGGAGCAATAAGCGTTTAAAGTCGCTACTAATGCATTCACACGTATTTTTTACTATTTAAAAAATATTTCATATGGAATAACAAAAAAAAAAAAAAAAAACTCATTTTGAATTAAAAAGAAAATATATATATTCTAAAGCTTTTTAATTAATTTGAATGTTTTATTTGAGCACTAGGTCTTTTCGAAACAAAAGGAAATATATTCTTCTTGTAAAAAAACTTTAATAAAATTACACAAACCGAAAGATCTTTCAACAAACATAAACCACTTGCATTGAGGTTTTCTCAGTAACAGCTCAAGGTCAGTTTGATTAAATGAGTTTTTTTTCTCTCTTCCATTTACCTCTTAAAAGCTTTTACGAAACAAAATGTAATGAATAGAAAACCATGGTGAAGGGGTGTGGGGCTATAGAAATACACCAAAAACCAAGCTTGAATAATATATTGTGTTTTTTTCATACACCAGCTCATGTAAAAGTAAATCCTTTTTAAAAACGAAATAATGTAGGAAATTTTGTACTTTAATTTAAAATCACTATAATGGAGTAGATTATATTAAAGACATGCATGCATACAACATGAATGTAAAATATCGTTATAAGAAACGAAAAAAATCTGACCAAAGTTTTTTTTTATGAAATTTGCCAATAAACATCACTATGGAAAAAACTATCTAAAATTAGCAAACAAAAATAGCATTATTTTTTTTTCAGTAATGAAGTATTAAAAAGGAAGTAGACCTGATCACTAAAATTAGTTGTCTATAAATCACATAATTTTTTTTTTTTTTTTTTTAATGGTTAGAGCAGCCCTAATAATAAATATATTTTGGATATTTAAAGTGTCTAACTATTATGGCTCCCAAGCTTTATCGTAAATTCAAAATTTTCTTTAGTGTGTTAATTTTTTTTGTTTGGTTCCCTTGTAAAATAATGAAAATGTTAGTTACGGCGTTTTGTATTTTATATAACGATATACGAGTACATACATATTGTTAATATTTTTATTTTGGCCTTTTCCTGTGGTGCATGCTTGAGCTTGTTTTATAAAATTATATTCTGAATAACACGTAAAAGCTTATAGCATGCACAGTGGGACTGCATGACAGAAGGATATTGTTGTAGGTGCTAAATTTATTATGTCATGGGGGTGGTGTTGGCTGAAGTAGTTAGCGCGAGCGTTGACTACTAAGAAAGTTGTGACTTAAGACATGGGTTCGATCCCTGGTCAAGGCAAATGATCATCATCAAAAATTTCTTTAATTTAAGTTAGAGTGTCGCTGTATTAATTATTGTTGGAATATTTAATTGATAACGGCATAGCAGTGGCCACTAAAAAACTGTTCTGCGTTTGATAATGTAGACAAAAGCATACACTATGGTCGGTTACTCGGCCAGGTCGGAACTTCTAGATACTTCATAAAAATTGTACAAGGCTACATAAAGGATCGTAAACTCCATAACGACACACCAGAGACATAAATCGGTCTCATCTGGAGCAGCTCAGGAATCAGGATCTAGGGTGCCGACCTCTGGTTCCTAAGCTATGACGACATCCTGAACATAGAAATGCCAGAAGGCATGCATCCAGTAGGTTACGAAGACGATATGGCGCCGGAATTCTCAGCACGCTACATTTATGACCCAAAAAGAAAATTAAACTAGTACCTCGTTTCTGTAACGAATGTGAGATTTTCTCGCATCGAAAAGTTTATTATCATTCTGTGAAAAACAGGATGACTGAAAAAAAAATTCAAATTTTCATATTTTTATTAGGTTTGCAGGGTGGCTCACATAAAAATCCTACACAGAGCCAAAACTGCCTAATAGAATCATAGAAGATTTTTTCTACGAAACGCTTTTAGGCTAAGGGGTATCCCAGCAGAAAGAAGCGAAGATTTTTTCGAAGAGATCCAATTTCCGTTATTTTTGGCACCAAAAAACAATCCATAGAGAAAAACTTCTTGATTCTATTAAGTTTTCATATGAATTGTAAATAAAAGGGATTTCTTATTGATTTCATTAGGTCGTCTTATTGTTTTTTTTTCAAAAAGGTTTTCTTCTTGATTTTATTAGGCCATCTTATTGTTTTTTTCAATAAGGTTTTCTTCTTGATTTTATTAGGTTCCTGTATGATCATGTGTAAATCATCTTCGTAATTTTTTTAATAAGAATATCTTCTTAATTACATTAGCTTGCTTGTTATTTCATACATATAAATCAACATAGGAACAATTTTTTCATAATTTTTTTGTGCTATAATAAATCATCTTCTTAAACTGGCTGCTAACATGTATACTATAGTAAGGTGTAGTAGTGAGGTGGTTAGAGTGCCAATCTACTAAACCGAAGTTCCTTGGTTCAACTCCCTGAATACCCTAAGTTTTATAAAAATGTTTTCATCACCCCTCCATCCAGATAATACAAATACATGTTGTAAATAAGCATTCCGGACGTACCATGACGTTCGGATGACATCAAATTTGTATTTCAACAGAGAAAACAGTTCCTAATAAATACCCAATAAAATAGAACAAAATTAATAAGATATCTCTACGAATTTTTTTTCCAAAAGAAAGTCTTATTATTTTAATAAGGAAAACCTTTTTGAAAAAAACAATAAGAATACCTAATAAAATCAAGAAGAAAACCTCATTGAAAAAAACAATAAGAATACCTAATAAAAACCATAAGTTTCCTTCTTGATTTTTTTTAATAAGGTTTTCCTTATTAAAATAATAAGACTTCCTTCTTGAAAAAAAACCATAAAGATAACTTATTAATTTTGTTCTACTTTATTAGGTATTTATTAGGCACTGTTTTCTCTGTCTACTAATATTATATGAGTCATCCTACAAATTCTCACATTTTTTTCGATGTGATAACTTTTCACAATTTACAGAAACAAAGCACAGGTCATGATAAGAACCCAAACATGGCTTAAGAATTACGGACTTCAACTGGCCAGAAATAAGACTGATTTCGCGAGGACACATTCAGCGGGAAGTAGCAATGTAAATATGCGATGTGCCTCTAGTGACGAAAAAACCAGTGAAATGTTTGAGCATCAAACTTGACTGAAGACTTACTCACTCACTTTAAAATGCCTGTGAATACAGTTTAAGAAAGTTAATGTGTCTACTTAACACCAGAGATGCTGCAAAACTGCTCTAAATGTTAACAAAAAGTGCAATAGCAGAGTTGTAAAAGAATTAAGCCTTCTTCTCTACTCTATTACTTTGCCTAAGGTCTGGCACAATGTATTGCATAAGTAGGGCTCAAATGATATTTTCCTGATACCACCATGAGACTTAGATATATTTTATTTGGGCTTAGCTTATTTATTTTAATATCTCATAATATTAAGAGTCTCTTTCACCAATTCCATTTAAATATCAATTCATATTTAAACGTAGTTATTCATTTTCACTAACATATTCTCTTTACACATTTAAAATCTGTTTAAATAGGAAGCAATCTCCATTTAAATACTGATTTTGCATCTCTCTCACAACATCTGTCTCTAGCGACACATACATATGTACATAAAAAAAATTTTCATATTAAATAACAAAGGGCTACCATACTTTCTGGTGTTTTATTATAGAAGTTGGTGAAAATGGTATTTTTTTAAACAGAATTTAAATGGAGATCTTTAATTAAATTAAACTGTGTTTAAATTTGTTTGGTGAAAAAGACTCTTAATCAAATAAATTTTAATTTGTCAGTTGATTAAGCATTACTCAGTTCGACTAAAAATTCATAATTTAATTTCATAATATTTTTAGTGATCGTCCTCACTGTGCAACGTTACTTAATGAATGACTAAAGGTTACAAAACAAAAAGCTAATTTTATATGCCTGTGTGGTAGCGGCTTTGGTATGTGCAACAAAATAAAGCCAAAGTATTAAAAGCAAATGATTACATCTCTTTTAAAACAAATATTTTCTAAACAAAAAATGAAGATATTTTTCTATGAAATTCTCAAGCACCTACAAATTTTGCACGCAATTTTAAATAAAACGCAAAATAAGAGATTCTTCAAACTAATCTACTTTAATTGAACAAATGGTACAGCAAATAGCACTTGCCTCTCTCAAAGGATATTCAATCATTTGGAAACTTTTTATAAATGTATCAAAATTTATAATTCAATTTACACTGAAAACATAACAGAGATTCAATTAAAGAATTAATTAGTTGTAAACCCACCACAAAAAAAATATTAGTACCAATGAAAAATTAAATTAAAGAATTACAAAAATAAGGAAATCATGCTCAAAATTCCTAAAAGCCTGTTAATCTTCCAAAAAAAAAAAAAGCATTAACTCAAATTTAAGAAATTTTACCTAAATTTGAGTTCAAAATGCCGTTTTTTGTTTTTCAGAAAATTTGTCTTTCCCAAAAAATTTGTAATAATTTTAAAAAATTTTTTTACTAAAAACGCAATCAGTGTTTATCCAAAAATAAGTAAAAATTTTGTTTTGGGCAACGAATTCTGGCGTGACCAGCAAAGAACAATGTCTTTATTAGTGATGTTAGGAATATCAATTTTTAGTATTCGCGAATACGAATACGAATATTTCCTTTAAGGTTTAGAGAAATGTAATACAGTACAACCTCCATAACCCGGACACTCGCTAATTCGGACTATCCAGTAATCCGAACATTTAAATTTTTCGCACAGTTTATGGAATCTATATAAAATTGTCTTAAATTATATTTTTGAAAGTATTTAAAAAAGACAAAAATTAAATTTATCGATTAAGCAAAACAACAATTGAGTAATTTTGAAATTCACAGACAAATTTTTCGTAACGAATAAATTCTTATTATTCAAAATTAACTGCCTGGTCCACGATGTCGATCGACAACTTAAGCGAGCGACAGCAAGTCACTCACTATCGATCGCTTAAGCGGCCCACTAAATATCGACTTGGCGGTCGTCTGGCTTTACGTGTTTAACGTAATCATTGTCAAATGACTATATTGCCACATCAAATATTCCATGTTAGTTGAGCCATAAATATGGCCATTTGAACGTGGCACAACTACCAGGTATGCACACTTCGATAACAAGTACAACAAACAAAAAACAACTAGTATATTGTTGGTATAAAATACTCGCTTTTTTATTGAAACAATCAAATAAATTTAACAATTTCTTAAAAATGCTTTACAAATTGTAACAATTATTTGCGTATGCTGTAAAACTGTATCAGTTAGTATGTATGCAAATTTGATCTAAAGCTATCTGAGTCAGCTGTGCTAGTCAGCTCACCTCTTGAATATGCCTTGCTTCAAATGTAAACACAAAAAATATGTTTTCAATAAATCAATTTTGTGAAAAATAACTTATAGCAAAATAATTTTTTGATATTGTGTATATTTTACAAATTCAACTAGAACCTGCATCTGCTTCAGATTTGCCTTTTTAAGGCTGAAAAATGTTGTTGGTAATAAATAATTATTAGCTGTACAAGAATTTTTTTATCAAAATACATATTTATATACATGAATACCTACATATCAATTTTCCATCATGAAATTTCTAAAATTATTTATAAAATAACCAATTTTTTAGATAAGTATTTTGTCAAATTAATTTCTCA
Organism: Lypha dubia; assembly: GCA_947311025.1. Classification (NCBI taxonomy): domain Eukaryota; kingdom Metazoa; phylum Arthropoda; class Insecta; order Diptera; family Tachinidae; genus Lypha; species Lypha dubia. The sequence continues at coordinate 17,097,529 of OX371263.1, read as the reverse complement.
GTCGACAACCAGAAAGCAAGTGACTGATTTTGACAGTTGTTGTCGTACAATATTTCTTAGTGGGGCGCAAATTTGTACAAGAATGCTTACGTTATCGCTCGCTTTGATTGTCGATCGACATGTCGTGCTGAAAACTCTTAGTGGGGCGCAAATCAGCTGTTTGTCGTCACAAAAGCAAGCGAGCGATAGCGGTCGACATCGTTTACCAGGCAGTAATATTTTTTGTCACTTTTAGTATTTTTCTTTTTGTTTTCTGTAAATTAATTCTAATGTAAACTTATATTTCTGTTCGCTAATAAAAACAAATTATATGCGTTTAAAAATTTATTTTAACTGTAGTCCGGACGATCCACTATTCCGGATAGTCCGGATTAGGGAGGTTCTACTGTATTTCAAATTTAATAAGAAAAAAATCCCTGCCTTTACGTCAGTAACAATAAATTGAAAAAAAAACTGTCACACTACTTAAGGTATTTAAAATTATTATCACATTGAGTTGCTTAATTTGAAGACCACTACTGAACATTTTTAAATTATTTTACTTATATACTTTGAGATTTTTATTTTCTTACTCTGGTTAAGCTTTTAATTAGTAATTCTGTGTTGTTTAGGAGAACATTCTTTCGCAGATTGCGCAGCCACATGTCTCGGTGGATTTTCACATATTAAATTTAAGTTCTTCCATTTTTGAAGTTCAACATTCCTTTACTGAGAATTGATTACTAACTTAACATGATATGAATTTACATATAAGACTTTAACTTTTAAATGATTGTACCGAAATATAATTTTCGTTTGTTTTTAAAGAAGATTATTATCTTGCGTCAAGGATAAAGGCCTTTCTTTCTTTAAATAAAAATTATTATAAATTAATATATTTTTATACATTTTATGTACTTTTTTTAATTTTTTGCATGATTATCTTTGGGAAATTTCAAAACGGAATCTTATTGATTCCATTTGAAAGCTTGCGCGGAGCAGGCTGCCACGTAGACCATCTTTGGGAAAATGTATGTGCAAATTATTCGAGAAATATTCGCTTGAAATTGGCGAATACGAATATCTTAAAATAGGCGAATAATCGAAGACGATTACGAGTATTCGTAACATCACTAGTCTTTATATAGTGGTGTAGTGGTGCAGTTTTTAGCTAAATGGTTGGTAATCTTGCTAAGCATACCTCTTTTCCGTGTTTTCCCTTTCATCTGTAACTTTCGGGGAAGCTTCTTTACTACAGTTAAGGTGTATTATTTGGCATGAGACGAAAATAAAACTCAAAGCCTATTGGGACTCGAACCGAGGAACGTCGTGTCAGTAGATAGGCACTCTAAGCGCTACACTACTAAACCTTGCTACCTAATTGCAGCCACTTCACATAACTTTTAAATTTTTTAATTTCTTACATTAACAAATATAATATTCTGACACTAAATTATAAAATTTTTTCTTTAAAAGTTGGAAAATTTTAAACTTAGATTTAGCTCAACTGCTTTTCGTTTTCTTAAGTATTAAAATTTTTAGAAGTTTTTCAGAAGTAAATTTAAAGCTAAAATCAAATAATTTCTAAGTGTTGGCCATAAAAAAGAAAGACATAAACTATTTGACATTTTTCTTATAAAAGGTTTACCAATAGGGATGATATGATTTTAAAGTGACGTTTCGGCGATTTGTAATATGTCATGATCTGTCATTTGTTTTTCATTGTATTCAGTAGTGTTTACAATTTCATCATGGAGAGATTTGCGCAAGAACAACGTTTACAAATAATTAAGTTTTATTATCAAAATAATCGTTCTCCAATTGCAAATTTTCGTGCGATTTTGCCATTTTATGGTCGTAATAATCATCCACGTGTGCTCGCTATTCGTCGAATTGTTGAAAATTTTGATCTGACATTTTCTTTACATAATGTTCAAGTGTCAATAAGATAAAGAACCGCTCGAAGTATGCAAATATTGCTGCCGTTCAGGCAAGTCTTGCTGAAGACCGCAATTTGTCGATTCCAAAACGTTCTCAACAATTGGGACTGTCTCAAACTACAATCGATCGATGATAACCAACTTTTTATGGCCGAAATTGGAAGAAGTTAATCTTGACAACATTTGGTTCCAACAAGACGGGGCTACGTGCCACATAACAAACGCAACAATTGAATTATTGCGAGAAAAGTTTGGAGATTCGATTATTTCAAGAAATTGTGATATTGAATGGCCTCCAAGAAGTTGTGATTTAACACCAGTAGACTATTTCTTGTGGGGTTATTTGAAGTCATTGGTCTTTCGAAATAAACCAGACTCTCTTCAAGCTTTACAAGTCAATATTGAACGTGCCGTGCCCTTCATGACAAACGACTTGATTTAATGGAAAAAGTGCTCGAAACTTGCGTTCATCGAATTCGTTCCTGCAGATGAAGTCGTGGAGCCCATTTGAATGCGGTTTTATTTAGAACTTAATTGTATCGATTGTATTTCACATTAAATAAAAAATGTTTGAATTTCCTTAACAAAAAGTAGTTTTTTTTTTAAAGAAATCATATCAGTCTTATTGGAAAACCTATATTTTACTTGATTTAAAAAAACTTTCTAAATATTAATTATAATTTAGACATTTTTTTTTAGTGCAGCTAAACATAATCATGCTACCCACCGCCTTGCTAGACATAATCATGGTGTTGGCTAAGGATCCTTAAATGACAGCTCAGGATGTTCTCATGTCTAGATATTGACGCGATAAAATATATATCTAATAAATTAATACGAAACATTTTATGGCATTAAATATTATGCTCATGATTTATGATTTATAAAATAAATTTTGTGTTTTTTTTTTCTTGGTTGCGGCATAAATTACAGTTGCCGCTCGTTATCAATAAATTTTTTCTGGTTTATGGAAGTTACTAGTTTTGTTCTCTTGTGCTCTTTAAAAGACCATAAAATTTGATTGCCTTAATTTTGCCATCTCCGCCCAATATTTTGAAAACGTTTAAGCCGTTTTTTTTGTGGTTTTTATTATGTTGCAAATAGAAAGTGCTTTCGCAAAACTTGACCTTTGCAATATTTTCTTTTCGAATGAAATGAAAAAAAAAACAGAAAACACTAAAAACATTTATTGAAAAGTTATAAAGAAACCAACATTTTGCTTTATATTAACTAATAAAAAATCTTCAAATATTTGTGGCAGCAACAGCAACTGCAAGTCAGGCAGGCACGACTTCGGAGCAGCTTGGACTCTCCCAACAAAACAGAAAAAACTCATGCTTTAAATTTAGATCGTTGTAAGAACCGTGGATGGAGAAAAATTGCAAAATCTTTCTTACGATGGCTACAAGAAAATATTAAATTTTTCAAACTATCTGGACTTCCTAAAGTCCAGCTCCACTGTCTTTGCTACACGATCTTTGTTTGCAGAAATGTTTTGCTACTCTTTCCAATCTTACTTCTTCTGTTTGCTGCAACATGTTGAAATTTAAAATTGTTGTGGTTGTTTATTACTTTTGCTCTGATTTTTTTTTTCTATTAAACCGTTTTTTTAAGATGATCACGCTTTGCTCTGTTTAGATTTTTTTTTTATGCATCTGTGCTGTGCCGCATGTGCTGGACAATCACTTTTATTAACCTGACTTTTCTTTAAGACCGGGGGGTACACCAACAACAAGACATGGCTTATTATTACTGTGACATTTTGCAATTCTTTCTATGGTTTGGTTTTTCGTATGTAGAGCAAATAAGTATGTTTGCTCTGGCAATTTGAGATGGAAATGAAAGGCGGAGATTTACTTTCTAATGTGTTCTAAATATTTGCGGCGCAATATGATTCGCAATTGAGTTGTATCCTAGAAATGTAATGACTTTGATATGAACTAAGTTATTCAAAAAAAAAAAAAAAATACTAAAGAATGTGATGCTAAACCATCGTCAGGTGATTTTATTTTATATAAAAATCATCATATGAAAGCAAACACATGAAAAAATTTCCTTGCGTCCATGATGATAAATTTTTTAGATCATTACATTTTCTTGCAGAACCAATTTATTTTCTTTATGAAAATTAAATATAAATAAATTTAAAATATTATAATACGATTTAGCTCTTGAATAAACAAAAAAACCATCGATAAAAGATGTTGTATTTATTACAAAGAATTTTTTTTATAAATTTTATTCATGTCAAAAACATTCAGTCTTAAGTCTCTGCCACAGAGTTCGTAAAAGGTTTTCCAATAGGGTTGATGTGATTTTTCAGTGACGTTTCGGCCATTTGTAATATGCCATGATCTGTCATTTGTTTTTCGTTGTATTCAGTAGTGTTTACAATTTCATCATGGATAGATTTGCGCAAGACCAACGTTTACAAATAATTAAGTTTTATTATCAAAATAATCGTTCTCCAATTGCCACTTTTTAAGAAAACCATCTTCTCCGATGAGGCTCACTTTCATCTGCGTGGTGCAGTAAAGAAACAAAATTGTCGATTCTGGTGCAAAGAAAATCCATAAATTATTTATGAAAAACCATTACATTCACCTAAATTGATAGTTTGGTGTAGTTTTAAGGTCTGGTGGAATCATGGGTCCGTACTTCTTTCGAAATGATGCTGGTAACACCGTTAGTGTCATTGGAGAGCGGTATAGATCGATGATAACCAACTTTTTATGGCCGAAATTGTAAGCAGTTGATCTTGACAACATTTGGTTCCAACAAGACGGGGCTACGTGCCACACAGCAAATGCAAAAAAGTTTGGAGATTCGATTATTTCAAGAAATTGTGATATTGAATGGCCTCCAAGAAGTTGTGATTTGACACCATTAGACTATTTCTTGTGGGGTTATTTGAAGTCGTTGATCTTTCGAAATAAACCAGACTCTCTTCAAGCTTTACCATTCAATATTGAACGTGCCATTCATGACATACGACTTGATTTAATGGAAAAAGTGCTCGAAAGTGTTCATCGAATTCGTTCCTGCAGATGAAGTCGTGGAGACCATTTGAATGCGGTTTTATTTAGAATTTAATTGCATCGATTGTACTTCACATTAAAGAAAAAACCTTTCGAATTTCCTTAACAATAAGTTTGTTTTTTTTTAAAGAAATCATATCACTCTTATTGGAAAACCTTATATGAATAAAAATCACTTCCTGTTAATAATTTTTCTTCAAGCTCTCGCATATGTTTTTGATATATTTGACTCTATTTCAACTGCTTCCTTTTTAAATTTTGAATATACAAATATTTTTCTCTTTCCGTTAAGCCATCAATATTATTAAACCTGATGATGATGATGCCTGCCAACAATGTTAATAGTGTCTGATATGATGACACACGTGTTTTGGCATTTCTTATGATATCGATAGGTGAAAGAAAGGGAATGAAAACGGTTATGTTGCTGACATCAGATATGTATGTACGATTACGTATGTACATGTTTCGTTGCTGTTTATATAAATACTATAAGAATAAAAACAGCATAAGTATTGTTTGTGTCAGGATATTTGCATGACATCTTGTCTTGGCTGTTAGTGGATTTAAATTTTTTGGATGTTTTTTTTTTGTCAATATTGTAATTTGATAGGAAATGTGCACAAATCAACACAAATACATACATACATACATACGAATATAAACTCATACATATACACGCAGAGAAAAGACATGAGTGCAAAATGTTCATGTCAACTAACTATGGCTGACTTCCAAAACGTCAATTGCTTTGTGTTTGAACAAAGCATCACTTTTCATAACGCCGCAGTACAATAATTTCAAAACGCCGCCGCCAGGTATTTTTAACGCAGTAAGAAAGCAAACAAGGCATCGGTATTATAGTTGTTGCATTGTTTCTGAACTTTGCATATGTATGTGATTTAAATACAGTAGCAATACTGTATAAAAACTTTATATACGAAAGTTTGGGAAGTCAGCCTATATCTGCCACAACCAAATAATTATTCATTGAAGCAAACATGGTTGCATTAAACATTCTTCAATTATTAAAATATTTGATGCGACAATAAAATAATCATTCTGGGTTTCGTCCCATAAAAATTTAATGTATCAAAAAAAAAGCACATTAGCTGCTACAAGAGTATCTTTTGAAAATGAGAATAATAAAAGTTTATTTAAATTTAAAGTTTATTGTGACCATACATTGTTTATGTTGTGAAAAGAAACAAAATAGCTGCCAATCGTATGTAACTTCAGTCGTTCGTAGAATTTAATAAGACGTGGAGATGTGATGTGAAAAATTAATGTTAAAATTATAATTATATGATGAAAATTATTTAATTTTACAACAAAATAAAAGTGCACCTGAAATCTTCAACATCAGTGATTTAAGGTACATACACGAATTACATACTAATATATGGAGTGAATTAAATATACGAATGTATGTTTCTTTGCAGCATGACGGAAAAAATACTACGAAACTGCAAAAGATAGCAACTGGTTTTTACATAAATATGCCGATAAATAAGTTAATTAATTTGAACTTTCATAAATTTTATTTGTCCAGAAAAGTTTATTCGATAAATATTTTTATTTGAAAATATAATTGATTTGATTTAATTTAATTTAATATGTATTTGTGGGTGAATTTTCATTTTATCTAAGCAAAATCTGAAAATAAAATTTTCCTAGTTACTATAATGCGCTCAAATTTCTCAGCATTTGTTCATACAATGGTATTGTCAGAGGGAGATTTATCAGGAACATATTATGTTCCTTAGATGACAAATGCAATATATAGTAGCTGCAATCATTAATCTGAACATGAAATGATAGTTTGCGATTATGATTCCATCAACTATGTTTTTTCTTCGCGTGTAGAAATTATTCCGTAACTAAAATATAACTGAATTATATTATAAGCTTATCTTAATAGATTTTCTACAACTTTTTATATAATTTAATAAGAATGCTATTTAGGGTGCGTTGAACTAAATTGGTTAGCGGGTTGACTACTAAATAAATTATGATTATGGACCTTGGTTCGATCCCTGGTCAGAGCCAGGGTCATCAAAATCATAAATTTTTCTGGTGCGCCTTAGTGTGGCATTGATTTTCTTGATTGTTGTTGGACTGTTTAAGTGATGAAGACATATTAGTGATCACTAAAAACTGTTCCGGCAGCGATTGCCAGCTAATGCGCACTGCAGCGCTATTCTTCGCCGGCTAGCACAATCTTCGGCGCAGTAAAACAATTAATAAAATGCCTGCCTATAAAACTAATATGTCTACTAAAAATCAGAGGTGCAACACTACTCTTGAAATTAACAGATGGGCTCAATAGCAGAGTTCTAAAAGTATTAAGTCTTGTTCAAAATTTTCTAAATATATCTTCTTCGCTTTATCTCTTTCCCAAAGCTTTGACACAATGCATTGTATTGGTAGGTCTCATCCCCTGAATGTTGGTTCAACAAAAAAATTAAATTAAATATTTTGCTAAAAAATTTTAATAGTTTTTGCATATATTTTTTTTCTTTTTTCACAGTGTTTTTTATGATCGCTATAGATATATTTATAGTTCAGAGTCCACCCTAAAACTTATTTTTCTAAACATCTTGTTGTAAACAATTTCAATCTTAGTATTTTTATTTCGAAGAGTGAAGTGTGTTCAAAAAGTCCTTTAAAGCAACATATAAATTTGTTAAATGCACAAAATCATTGCTTTATTTCGGAAAACAAGGCAAAGGGAAAATAAACTAAATGGTAAATTTATGTATTTTTAAAGAAAAAATAAATAAAAATTTCGAAAAATATATTATTGTTTTCTGTTTATATTCACAAGCTTAAAAAAATATTATAATAAATTGTAAGCTTGTTGTACAATTGCCAACTTTTATTGCAAGTATTTAGTTTTTATGATTAAACAGTTGCTAATAAACACTTGTCACAAGTGATTTCTAAATCTTTTTAACATTTGAAAGTGTTCACTTTATGGTGTTTTATCGATTAGGCGTGTAATGTTTTGCAATTGCATTCTTTAAATAACAACTCATTAAATTTTAAGATAAAATATTCTTCAGTTTTGGTAAATTTGGAAATTATCAAGATTTTTAGTTTATTCACTTTTTATAACCTAAACGAAAATTGATAAGGGTTTTTAGAGGTTTGTCATTCCGTTTGTAATTTCCACAGTATTCATATTAGACACATAAAGTATGTACATATTCTGGATATAGATATATAGGGAAGTTGAGCAAGTCATATCCTTCCAGCCGTCCGTACGTCTGCCTCTAGTAAATGAAATCGGTTTTCCAAAGTAACTGGAAAAGTTGTAGACGCAGGTCTTGAACTGTTGCGTCAGGTGTTGTCTTGAGACGATTCGTATTGAAAATTAACAAAAATAAACTGTCGCTTCCCATATGCGATGAAAATTTAGTTCCCTTAAAACTAGTTTCTTTACATCCACGAAAATACCAGTTGCAGTTGCAATACACATACATACTACATTTATTTGATGTAGAATTTTTGCTTCTGACTTGCCACAATATTTTTTTTTTTTTACATGTGCTCCTTTCAAAACATTTTAATCAGTTTCCCTTTTGTTTAAGCTTCCCAGCATTTATAAAAATAACTCAAACGTTCTTAAGAAAATCGACAGGCTAAATATAAAATAACAATCTTAAAATGTAAAAATGACTAGGCCAAACATAAAAATATCAACAATACAATGAGAGACATGCTTAGACAGGCAAAAAGACAGCCAGATAGAAATGAATTTTATAGATTTAGAAATACATATGTATGTATGTATTTCAGTACGTACATTAATGAAACAACAACAAAAACACATAATTGTTGTAAAGAAACTTAAACTTGTTGTTTAATCATTTCTAACAATAAGTCAGTGTCAGTGGAAAAAACAATCTTGTCTTTACAATGATGACAACTAAAAATGAAATATGGTTGCAATTTCTTTTTTTCTATTTCGAAGAATGAAAGCAAAATTGAAAGAATAATACTCGCACATACACTTTGATTTTAAAACTGGTAGAAAAGACGTCTTTTTGTTTTTAGCTTGAGATCACTTGATTTTACGGAAGGCTGTTTGAGTGCGACAGATACTTATAATAAGTACGCATAGAAAAGAATGATCCAGGCAACCGTGATCTATAGTTGCAGCATAATATTAAACAATTTAGATTATTAGAATCTTATTGGCATTCTAACTATAATATGATATAATTAAATTATTCTTTAATGGGATGTTAATCGAATGCATCATATTATATTTTAAATATGAAATATATAATGTTTTCCAATAAGAGTGATATGATTTCTTTAAAAAAAAAACACACACTTTTTGTTAAGGAAATTCAAAAGTTTTTTATTTAATGTGAACTACAATCGATACAATTAAGTTCTAAATAAAACGTCATTCAAATGGCTTCCACGACTTCTTCTGCAGGAACGAATTCGATGAACCCAATTTTCGAGCACTTTTTCCACTAAATCAAGTCGTATGTTATGAATGGCACGTTCTATATTGACTTTATTTCGAAAGACTAATGACTTCAAATAACCCCACAAGAAATAATCTAATGGTGTTAAATCACAACTTCTTGGAGGCCATTCAATATCACAATTTTTTTATATAATCGAATCTCCAAACTTTTCTAATTCAATTGTTGCATTTGCTGTATGGCACGTAGCCCCGTCTTGTTGGAACCAAATGTTGTCAAGACCAACTGCTTCCAATTTCGGTCATAAAACGTTGATAATCATCGATCTATACTGCTCTCCATTGTTGAGTACGTCTTGGAATCGAAAATTGCGGTCTTCAGCAACACTTGCCTGAAAGCCAGCAATATTTGTATTACTTCGAGTGGTTCTTTGTCTTATTGGCACTTGAACATGATGTAAAGAAAATGCAAGCTCAAAATTTTCACTAATTCGACGAATAGCGAGCACACTTGGACGATTATTACGACCATCAAATGGCAAAAGCGCACGATAAGCAATTGGAGAACGATTATTTTGATAATAAAACTTAACAATTTGTAAACGTTTTTCTTGCGTCTGTCTCTCTATGATGTTTACAATCACTACAGAATACAATAAACAACAAATGACAAATCATGATGATATATTACAAATGGCCGAAACGTCACTTCAAAATCATATCATCCCTTTCGGAAAATCTTTTATCAATAAAATTTAAATTGACAATGAGATTTTCTACTGACTTCTTTTATAGTAAAAAAAACATGCATACTTTTAGGAGCTTGAGAAAACTAAAATTTGTAGGTTAATAAAAAAGCTTAATTTAAACTTTGCCAGACAAAACAATTTAATCAAACGCCTAATTTTGTCACTGAAAAATCGATATACAAAATAATCAGAATGTGAAGACTGTAAATTAAAAAAATTTCGTAGTTTATCCTTTTTTTTATTTCTTCTTATGGCTGTAGCTAATCGGTATGCTGCATTTTATTGACTGCTAATACCAACTCATCAGAAGAACTGTTCTAAGTGTGTTAGTATGGGATCCACTAAAATTATTTTAAAATTGACAGACAATCGCAAAAAATTGTTAAAAAAAATAAAAATTATGAGGAAAACAACTTAAAAAAAAACGAAATGTCATTCGCATAAGTCACGTACAATTCGCACGCGATGAACAATCAAATCATACATTTTATACGTTTGATATCAAACATACAACGAGTATAAAAGCGCACACAATACGCGTCGAAACAACTTATATAAAAACTTATAATTAAATTGCAGAAAAAAAATCTATAAAATATATTTGGAAAAAAAACTGTGTAAAAAGTACGATTGTATACAACAAAAGTTTCTACTGACTGGCATTCACGTAACATCTTTTTACTTGGGTTGCCTTTTATGGTGCACAAACAGATAAAAATGAAGACTTATTGGTGCTGAAGAATGACACATGTTTGTTTGCAACAATCCATGGACACATAGAATGATGGCTGGATATATAAATGGAAGAATGTAAGCGCACATGTAGTATCTAGTGTATTGCGCTTTTTATTGTCTGGCCACCCAAACGGGGTGCCACATACTCTCCATAGTTTTTACCAAATGTGGAATAAAGACAACTAGCAGCTACAAAGTGCTGAACAAAAAAAAAAAACAAATAAATAAAAACTTGTTTCGAGATAGATCAAGACGCGTTTACAAAAGTGGCAACATTTAAAGCGCCAGCTAAGAGTCAATGTCGTCCAGAAACGATTAAATGAAACGAACGGTGATAAATTTAAAAGTAACTAAAAATCGAGTAGTACGTGTAGTGAGTGGCCAATGGCGGTGTCAAATGTAGGATAAATGCTAGATTTAAAAGTGGATTATTTTATAAGTCTCTGGTAGGCAACAAGAATTTCTTTCTCTGCCATACATTTATTAAATAAACTTACAAGTGAAGTATCTTTAAAGATACCCCGAAGGGTCAGAAATCCGATATCCTATTAAGCACATTTAATATTTACTCTGTGAAGCTTAGAAACTTGCCATAATCATAAGAGATCGGCAAAATAAAAATTTATATTATTTTTATTTATGGTTGCAATCATATCAAGACATAATATAATTGCTTTATATCATATTATATTGACATCCAATTAAGAATTTATCGAATTTTGTTATATTATTGTTATTGTTATTACATACATAAGATAACAATGGTATATTTGGAACAACAGTAAGATCTTTGAGTCCAACTACATAATTTAGTAAGAATTATGTTGCCTTTAGATTTTTATTAAGAAAAATTCTAATATTTTTAAATAAAATATGGTTGGAATCAAAACATATGGGCATCTTCGGAAATTCATCACTGCGCCGCATCTGATGCGTTGTACGTTCTGAAAATCGCCGGCTGGTAACACTGCATATGCTGTTTTGTATCAACTGAGTAAACTAATGACACAACCGCATCAGATGCGGCGCAGTGATGCATTTCCGAACAGGCCCAATATTATGCTATTGAAGCCATAATATGGTTTATTTATATCATATTATATTGACATCCACATTACATCCACATCGAATTTTATCACATTTTTGCTACACAACATAACAATATTATACATGAAACGACAAGATGATGATTTAATTCCAGCCATAAAATTTATTCAGAATTATGTTGAATTTAGATTTTTGTTAAGACAAATTTTAATATTTTTATTTTTGTAATTAAATATGATTGAAATTGTTTAGTTAAATATGATATGATTATTTTATATCATATTACATTTACATGCAATCAAATATTGATCGTATTTGATTATATTATTATTGTTACATAAGACAACAGTATTAAAACTGAAATAAAATAGAATGATTTGATTCCAACCATTAAATATAGTCCAATTATGTTGCCTTTAATAGATTTTAGTTAAGAAAAATTTTAATATTTTTATTTTTGTATTTAAATATGATTGAAATTGTAACATATATTTTGCCTATTTATATATAATATGATTGGTTTATATAATATTACATTTACATGCAATCACGCACGGCTCATATTTTATCAAATTATTTTTACATAAGACAACAATATTTTACTTGCATTTGATTTCAACCATATAATTTATTTTATATATGTGAACTTTAGATGTTGGTTTACGAATTTTAATTTCGTAATTAAAATTATAACATAAACATAAAATATGGTTGATTAATATCATATTATATTGAAATCCAATCAAAATGTTATCGTATAATTTATCATTTAATTGTTACTTAAGACAACAGTATTATATTTAGAATGCTTATAGTATGGTTATGCTCTAACCATACAATTTAATCATATTATGTTGGATTTAGATCGAAAAAAAACGTTTGATTTAAGTAAAAAATATTTTATTATTTTTAATTTGTATTTTTAATTTGATTGATCAAATAATGGTTGCAAACACCATATATAAGGTTTTCCAATAGGGATGATATGATTGTGAAGTGACGTTTCGGCCATTTGTAATATATCATGATCTGTCATTTGTTTTTCATTGTATTCAGTAGTGTTTACAATTTCATCATGGAGAGACAGACGACGCAAGAACAACGTTTACAAATTATTATCAAAATAATCGTTTTCCAATTGCAACTTTTCGTGCGCTTTTGCCATTTTATAGTCGTAATAATCGTCCAAGTGTGCTCGCTATTCGTCGAATTAGTGAAAATTTTGAGCTTGCATTTTCTTTACATCATGTTCAAGTGCCAATAAGACAAAGAACCACTCGAAGTAATACAAATATTGCTGGCTTTCAGGCAAGTGTTGCTGAAGACCGCAATTTTCGATTCCAAGACGTTCTCAACAATGGAGAGCGGTATATCGATGATTACCAACGTTTTATGACCGAAATTGGAAGCAGTTGGTCTTGACAACATTTGGTTCCAACAAGACGGGGCTACGTGCCATACAGCAAATGCAACAAATAAATTAGAAAAGTTTGGAGATTCGATTATTTAAAAAAATTGTGATATTGAATGGCCTCCAAGAAGTTGTGATTTAACACCATTAGATTATTTCTTGTGGGGTTAGTTGAAGTCATTAGTCTTTCGAAATTAAGTCAATATAGAACGTGCCATTCATGACATACAACGACTTAATTTAGTGGAATAAGTGCTCGAAAATTGGGTTCATCGAATTCGTTCCTGCAGAAGAAGTGGTCGAGGTCATTTGAATGACGTTTTATTTAGAAGTTAATTGTATCGATTGTAGTTCACATTAAATAAAAATCTTTTGAATTTTCCTAACAGAAAGTGTGTGTTTTTTTTTCGTAAAGAAATCATATCACTCTTATTGGAAAACCTTTTATAAAAAATGATTTTCGGTTTTTCGTTGCTTGAAGACTGTTCTTTCGCAATTGACTCTACTTTCGATCAAAATTAAGTTCTGTGACATGGCCGATTATTAGAATTTATCAATTCGTATTCATTCAGTAACAGGCCAAACCTGTCGGAGTTCCGGGCAATGCGGCAACACATGAATGATATACAAAATCACGATCTTCTGACAATTTCAAATTGGGGTTATGCTAATAGGGGGTCGATTTTAAAGCACATAAGGCCCAATGTGCTAGGCTTTCGGATAGACGTATAACCGGACATGTTGCTCTTGATGTTCTTGGCATCAAAATTCATTGTGATGTTCGATGGAATCATCACATATTTCATGTCTCAAAAGAAGTATTCGCCTCTTTCTTGGCAAAAGAATTGCGCCACGGTTTTTTTAAGACGGTATAAGACATTCTTCACACCATCTGATCTCCTTAATATTTATACCATCTTTATCTGACCAAAAATGAAATACAACTAGCATGTTTGGGGCGATGCTTCCAAGTCTGTTTTGAATTAATCGATCGACAGTTGGGTAGCCAACTCTATTGACTCACTGGAGTATCGACGCAATGTAATGTTGTATTTTAATGTTGTATTCCTACAACAACGGAATGTGTTCTAATGGAATCACGAAACTTGTTCCCGAAACCCTTTACTTTTCTTTTACAACACGCTCTGGTCGATATACCAGTGAACCGCACTACGCACTAAAGACAAAATTCTTACTTTAGCCGAAGTGTTCATCGCCATGTCGATTAAACTCCCCGCAGAGGACTTTCCCGTCACCCAGCGCCAGCGCTACCGATTTTTGCACCTGGTGCAGTTTTCAAAAATGCCGCCCTAAAAAAAAAAACATTCATTTGCCGTAAATAATCCGTTTCCACATCACCCAAGAGGTAGGATATGCAATGCATTTTTTTAACGAGGTATCCCACGTAGGCATAGTCCTCAAAAATATAAAAAATAAATAAATATTGCTATCGTACCAATCCAGCGTACGAATTTCAATAACAAAAAATTAATAAAATATTTGAATAAATAAAAAGCACAAAAATTCAAGCGTGCAATTCTAAATTTAAAAAAATATATTAAATAATTAATTAAATTTAATTTTCCGAGCTTTGATTTTAGCAAAATCGTCTATCAAGTCACTATAATCTAAGTTGCTCAGAAATTCACTTTCTATAGATGTTCTAGCTAAATCTACTAGTCTTTCTTGTCCTATTGCACTACGTAAATAATTCTTAATAATTTTTAATTTAGAAAAGCTACGTTCCCCGGAAGCTACAGTTACTGGTATTGTCAATAAAATTCTAATAGCTACAACTAGATTTGGTAATATCGGGTCTAATTTCTTTTCAAATATAAAATTTAATGATTCTATAGGGCTTAATGTTCCTGAAACTATACTTTGGAATATTTTAATTTCATCCAATAAATCTAATCCTACTATATCAGAATTTGAATGGAAACTTAAATGCTTTTCAAGGGAAAGACAATTATTTAAAAGATCAGAAGCATTTAATGAAACCACAGAAATATTATGCAAAAATTTGAAAATATTATTGTGTTCCGAAATTTGGTCAAATCTTTCGCTAACAGATTGAATTGCCTGATCAAGGATTTGAAAATAAAATTCAACTTTAAACTTTAAATTAAGAGATGCCATAAAAATCGTCAAAATGTATGGGGCTATGAACAAAAAATCGTCAATCGTCATTATGGTATCATTTTTTATATTTTTCCTTTAACATAAAAGAGAATCTTATGTTATTTTATTTTGGTGAGAAATTTGTATGAAGAAAGAGAAATTTATATTTTTATATCATCGATATTGAAAAATTCTTTATGAACAGTAAAAATTTGCTGTGCTTGAGGGGTTTTTTTTCATATAAGAAACGGAAGGGTTGTTATCGATATTTTTCTTTTCTATATTACCTTTGAACAGTGTTCAAATTCTGTGCAATGACAAAAAATGTTATATTTTTCCTTTTTAAAATATTTTTTTACACAGTGAAAAAAATATTTTTGCAGAATTTCGGTATTAAATTTAAAAATAAAAAATTTAAATTTATTTTTATTAATTAGATTTTGGCGCCCTCCAATTTAAGCGCCCCGTCAAACTGTTCATACTGTTCCATAGAAGCGCCGGCCCTGCCGTCACCTTCAGGCTGTTAAAGTTCATATCAATTCTATACAAATACTACTCCCTTTATCCTCCTTCCCAAAACCTGTTTTCAAAGTTCCGGCACAATGTACTGCATTTACTAGAGGTCATCCCCTAAGTGCTGGTCCTATTTAAGAAAAAAAAAATTAACTCCGACAATTTTATTTATTTGGCCTAAATAAGGTACACTCTAACTTAAGCTACGTTCACATATATCAAATATTTGTCCAAAAAACGTAACCACTAGTTTTGCTTGGGGATAGTTTCATTTAAATTGGTTTTTATATTTCAAAATAAAATTAATTATTCTACTAAAAAGTATTTTTATACAGATTTTAAAAATTGCGAACCCATAATTAAAAAATATAGGAAATAAAAGAAACAAATTATTAGTTTCTTTGTTGGTTACGTTTTTTTTTTTCAACAAATATTTGATAAATGTAAACGCAGCCTTAGTTGGGTCATGCGTTCATTAGAAAATCTTTAAAATAATATTTTTCTATTACCAAATTACATTGAAAACATGCATTTAAATAAACCAAAAACAACAATAGTTTTTTATTTTAGTATTTTTATAAAAATCTTAACCCAAATATATTCCATCCTTTGCTTAACAAAAACGGACATAGAACCTAAAACCATTCTCTTCACATTAATCTTTAACAGTTTTAAAACAAGAAAACTAAACAACAACAAAAAAAAAGAGCCAACAACTTAAACTTTGCGGAATTTCCTCTCATAGCATGCATAGCATGCATGCAAGCAAACATACATACATACAAACAGTGTAGAAGAATCTAAATGTAATATGTAATAACAAAAACAAAAGTACATGAAGAAGCATGGTTAAAAGCATCTGTTGCTTGCATGGTTTGGTAAAAGTATTTTACATACAACATTTTAACAAAAAAAAAAAAAAAAAACAACAACAAATTTTAATGCACAAGCGTATTTATTTTCTAAACTTATAATACAATTTTTCAACAATATAAAGTTTTATGGCAGCAGCAGCCAGCGATCAGCAAGAAGAGAAATTAAAAAATTACAATAATTCTAAAAATTTATAAAAATTAATTCATTACATAAATAATGCACTACAGCAGTTGCTTATTTACATAACCGTCTTATATACTTAATAAAGTTTATATTTATTATTATCTCTCTCCCTTTGCCTGTGTTTGCCGATCACTTGTTTTTATTTTAAAGTAGTTAATAGTGATGTTACGAATACTCGTATTCGTATTCGACTATTCGACTATTCGCCTGTTTTAAGATATTCGTATTCGTATTCGTATTCTCCAAAATCAAGCGAATATTTTTCGAATAATTTTCCCATACATTTTCCAAAAAAAAATCATACAAAAGTTTAAAAAAAGTACATAAAATGTAAAAAAATATATTAATTTTTATTAAAAAAGCCCATTGTATTTCAAGCAAAGTTATAACCTTCTTAAAAAACAAACAAAAATATATATAAATTATAATTTAAGTATTAATAAAATTAAAAATGCTTTCGCAGCAGTGAATTGAACAAAGTACATCATCTATCGGCAATAAATTGGAATATACTCGTATAATTTAAATGCATGATATTTAAAGAAACTCGGTGAGATGTTTTGATTCTGTTTATATGTAAATGTATAAGGGTGGGAAGCTACAGGAATCAAACTAATACTTTTTATATATGAAATTCCACTGACACAGGTGGATGCGCCTTCTGCAAAAATATGTTCGCTAAACAGCACGGAATTATTAATTAAAAACCCAAACAGAGTAAGAAAAACGAAATCTGAAAGTATGTAAATAAAATAATTAAAAAATGTTATGTAGAGGTTTTCAAATTCGGCATCTTAAAGCAATAATAATGTTATATCACTAAATTTTTTTTTTTCATTTATAGTTACTAACGCAAAGGCAGGGATTTTTTCCAATTAAATTTGAAATATAAACCTCAAAAGAAATATTCGTATTCGTATTCGTATTCGGCGAATACTGTTTTAAATATTCGTATTCGTATTCGCGAATACTAAAAATTGATATTCGTAACATCACTAGTAGTTAAAATGGTGTGTGTTTTATAGCTTTTTTTATTCTCTTGGAAAATACAGGTCTGCATAATATATTTGCATATATGTATGTGAAAACTTCCTGTTTAACATTTTCACTTAAAATAATTTCAAATGAAATAGAAAAAAACTCATCTGTAAATCTTAACACAAGAAATTATCCCTATACATAATAATTTAATAAATAAAACAAATATTTTAAAGACACCACAAAACTACTTGCATGACCAAAAAATAAGACATGCATTGCCATGTTTCACTTGATCTATAAGTATAATGTTGCATAAAAAAGATGTCTGCTATACTTTTAAAGTCGTAGGATCATGATCCATATCTCAAGACAACCTCCATGTCCATTTGAATAATTCTCAAATTCTTTTCACTGTCAATACAAAATATCAACAGTGTTATTGCTACAATATTTCAAATTTCTTCCTATAATAGTTTTCAAAATACACTCAAAATAGATATATCCTCTTGGTGGGAGGTGCCACAACCACATATCCAATTTCTTTATTCTTTTCGTGAACATATTTCGTTATAAAAGTTTCGAATTTCATCCGGTTCAAAATATTTTTTTTTTATAAATGGAAGCTGCCACGCCCACGTATTTTATTTTGACTATTATTTTGTCTTTGTGGTAGGTGTCACACAAAAATGTCCACTATAAGGTTTCTTACTGCATAAGCTGCAAAAGTATTTCAAAATAATATTTTTTCGAAAATAGGCGGTGTCATGCCCTCTTATTTAATTCTGACGGTTATTTCCTCTTTAAAGTAGGCGCCACACCCAGATAACCTCTACAGGGTTTCTTCCTGAAGCAGCTGCAAAAGCATTTAATAATAATTATTTTTTCTTTATAAGAAGTGCCACGCCCCCTAATTTTATTCTGACTATTATTTCCTATTTCCAGTTTGTGGTGGGCGCACACACCAAAATGCCCACTGAAGCAGCTACAAAAGCTTATAAAATAATTTCTATTTTCGTAAATTTGAGGCGCCATGCCCACTTATTTAATTTTGACTATTTATTTTAAATTAATGAAAAAATCACTGAAGTAGCTCACAACTCATATAAATAAATAATAAAAAATGAGGATGTGCCACGCCCACTTGTGAAACACTTAATACTTTTTGTTTAAAATCAATTTTAAAAGCGTAACACGTGGGAAATTTTAAATTTTGTTTGCATACATAAATATTATACACAGAAATAAATATTTAATTTTTTTTCAATTAACCCTTTAATTAAAAATATAAAAATAAATAAATATAAAATAAAAATATAAAATATATAAAAAATTTTATTAAATATTTAATTTATTTCATTAAATTTTTAATTGTAATAAATAATTTTAGTTAATAAATATATACAAATTTAATTGATACTATTAATTTGTTTACTAGTGCAAATTTAATTAAATTTTTAATTGATATCACACATATTTTAATTGAAATCAATTTTTATTTTTTTCTGTGTAATATCAAAAGTTACATGAACTTAAGGGAAGTGGCCCGCCTAGTTGTACACTGTTGTTCCCTCCTCGTCTTTCAGTAAAATACTAGGATGGTTTTATTAAGGCAGGTTCGCGATTTTAGAAGTCCATAGCTTTCAAACAGACAAACCTACAAACCGAAAAACATTCACTTGTTTATATGGGCATTTACACAAAAAAGTCTACATTTTAACCCCCGCTCATCTCCTAGAAAAAAAGTTTTTTTTGCAAAACAAAATTTATATTTTATTTCCTGTTTTTGTTTTGTATTTTAAGGTACACCGTATTAAGCTGTACATTATATACAAATTGAAAAGATCGCACAACATTGCTTTAAAATTAAGGTTATTAATGCCTTTGTGTCGAACGGGAAAGAAAAGTAGACTTTTCTGTGGAAATTTCCATCAATGAATATTTAATTTTTTTTTAATATTTTATATTATTATTACGAATAAACCTAATTATTAATTGAACTATAACAATGTATAAATGAGAAATTATTATCATTAGGCTTAAGTTCAGTTTTATTGAATTAATGAAAATTCAAATTACTAAGAGTTATTTTATGTTTTGAAAAATATTATTATTATTATTATATCCAATCAGTTTTAGCAGAACGTATCAGTATACCGATTTCAAGGCCGCTACACCTCTCATCAGCGTTCAATTGTCCATCTTTACAATGTTCGTAAAGTGGATACTAATTGCGAAAGAAGATCAACTATTTAACCAAGTTTTCAACAGAAATAGAATACGAGAATTTTTATAATTCCTTTTTATTTCATTTCTACATATTGAAACCATTTTTGGTTAGTAAGAAATTCCCCATATCTGAGTCTTAAGAAGTGTACTCGAATTAAATGTTACATTTTCATAATTGTGTTGAAAACTAAAAATCTCTTTTATTGCCCCCAGGAAAAATTGTTTTTTGTCTACCACATTTGCATTTGCATTTGTTGCTACATATGCTCTGCTCAGATTTCTAAAATCCGAATTATGTTTTAACAGTAAAAATACCTTTTATAGGCGAGACTTATTTTTCCATTTTTTTTTCTTCTTTTAACTCACAAAAATATTCATTTCGAAACAGGCACCAGAGACTTTGGCTTATAATTTAGTCAGAAAAAAAAATTCCTTCAACAGTTAGACGTAGTTGTAAAATAATATAAAACAATAAAAACAACAACAACAGAAAAGTTTAAACTAAAACTATTACAAAGTTTGACCCAAATTTGCCATAAAATTCTTTAACAATTCAAATTTAGTTTTTATTTCAACAGATATTTTTTTTTTTTTTGGCTTTTTGTTCTTGTAACAATTTCTACACAATCTTAAATAAATGCAGAAAAAAAAATTTTAAAGAATATCTGGACCACTTGCTGCACAAAAATGTTACTTACCGAAAGAGTAGGGGAAATCAAACCAAACCAAACTAAACTAAAACGAACCTTGTAAAACTGTAATGTAATCTAAACACCGAGTTAAAGAGGAAAAAGAAAAGGCAGCAGGCATGCAGGCAGGCAAACTTTAAGCCACAATACGACGACACATAAGAACACGAAAAGAAGGAAACCAAATAACAAAAACAAACAAAAAAAATAGCAAAACATCTAACAAAATCAAAGTTGCATATTGTAAATGAAACGTAAAACTCTTAAGTATGAATGTCTAACCATCATCCGTCCGTGGCTGCGTGTGTGTGTGTGCGTGTATGTCAACGTTGTGTTGCATGAATGCATGTTGCATAAAACTACAAGCATATGAAATAAATACACATTTATACATGCTTTACTCTCTATTGTACCATATTTGGGGTACAATCTGCTGCTGTTGCTGCAAATATCCAAGTGTGTTTAAAATGCCATAGATTTTTTGTTACTTCTTCTTTTTTTGTTTCATCCACAAGTTTTAATTTTATTTTTGCTGTTGCCGTTGCTGTTGGTATTCTGCTAACAACTAAAGCTTACAGTACACGGCATGTCAAAATCCACATTCGCATGTGGCTCTGACGTAATTTTGACGTCACCATGAAGCTAAATTGGCAACATGTCGTGTACTTCCACTTTTTGTGACACTCACATGCAGCACACATTGATATGTGTGCCACATGTTCCTTTGTAGAGACATGCAAACATGCGTATTTTTGCCATGTCGTGTACTAGCTTGGTACATTTGAATTTTGACATTTGTAATATTTTTACATGCGCATGTAGCAGTCCCAAACATGTGGCAGCAAACATTTTTGACACAACATTTTTCAATAGTATGTAGCCAATGGCACTCTTGCCAATGTTGATTTTCTCCAACAAAATGTGGTAGGAATTTAATGACGAAAAAATTTTTTTATTATTATTAATCACACGATGACTGAGATTCATGATAATTTTTTGGGTTTGCGTGCGGGGTAGAGATAAAAGAAGGGTAGAAAAATTATCATATTTTCTCTTTTCTATGCAATTATTTGTATTTATCTTTGATTTGGGGTTTTTCTTTTATTAATTAATATCTTAATTAACAGCTTAATTAGTTTGAGTTTTTGTTATTATTTCTCGTTCTTGTTCTAAACCATGCAAAAGATACTTTCAAAGCTAAGATGTAAAAATTCATGTATAAATAGTAAATTTATTCAATAATTAATAAAACAACTGTGATCGCCAATTGTTGCGTTGTTTTTGTGTCAGTGCAGTATTATTTAATTTTTTTCACCATTTTAGTGTTCATGGGAATTATTTCACGATAAAAGTGAATTTATTTTACTTTTTATCAGATGTTGTTTTATTTCTTCTTTCTCTTCGACATTTTATAAATTTGACTTCACACAAAATTTTAAAAATTAAACAAGCGCCATAAACATATGACTGTTGTACATGTTAATATGAAAAATGTGTACATATGTTACATGCTGTGTACTGACAATACATATGTAGCCAATCAAAAGTTCACACATATGCTGCCATTGCAAATGTTTACGCTTCGGCTACATTTGTCACATATAAATTTTGGGACAAAACAACATTTCATGTACTACCAAAATTTTGAAGCATGTATACACTTCTGCATGTTTAGTAAATGTAAACAAAATGCTGCAAATTCTCGTGACGTCAGAGCTACATGCGAATGTGGCTTTTTACATGCCGTGTACTGTAGGCTTAAAACTATCTTACATGTATGTTGGCACACTCAAAATGCATTCATTCTACCACTCACTCATTTCTGTGTGATTGAGTGTGGCTGTGTGTGTAAAGACGTTATGCAGAATTTTTGTTTTACCTTTCAAAAATTAAGTGAACAAAATAGGAAGGTGGTTTGAGAATTGTAAGCGTAGAAAAAAAGCCAGAGTCTTTATGAACATTATATTGTACATGGCTTGGTACGTATTTATCAGCAAAGGAGAAAAATGGGTTGTAGCGTGGTCAAACTGCCACTATAACCAACATCACGTAGTGATTGTTTAAAACCAACATTGCCGCATACACATACCGTCCGCAAATACACAGCGTGTCAAATTGCATTGACAAACTACAGCCAAAATGTTTTGTGTGTCGGTCACTTGTCACCCATTAGTTTGATCAATATAAACATTACAAAATATTTGTTACGCACATGTATCCGCTGGTTAATTTTTATCAATTAATGTTGGGACTCACGCCGCATGTCCACCGTGGGAAACTAGAGGGAATGTTTTGTTTTATTTAATTATACATCTTTTCTTTTCCCTCTTATGTTAAGGTATCACTAAGAATTATTTTCTTAGTTAGTATATAAGACAATATATTTTAGTTTAAGAATACAATTAATAATAAATCACGCTTAGGAGCTACAAGTTAGCTCTAAGTAGAGGTGTTCCTAAGAGTGCACCTAATAAAACAAAACTAAAATAAATTGTTTAATAATTTAATCCATTACAGGGTTCTGCAATCAATCCTATAAGACCAAGACAAAAGTGAAGAAATAAAATCCTCAAAACTTCATACGATCTGGAACCGATGGTCGTCATTTTATAGCACAATTGTATAGAGAGCTATTTGCATATACACCCGATTTACATGATGACTTTTGAGACGTCGCTTTTTCGACGTCTTTTTGCTTGTTGGTGAGCGGTGTATTGAAGAAAGAGGGCTAAACAAAAAGTCTTGATTTGTGTTTTTCAAGACTTTTCTTCCATTTCTCTTTGTTACTTTTCATTATTTTTCTTACTTTTGTTATTTATCTTTGTTACTTACATTATTTCAAAACAAAATGTGAAAAAAGACATGAAACTAAAAGACATCGTCTGAACACACAAATATTTTGGTAGCAACTTCAAAAGGGAATTCAGTAAAAACGACGTCGCACAAGTCATCATGTGAATTGGGTGATAGTCTTGGAATCTTTCGTTCAGTTATCGATGAGATCAGTGTAGCCAGTAAATATTGCCTCAGGTTCCCAATTTGAGGTGCATCCCCTCACCTGGCTATACTGTAAATGGGCTCCATAAAAAATGGCCCCAAAAATATTTATTGTTGTTTGCAATGTAAAAAATTCCAAAAATCCCAAGTTTCGTATCAAAACCTACAACACAAACTTTGTGACCATTTTCAATTGTTTAAAAAGAAAAATTGGTCTCAAACAGCAGACACAGTTTGCTACACAACTGTTGCTAGGCAATCTGCTGAACGCTTTGATTACTGAGGGATGAGCGAACATGTTGTGTAAGGGCTCACTGTTTTAGGTAGCAAAGAAATTCATCAAATTACGATATTTAAGTTAAGTTTGACTTTTGAATCGAATTTCATAATATATATTTTAATTTAAATTCAGAAATAAATATTATAAAATCTTTTTACAAAATAAAATTCAATAATTTTAATTGAAGAGTCAAATTTTTTTATATTTTTGACAAAAAAAGAGCAGACCGGTTAGAAAAATTAATCAAATTAAAAGCTGCTGCATCTAAACTGTTTAGTAGCAGGTTTTTCTGCTGAACGCGCCAATTGTGTTGTTGTTTTTAATACAAAAGTTTGGGACCATTTTTCATGAAGCCTGTGCATGTCCATCACCTACTTCCCTGATACTAATAAACATTAGTACAACTACAATTTGAGTTGTTACGAGCTGTGATCTAAACGTTATACCTATAAAAAAACTTGAGTTGCCTTTAAATTTCTTATCTCGTAACATCTAAAACTTTAATGGCCACAGTTGGTTACAAAGAGAGATTCACTTTTGCTCTCTGCCCCACACGAGTGATTTTAGACAACAAAACAACTCTTTGAGCTTGGACAATATATTGTCTAGCATTGGCTGGTTTTATGTTAACTATTTTAAGTATAAAATATAAATACTTCGTATTTGCTCCATTTTATTATTTAAGATTAGAATCAATAAAAAAGAAACATAAAAAAATATCTAATATAGTCAGAAAGTATGGCAACTCTTAGCTTCAGGAAAACTTTAAAAAACTGATGCAGATTTAGATACAAGCAACTTACAACTATGCTAGAATCTTGACTAGAAATTTTCTTGTAGCCATATTGAGATCCGCTCACGAATGCATGTCGCGGCAGGCAGAAAAGTTGTTTGTATCCTATACCGAATTCGGCCACAAACATTTGATGATATCGTATTTTTTAATAGTTAATTTTATATAATTTCTTTCCAAGTAGAGACATAGTGGAAGCAATCTTTTGTTATTTTTTTCAATAACTTTAAATGTGGGCGTGGCATTTTCCATACAGAATCCCTTTTTATATGTTGATATTTTTGGAACTAATGCTGCTTAAAACTTAATATTTTATACGCGTTACTTTTGGCACATTGACTAAAAAATTTTTTTTTTAAAATTGGAGTAGTGGGGGCGTGGCATATCTTATACAGGAAAGTTTTCATTTAATGATTTTTATTGAACTAAAGCAGCTAAAAAAGTTTTCACAATGTTGTTTTAATAAAAAGTGTGAAAGAAAGAGCATGTAGGCGTGACATCTCCCACCTTCATATATCGAGATATCTTGAAAATTAATTATTTAAATAATTTGAGATTTTGTAGCAGTTTATTCATTTTGAACATTATTTTAACGAACAAAATAATATAGCAGAAATGAATGAGAGGGCGTGGCACCGCCTATATGGGGCAAAAAAATTATTTTGATTACTTTTTCGAACGAATTTAATAAGAAACTTGAAACTTAGTATAAGTAATGGTTTTTATAATGAGTTTTGTGTTAGAAAAGAACGTATAGATTTAATATGTGGGTGTGGCACTTCCCCAAAAATATAAATATATATTTTGTGATTATTTAAAAACTTATATGAAGGTTAGTTTAAGTTAGGAAGGGTAGTGTGAAATACACATCCATTCGGAGACCCAATTGGATCCATTGTGATTCCCTTCATTTATAATTTATTGACTAATTAGTCTCCTTACTGTCCAAGGAGAAACAAAGAGCCGTTATCATCCATCGTTCAGCGATTTAATTCCCATGATAAAGCCCCTGATATCCTCAAGTTTGCACTTCGCGATATCACTAATGCTTTCATGGAAACGTCTGCTCAGCCATTTTTGCATTGCAGCCGTGGCCAATGACAGATGATATGCTCTATAGTTTCTGGCTCCTCTTCACCCCCACACATCCTACAGAAATCCGGAGTGCCATTTTCCCATATGCTGATCTCCGCTCTAACCGAGCAATGGCCAGTCAAGGCGCCTACTAAGACTCTCAAAATCTTTCTATTCATACCCAGCAGTAGATCAGATTTACCTGAGTCTAGTTCTGTCCATATGGACCTCGAGACTCTACAATCTTCTTTATTCCTCCAGGAATGGTTAGTTCTGCTAATTACCCAATTACTGAGTTCCCTATAGTAGTGACCGATTGGAGGTTTAACCGACCTGTCACTAACTACCACATCTAATGCTTTTTATAATGAATTTTGTGTTAGAAAACAGCGTATAGATTTAATATATCGGTGTGGCACTTCCCCAAAAATATAAATATTTATTTTGTGATTATTTAAAAATTTATATGAAGAGAAGGAGAGAATTTTTTAGCGATAAATGCGTTGTCACTGAAAAAATATTCTGAATTGATCAAGTGGGCGTGGACGTGACACTTTTCATATGAAGCATATATTTTTTTGAAGTCGTTGTCAGATTTAACAACAATGGACCGACATAGCTGAGATTTTAACATCGTGTTACTTATCAACACGGTAAATGGAAAAAAGGAAAAATGACCCGTTAGAAAAACGCAAAGACGTGTCAGAAGTGACAGATACATCAGATTACCGGGATGCATGTTTGGAAAGTCCTTGTCTGTTAGAAAATTTCATTTACTTTTTTTAAGCCAAAAAAGATTTATTGCATTTTCAAAAGTTTCTCAAGTTTTTAAAGAAGGATTCTCCCTGTATAGCGATAATTTTTTTAACCACCCTCCTATATTTTATGATCCACACAGCTGTATGTACATTCTACTCACAATTTGTTATCAACTTTTAATACGATTTTATTTTTGTTTGTTTGTTTTTATTAAAAATTATTTATTTGTTCGTTGCTAAAGTTTCAGTTTGAATAATTTTTTATTTCATCACAATTTTATTTTTGAAAATTTTCGATAATGGAATCTTATTTTTAAGCAAATACCAAAAGGTAGCTGCTTGCTTTTCTACCTGATAAAACTTGTTGTAAAGTTTTTTTTTTTTTTATTGAAGAATAAAATACTTTAGAAATTATTTTATTCATAATTTTATTAGGACACCACCAAAGGAGAAGCTTTTAACAAATCATTGTAAAGAGGATACTTTTTTGATGGGGAAAGTTGGCAAAAATGTTTGGACATACAATTTTATCAAGCTGATATTTTACGAATAAATTTGGAAAATTTTAAGGAAAAATATAAAATTCTAGGAAAAAAATATTTTCTTCTGAGTTGCTACTTTTGTATTTAAGAAGTATTTTATATTTTCTTTTAGAAAAGCGATTTTTTATATTCACAAAAAAAGTTTATGATTCGCAAGAAAATCGAAAAAATTTTTTGTCTAAATACCTTTTTGAAAAAGAAGTTCAAGTTAACGTGCACCGTCATAAATTATTTTTACCATTAAAATTCCAATTTCCAGCTAATTTGCCACAGCAGCAACTTTCTCTCCAGTACACTGGTATTTAGTCAAGGATAGAAAACACTACCAACAACAACAATAATAACAATAACTCTTAGCAATTATCGCATTGGCAAATTTTCTTTGTTGTTATAAACATTTTTATTGTAGTTTTAACCTCATAAATCTTTTTACGCAAAACATTAAAATTTTGTTTCAAGGAAGGAAAGAACATTAGCCTGATTTGTTAAACTTTTTTCTTTTTTTCCTTGTTGTTGTTGCTTTGCCATAAATAAATTTTAATATTATTTTTGCGGTATTGCTTAAGTAAAATTTGTAGTTGTTGTTTGTTCTTTTATTTTATGAATAATCTTGTGTGTACTTAATATTTTTTTCTGTTTTCTATGAAAGGAAAATGCTTGTTGCAAATAGTTATAAACAACATGCTTTTTTCTAAAGTTGCTACTTTCTATTTAACTGCAACAATTTTATTTAAAATTATTTGTTAAAATCTGTTTAGCTTTCTTGGGGTGTAAGCAGCGCTACATTGCAAAAGTATTGGCCCGAAAAATTTGGAATGAGACACCCCCAGAACAATTTAATAGTTTGTGGCAACCTTTTGAACAATTACTTATCTGAAAACTATTTAAAATATAATGAACCGAAATATTTATACAAAAGGTTCTTGTGGCAGTACCTTTTGTATAAATTTCGTAATTATTTAAACCTGTTTAGTACCCAGTGTAAATAATTTTAAATAGTATTTACAAAGTAAAATTTGTTGCCCATATTTCTACAAATTGTCTACAACCATTCAAAATAACTGGATTTACTCATTAAATTTAAGAATTTTTGCAAAGTTACGTTCAATACATCATTATATGAATTTCTTACAATACATCTGTGTATTTATTTCATATATATTTGTTTTTCGTTCCCAGACTTAAAAATATCCTACTTCAGTTTTTTTAAGTAACATTTTAATTATATATAAGAGTTCTGCAAAAGTAACGTTCAATACATCCTTGTTTTATTATTAAATATGTATGTTTTTTCATCCTAAGATATAAACTAAAATCATATTTCACTTCGTTAAGGAACCTTTTAAAAATATATAAGAGCTGTTTAAAGTAACGTTCAATACATTTTCTTATAAATTTCATATATATCTATATGTATATTGGTAGAATTCTGCAAATAGTAACGTTTAATACATCTGTGTATTGATTTCATATATTATATAATTTTTTATCCTAAGTCATTAACCAAAATCATAGTTCACTTTTATTAAATAATATTTAAATTATATACAAGAATTCTCCAAATAGTAACGTTCAATACATCTTTTTATAAATTTAATATATATATATATTTGTTTTTCATACTAAAAGAAAAACCAAAATCATAGTTAAATTCTTTAAATGATGTATAAATTATATGTATATGAGAATTCTTCAAATAGTAACGTTCAATACATCTGTGTATTGATTTCATATATTATATTATTTTTCATACTAAGTCTTAAACCAAAATCATAGTTTACTTTTATTAAATAATATTTAAATTATATACAAGAATTTTGCAAATAGTAACGTTCAATATGTCTTTATATTGATTTCAAATGTGGATTCGTCTCAATTCTTAGACTTAAATCAAAATCTTATTTCAATAGGGAACTTCCCAAAGAGTCACGCCTGATGATCTAAATAAAATGTTCATACTCCTCGGGTTGATTTTTATTATTTTCATCTTCCTTCTTATGCAGTAGTGTTGATGCTACACTTGAAAATAAAAAGTTTAAAAAAAAATATATGGAAAATTGCAAAAATAATGCAACAATAACGCCACCAAAAGCAACAACAACTACATTTTATGGCACAATAAAAATAAAAGTTCACGTATAACATTTATGTGCAGAATTATTAAAAAAGAAAACAACATGGTAGTAAATAAAAAGTGTTAAAAAAAATGAGCAAAAACGAACTAAACGACTCTTTTTCTATTCTTCATCTTGTTGTTTGTGGATAGTAAATTTTGCAACCAAAGACCATTTTATAGAACATAATGGAGTTGCAGCAGCAGCACCAGCTTTGTATAAAAAGGAAAGGCAAATAGAAAGAAAATGGAATCCAGTAGGAATAAAAGCAAAATTGTCTATCTGATCAATATAAGCCCATTGATGAAAATATGGTCAATCTGCATATGAAACAAAAAGTGTAAAAGTGTTTCTTAAGAAATTTTTATTATATTTGCTTTCCTGTTCCTACCGGGTCATTGAACATATTCTCTGTTGTTTGATTTTTTAAAAAAAAATGTGTTATAATTTTTACTAAAATTAAAATCAGCAGCAGCACATAAAAAAAGATTACTGAGATGACCAGACGTTATAACAAGTTGTGGCTGTTAAAATGGTTTTTTGTTTTCAGATTTCTCATAATTTTAATGTAAAATCAATTTATAAAATTTAAAAATATTTGAGAAAAATAAACTTTCTTATTTAGTGTAAAAATTACTCAATTTGCAACAATTTTTTAAGCTATAAAAAAACTAAAGTTTTTTAATCATTTTCAAAAAGGGCAGCTGGGTAGTCAGTCGCTTTCTAAAATGAAAATAAATTTAAAAAAAATCCCCAATCTAGATTTCAATTGTAGTATTTAATCCAATACCAGTAAACACAACAACACAAATCAAACTTACAATTTTGTAAACTTTCATTTCTAAGTGGTCCACTAACTGTTTGTTGTTTTCATACCCCAAAAATAAAAAATCACATTCTCTTGTTAAAACTCAAGTCAAATGCATTGAACTTTAATTTTGACCCTTAATAAATGATCAAAAATGGTAAAATAAATAGTCATAACAACTTTAAAAAGAGCAATAGCAACAGTGTAATTTAAGGTAATGACCGACCAATAACACTTTCCAACAAAAAACTATATAAAACACGATATACCCGGTGTGCTGCGCTACCGATTTTTTCATAAAATAAAACATTTTTTTTTAAGTATAAACTATTGATTCTTAATTATTTTTAAGTCATTATTGTAGACACTTACAAATTTTTTTTTTAACTCTGTAACTTTCTTATATTTCGCGAAAAAATCATAATTCTTGCAAAAAAAAAAAAAAAAAAAAAAAAAAAAAGACTTTAATAAAGGCTGTTTCTTATAGAGGTGTAAAACTTTGAAGTGGAATAAAAATGAAGTTTTTTAAACATAAAATTTACTTTATTTGAAAGATAATGTTCTATGCCTCTATACAAAACACCCTTTACAAAGGGCAATTCAAGGAAAGTCAAAAGGTAGCTGCCAGCAAAACCCTTCAAAAACAAAAAGTTATTGTGAAAATAGGTCTAGTTACAACGGAGTTATGACATGCTCAATAATTCTTTGTATGGGGGCTACCTGATATGCTTTATACCTTTCTCCAGTCCCATTAAAAAAATAAAAATTATTCCTTTTCGAATTTCCCGGCCATCTATTTCTCAAATTTCAAGATGATCGTCGTACCGTTTGGTTTCCTCTAAGGAAAATACAACCAAACTAACAAACATACAAACACAGATTCATTTTTACATATATACTTAGATGTACGAGCATATGTATGTAGAAAAAATCAAGAAATAGAGGCTACATTAAAAATGAAAATATATAATTTAATGTCCGTAGAAACAACAATTGAAAATAAATGGAAAAGCAAAAGAAAAAGAAGCAAAATATACACGATTGATTTATTGGCAAATAAACAACCGATTTGCTTTTTCTTCTCGTATTCCAAATGCTTTCAAATAGCAAAAAGCCAAGAATCAAAATCATTTCATATTCCAGCTTTAATAACCCAGCATTACAAATTTGTTTTTTTTGCACTTCTAAACACCATTGTGCTCATTTTATTTAATATATTTTTCCCTATTTCATTTCAGCTTTATTCGCAGCAGGCAACATCAGGTATGTTCGCAGCTCTAAATCTGAAAAAAATTTAATTTAACAATTCAAACAATACAATAAACATTTGCTGGGTTATTCGGCAAATCATATACCACCAATTAATAGAAAATTCAAGTTTAGTACTATTGAATCAATTTGAAGCATTTATAGCCCGCAAGTAAATTTTCAATATACAACGACAAGAAGAACAACTCGGGTATTAAATTAAAATCAAAATAAGACCCACGGTAGTCCATTAATTGAAATGTTTGACATTAATTGCCAAACTGCTTCTCAAATGGTTCTTCGCCTCATGCACGCTATAAAGGAATGAGGTGGACTAGAGTGAAGTGAAATATAAATAAAAAAAAAAAACTAACAATTGATTTGAAGTTTTGATGGACGACGACCACAATCTTGACGAAAAACGATAATATAGAAACTTACAGGCAAACACACACACACTCACACATAAAAACATACACACACTGAGTAATGAAATCAAATTTTATATAAAAAAAAAATTGTATCAACATCGTTATCATGAGGACGTTGAAAATGATTGAAATAATGATTTTATTTCTGGTGCTGGCTGAGTGTGGGTATGTGTGTGTGAGCAGCAGCTATTTCTTGACAAAATTTTGCTATTCATCACTGGCCGACGTACTTCATCATTATTAATGCTTTTTAATACTCTTCAAACTGAGCAATTATTGATGCATTCATAAAATTTCAAACATTAAACAGGATTTTAATTAAACTGGAAATAACAACAACAACAACAGCAACAGCTAGAACATTAAAAACAACAACTGGCCAGAATTATTAACATTTTAACAGGTTGTAAATGATTTTTATAACCTGTTTATTGCTGTTTTGCTTTTTTTCTATTAAATATCCTGCAGAATATTTCTGATGGCAACAGCAACTAGACCCCACACACAAAACTTAAGAAATTTCTCGGACAACTAAATGAGTTTTATTTATTAAAAATATATTTACACAAGTCTTCTGATATGACGAAAAGGAGAGAGCAAAGTATAATTATGTCGAAATATTTATTATCAGGGCAACCGGAAATAGTCCTAAAAAAATCCAGCTATATGCGCCATAAATATGCGCAATAATATGAAAATATTCCAAAAAAGTATTATGCTCTTTCATTTGTAATCTATCTATGTATGTAAATAATAGGCAAGACCATTTTTTGTGATAAATTTTATGGTCATATAGATCAACCGATTTTGACAAAATTTTATAACATATTAAAAATATTTTTTCACAGAAGTAAACAAGTAATTATGGACTATTTTGGGTGCAATATTTTGGCAGCTTTAAACGTTTAAAGTTGCTAACAAAGCAATTCCTTAAGCTACGTTCACATTTATCAAATATTGTGTTCTTCGATTTTTTAATTTTGAAAAATATGGAGCAAAGAATATGTATTAAATTTTTTGCGTTGAAAATGGAATGAACTGGTCCAAGGTACTTGAAATGTTGACTGTGGCATTCGGCGAATCCATTTTTTTTTTTTTTTTTTTTTAATGAGGATCAGACCTCAGGGGATGACCCCTACGTATGCAGTGCCCTGTGCGGGAACTCAGGAAGAGGGATACGCTAGAGAAGATAGAAAATGTTGAAAATTTCACAGCTCTGCTTTGCGCTTTATGTTAATTTTTAAGGCAGTGTTGAGGCGCCTCCGGTGTTAAGTAGACGCATTACCTTTGTTATTATTTGTTTTACTTCGCCGATGTTTCTGCTAACCGACGAAGGAGGGCGATGCTGTGTACAGTAGCTTGAAACAGCATCATTCGCTGTCCAGTGACCAGTGCTATGCCTTCATAACTTAAATAGTCCGAAAACAATTAATACAAAGTCTCACTAATGTATTATAGAGAAATTAATGATGTTGATTGACTTGCTCTGGCCAGGGTTTAAACCCAGGCCCCAAGTCATTGTTTCCTTAGTAGTCAACGCGCTAACCACTTCAGCAAACACCACCCTTGTCTCAAAAAAAGTTTATAAGTGGTAAAAGCGCTTTACAGAAGTATAGTTTAGTTTAAATATTCGAAAAGTGCTATTATTGTTCGATTCTTGTATTTTGTATGGGGAAATAATTCGATAAAAGTGGTACTGTTAAAAAAAATCAATAAAATTTATAAGAAAAATTTAAAATTCTGTTACTAAAAACTGCCCTACAGATAAGTTAAAGTCCGAAGTTAACAAATAATATGCTATAACAAGAAAAATATGCAAAAACATGCCTTCATATGCAAAAATATGCACTAAAAAAATCATGTGTCTAAAACAAAATGAAAATTTTAAAATTTTTTTGCAAATAAATTCGAACTACTCGTATGAGAAATATGGACAATTTTTAAAAAATTTTGGTAAAATTAATATCATATTTTTTTCTTTTGTTCGAAAAAATTAAAAATTACACTCATTTCAAATGAAAATTTTTAGTGAAAAAAAAACATTTTCAAATAAATCTTACAAATAATCAATATTTTTCAAGATGTCGCGTTAAGGTTTTAGAATTGCATAAATTAATTATTTGATTGTTCCACAATTAAGGGAAATTGATACAATATATGGAACATTTTTGAGAAAACTTTTTGGGAAAATGTTTCATTTTCCAATTTCTGGACACTTCCATCACTGAACAAATAGAGGAATTAAAAGCAAATAAAGAAGAAGATCTTGGTATAGAGGTAAACACAACACTAGCCTCAGTCACATTGAGAACAGTGTTTGAACTGTAAATCATATGGTCCCAGGTTCAATACTGGGGCACCATCACACATTAACAAATTTATTTCCGGAACCGATATTTTATTATAGTTGATTTTTAATACGAATTTTCTCAAGACAAATCGTGAAAGTTCAGTTTAAGATTCAATCCTCCTAAACTTCCGGTGGCTTTGAAAATTCAATTTCACGTACAGACAGAAAGACACACAGACAGACTGACAGACGGACATAGCTCATTTAAGTTCTCTTTACGATTTCAAAAATATATATACACTTTATGTGTTTCATATGAATTTTGAAAAGTTTCACACAGTATGCCTTTAAGTCTTTAACTACTCTTATTGATATTTATTTTGGTGAAGGGTATAGAAACGCTATAACACAATTCAAATCATTTCAACTAAGGACTTGTTCTCTAAAATGAAAAGAATATGTTCTTGCATTTACTCAAATATTAAAGAAGCAACTGAAGGAGTTAATTTAAAATATAAAAAAAAAAAAGAAATGTATTAAACTGTTTTCCTCTTGATTAGCAATTAAATTAAATGTGTAGCCTACACGAACATTAATATTGGCATTTTAAATGGGATTGTTACAAAAATCTTTTTCTGTTTTTGCCCTTTTACCACTCACTTCCACTTCATCTATGACTACTTTATATTCTCGACAACGAAGTTGTAGAAAATATTGATGAAAATGCCACACATTTTCATTGTTTATCTCTAACGAACATCATCATTATGGTCATAATGATCATTATTATTGTTATTGTTACAAATATCATAATGATCATATCATTGTGCTTTTTGATGCATATTAGCTGTGTGGGCCTTTTACGTTAGTGCAGTGTGCCCTATAAAAAGCATCTAGTGTGTCAATTTAATTCTTATAATATTCTTTGCTCTTTAATTATTTTCCTTTCCCCTCCCTATCTCTTTCTATCACTTTCATTTCTTCCCGATTTTTCCTTCAACAAATTTGTTAAGCGCAAAAATCATCGATACCTTAAGAATGTTCTCTGCTGCTGCTATTACTGGCTGCTACTTTTCCATGACTTTGATAATGATGATGATGGCATTAGTGATGTCATTTGAAAATCATTTTACCGGTTGTTTGGTAACAAAAACAAAAAAAAAATGTAAGAATGCCAACTGAAAATGACAAACTAATGTTTAAGACATTTTGCTATAATTAATTGAGTCCTGTCTGCGTTACTGACAGATACGCTTAAACAAACTTCAGTGAACAGAAATACTCGTTTGACGCTTGTAACTGGTTGCATGGTGGGAATCAATATCCATTGATGTTTATGTTAACCTGGGAGGTTGCATTTTTAAAATGATGATTGTTTCCATGGTGTTTTAATGAAGTAAATTCTTAAACAAAATTCTTTTCGATTGCTTCATTAGTAGGATTAATTATTGTTGTATAAGAGGAAATTTTGCGAAAAAGGATAGGTGTTCGTTCGATCAAGTTTTTTCAAAACAATTTTAAAAATAATTTATTTGTTACTGCATCTAAGGTAGAAATATGTAGATATTCTGCTACTACAGAGTGAAAATTAAGTGATTATAAATTTTTGTTTTTAACATTTGCGTATGGAAACTTTAACATAAAATTATTTCCCGAAACAAAAAATTTCTTATCAAATATTTTCAAAGAAATATATTTGATTCTCACGAAAATATTTGAAAGAAATTAATTTCGGGCAAAAAAAAAAAAACGTAATTCAATATCAAAACCCAAGGGAACAGATAACAAAAAAATATAAAAAAAATTATTCAAATCGGTCAATCAGGGGTATAATAAGACATTGCCACCGCTTTAAAAAAAACAAAATTATGGGACCAGGCTTACACCATAGTAAAGGGTGTTTTCTATAAAGTGTCACAACTTTTAGTTGGCATCACTGCTTTATTTGAGCACCCATTTAACAGCTGATAGTTGCTGAATCGACTTACACCAGATCAACGCGTGTAAATTGTTGAAATTTTTAATCAAAATAATTGTTTTTTCGTCAAACTCTTCGTGCAGCGGGCGCTACAATTGATTTACTCAAAGAAACTTTTTATGAAAAAATAATTTCCCGTAATGGCCCAATTAATTGGGTTCCAGATTGCGCCTTCTACGCGCTAACCGTGGTGGCCACATGGCAGAAATCATATTAAAACATTAATTTCATAAAATTTTCTTTTCAATAAAGCCCGTTTCATTGATATTAAAAATATATTTCCTTGTTTTATTATGATTTAAACTTGTGTCACTCTATAGAAAACACCCTTTAGTTGAAAAAATAATTGTGAAAATCGGTTAAAAGTTGAGTTTTTCAAAACACAATATTTTAGGCGAAAAAATTTTTGCCTTTGCGGGGCTAAACTGTTTGCAATCCCGATCAATTTAAAAAAGCATTTAGGAAATCGTCAACAAATACTCGTAGTGTAGTTATTTGATAAACAAAAAATTTTTTTGCGGAGTTTAGGGGGCGTTGGCCACTTCCACCGATTTTCTTAGTATATACAAGCAACCCCCTTCAAAACAAAAATGATTTTTAAAAATTTGTATGAACCATAATGAGAATTATGGAGGATCAACCGTTAAAAAATTAAAATGAATACCTTTTTTTTGTTGAAGTCGGTAAAAAAGTTTTCATCCAAAAATTTACTAGAAAAAATTCTTTTTTATTTCCAAATTTTATTCATTCCTATGATTCCAAATTGAAACAAAGGACCGTAACGAAATTCTTCCATTGGGATCTGCTCGGCGCCAATAGTTTTATCTCATACCAAGTTATTCCTGTTTTCCTAATTTCAGATTTTAGTTGCCTTTTCTAGGTGTTCGCTGGTCTACCTCTTCTTCTGCTGCTACCCAGTCAATTCATCTTTGAAGTCTTCTCCAGATATGGCCAATTCAACTGCATTTTCTCTTTCCAATTTCTATGTGAATTGATGTTTCGCTTTTTCTTTGCCATAGATCTCTTTTAGAAATTATTTTAATAAATACTTGCAGGCATTGTATGTCGCTTGCAGTAGAATTCTAGGACTCACATCCAAATAAAAGTATGGAGCGAACATTTGAGGTGAAAAGGCGGAGTTTAATTTTTATACGTATTTGTTATAACTTCCATATGCATTGTAATCCACCAAATCCTTGTTTTGATCATCTTATGCGTTATGCAATATCATCACGTGAGCCGGATGTGGTGGATATTAAACTTCCTTAGTAGCAAAACGATTGTACGTCCTCGAGCTCTATATTGTTGACACTGAACTTGGAGAAATTATGTGTATTCATACATAGAAGTTAATATGAAGATGCCAGCTAATTTAATCTCATCCAATTTGACTGATATATCGGAAAAGTTATGTGCGAGCTGGCAAATATCATCAGCGTAATAAGGATCCTCCAGTCGGTCATTGACTTTACCTATGTAATGCTTCTTCTAATGCGGGTTGATTACTGCATAATCGCGTCCAATACGATATCGAATAACAGTGGAGACAAAATACATCGATGTCACAACCCAGTATTTACAACGATCGGATTACTTAGCATGCATTTATACAAAACTCGGCTTGTTGAGTTGTCAAACAGAGCTCCGCCTTGCACAGAAGTGTGTGCCAGATTGCCTGATAGTTGATAGTATTAAATGGTTTCCGCGAAGTCGATAACAATTTGATATAATGGTGATCGCCAATCCACCGACTACTTCACTACATGATCCGTATGCTATTTAAATGTGATCGGTGCAAGATCGGTGTGATTTCAAAAGACCTGAAATTTTATAGAGTTACTCCGATAATATAATGCATTATTAGAAGTAAATATTCTAAAAATATAAGTGGGCGTGGCACCTTTCATATAAAGGAACGTTTTATTGGAATGATATTCTTTATGGAACTAATGCTGCAAAAGATTTGAAATTTTGTACGCTTTGTCCCATTTTATATTAAATTTAAAGAAAAGTGTTGAAGTAGTTTTGATATGGACGTGGCTGCTCCACATAATAATTTTTTTTTTTTTTAATTAGCACCAGCACTCAGGGGATGACCGCTTCGTATGCAATGAACTGTGCCGGAACTCAAGAAGAGTGATAGGGTAGAGTAATAGATGTTGAAAATTAAGAAGACTTAACTCTTTCACAACTCTGCTTTGCGCGTTATGTTAATTTTTAAGGCAATTTTGAAGCGCCTCCGGTGTTACGTAGACGCATTAACTTTGTTACGCTGTATTAAGCAGGCATTTTATTAATTGTTTTACTTCGCCGATATTTCTGCTAACCGACGAAGGAGGGGCGATGTTGTGTACATTAGCTTGGAACAGCATCAATCGCTGTCGGAACAGGTTTTTAGTGACCAGTGGCATAGCACTTCATCACTTAAATAGTCCGACAACAATAAATACAATGTCTCACTAATGTACATTAGAGAAATTAATGATGTTAATTGACTGGGTTTGAACCCAGGCCCCAGTCATTGTTTGCTTAACGCGCTACCATTTCAGACAACACCACCCTCAATTTTGAATTATCTAAAAAACTAATGTAGGAAATGACTTGATATTTTTATTAAAATTAATCCGTTAAATTAGTGCATTATTTTAAAAATATGAATTAGAAAAATATGAGTGGGCGTGGCACCATCTACATATAAATAAATAAAATATATATTGAAATATTTCTGAAGCTACGTAATTAATAAACGTTTAATTTTGTGTAAATTTTTTCTACAAAAGAGCATATGGAATGAACATATGTTTGTGGCACCACTCGCGCAGAGAGCAACTATTTATTTTTGAAACATATTCTAAGGCATAACGCATGATTTTATTATTTTATTTTATTATTAGAAATAATTTTAACTATTTAATTTAATATTAAAAAACAAATAGTAAAACCAAAATTAAATTTTCAAGTAGAGCAAAAGACGCCGGGTCCTCCCTCGTCTGCAGATATTAAAAATAACTTTCTACTAGTTAAACTCTATTGCTCTCTCGCTCTCTCGGTCGCTCTCTTTCTTTTTAATTTAACATTTATACAGATAATTTAATTGTCTTAACATTTATAAATCGACCATTAACTTAATTATCAGGTTAAAGAAAAATTATAAAAAAAAAATGTTGTTAATATATTACTGCCACTCTTCCAAGCA
Source organism: Lypha dubia (assembly GCA_947311025.1). Classification (NCBI taxonomy): domain Eukaryota; kingdom Metazoa; phylum Arthropoda; class Insecta; order Diptera; family Tachinidae; genus Lypha; species Lypha dubia. Next base: position 17,058,088 of record OX371263.1, on the reverse strand, counting down.
CCCTTTCACTAAAGCAGGAAAATAACTAACTATACAGGAAAGTAACAATAATTGTATTTAAAACTTAGTTCGATTAAATGCATGTGTGTGTGTGTGTGTGGAAACTTTGCAACAATTTTCCATAATTTCAACATTCCCAGTGGATTTTGTAACCACAATTTGCTTTCTGGAATTGCTGCTGCTGCTTGCTACTGCCGCTGCTGCTGCATGACCGGGATGTGGCATATAGTTGACTAAAACTTTTTCGCGCTAACACAAACTGTAACAATGGCCACATTACGTGTCTGAAAGTTTTGGTTTAGTTTTTATTTTCATTTCATCCATCTTTAGAGTTAAATGATTGTTCGTTAGCATTTAATTACAATATACGAGGATGTTATACTTATATGAGAAAGGATTTCGAAAACAAACAAATTGTATGCCACAACATCAAAAAGTTTTAGGTACAGACAGTCAAACGTGGTTTTGTTAGATGGTACTTTTCTGTGTAGCTGTGTGTATGTGTTCCAACACAAGTGATGGGAATCGGAATTGAAAGAAGTATAATGGAAAATTATGTATGCCATCTTACTCTTCTGCCACTTGTGGTTTATAACAGGTTTATTTTACAATTTTATTTATTTAAACAAAATTTAATTTGAAGCGAAATAAAACAGAGAAACATTCGAAGTTAATGAAAAAAGTGTGACCCTATTTCGCAACGTATGTATATAATTAATAAGTAAGAAGATTTTTTGTGATGGACTTTATGGCCACATTATTCAACCGATTTGGACAAAACTTATACGAAATTAAAAATATTTATTCAAAGAAGTGAACAATATATATTGGGCTAATATGGGTGCAATATTTTGGAAGCTATGAGCGTTTAAAGTTACTACTATCACATGCACTTGTATTATACATGGATTTTATTTAAAGAAACTAAACATGCATTTCATTTTTTCCACTGGTTATGCAAAGAAAGTAACAAAACATAAAATATTTCATACCAAGGACTTCGATGCACAGTGGGATATTTTGCACAAAAAAAAATGGGAAAAAATTACAGTTTATAATGGGGCAGTCTGAATTCTATAACATTGAAAGAGCTGCTATTGAGCATAACTTTGCAGTTTCGATTTAATATTTTAGCCGGGGTGGAGCTACCAGACCTTAAAATGAGCCACCTCCTGTTTATGAAAACTTAAAAACCTATCCCAATCTGCTATTTTTGATGTGCTAAAAAAAGAGGTTTTGCAATTAAGATTTTTTTTACAAAATTATTCGTTTCCACTTTCACCGTTTTTCTCTCATTTAATTTAGAGGACATCTATTTTGTCATACGACTGTAATTATTTTATTTTAGGTTTACAACAAAAAAAGCTGTAGAAAATTGGTTACTCCTGAATAATTCATAAAAATTTGCAATTCTGTTTATATTTTTTCTTTTAAATTAGAAAATGTTGCAATGATTAAATAAAACAATTTTTATAAATTATTTTTAATTCATGACTTAAGCTCACATTTATTAAATATTTATTGAGAAAACATAACCACTAGTTTTGCTTAGGAATAGTGTCATTTAACTTGGTTTTTATATTGAAAAATAAAATTAATTATTCTACAAAATAAGTAATTTTATACAGCTCGTAAAAAATTACTTTTTTATTGCAAGAAATTATGATATTAGTTCGTATGTGAAGTAGCGGTTAGAGTGTCGATCAACTAAACCGAAGTAGTTCGGCTGGAGTACTAACAGTCTCGGATTTTTTTTAAAAAGATTTCAACACCGCTCATGCCAAAGAATACATCATAACTAATGTAAGGAAGCATGCCCGGACGTTCCAGCGCTATGATGGCATCATAAGCTTCGTTGTAGCAAAATTGGACGGTTTAGAAGAAGAGAGTACACAAAAATGAATTATATAAAAACTTTACTCTTAGCAACGGCAGATGGTGCACGATGACAAAATTTTTTACAAAATTTTAGGATAAAAACAGAACTCGTTTTTTAGTAAACTTTTTCTTATAAATTATGAAAAATTTCCTGAGAAAGTCGATATTTGTATTTTCTAACACCAAAACGGAATACGACAACCACTTTGAGCTTAAATTATTGCTATCTTAATTAAAATTGAAAGACCCTAACTCGTTTATTTTTATATATCCTGTTATTGTTTATATCGATATTTTATGAGGATTTGAAAAAATAATGAGTTGTATCCTTTATATGTATATTAGGGCAACGTTATGTAAACATTCCCAAATTTTAGGGAATTTTTAATTTTTAGTTTAAAAAAGTTTTAAAATTTCAATAATTGCTAGTCAAAAGTCCACATTTTGTTCGAAAAATAACACTTGAAGAGCAGCTAACAGTGAACAGATTTATATGTTTTTTTTTTTTTTTTTTATTCATGTGAAGAACGAAAAGATTTCGTCAAGTTTATTTTACAAAGAAAATATAAAGTGGTACCTTGAGAAACTGTTAAAAAAAAATATATAACCATGAATTAGTTTTTGTGTTGCTAAGAATTGTCTTGAAAGCAGTTCACTCATCTTTGGTGTATGATGGTTGTTTGTTTGTTTGTTTGTTTGTTTGTTTGGCTGGCTAAACGTGATAAACTAAAAAAATCTAGTATTTTCATATAGAGTTTTCTTATGCAGTTTAGTTTTGCATTTAGATGCATCTGTTCGATTGGCGTATATCCAAGAAGTTCTTTTACTTTGTTTGAAAAAATGTTTTTTTCGCTGTTAGCCTGGTTTGAGGTAAATAAAACAACAACCTGCTGTCATTGTTTCGTGGTTTTTCTTGTTTTTTTTTGTTGTTTTTGATAATGTTGTTCATGAATTTTCTACTTTGCTGGATTTCTAGGCAACCAGCCAGCCAGCATTATTATTAAGTTTGTCGGTGATCACATTCTTTTGCAATAGAATGAATAACAACAGCAGAAAAGATTTAGAAAAAAAAAATCCAAAGCTTGGCTGGATGGAGTCTTGAGAGGACGATAGAGCAGTTATTTCTGTTGCTTTTTTTTTTTACTGCTTTACTGCTAAACACTATTCTTAAGCACACAGGTGTGTTTCTCACGATTTGTCATTTAGAGCTTTTGCACGATATTCTTTATTGTGTTTTTTTTTTCTAGTGCTTTACTTTTCTGTAAAGTTGCAGAGATGACTTTAATAGTATCAACAGTAAAGTTATTTTTAAAATTTTAACAAGTTTCTTTTACTGCAAATTTATCATGAATTCTGAATTTATTTTTTGTTAAGTTTTCGTTTCTATTTTAAAATTCTTTTAATTAATTTTAAAATTTTTGTTTTGTATTCCGTGTTTATTTTTTTTTTGCTTTGGAATCAAAATATATTTTTCTTATAAGAAATTTTAATTATTCTACTTTGAAGTTTTGGTTAATTAATTTCAAGTGCTGATTAGACAAACAATTTTTCTAGATAATTAATCAATGACAAATAAAATTGTCTTGTACATATATTTTTTTCCTTTGTAAGAACAACACTTTGATGTGTACACGAGCACAAAAAAAAAAAGTTTCTCAAGGGATGATTTATTTACAGAAATTTTTAAATCTTTAACTTAAACAACGAAATTAATTTAATCTGCAGTTGTCGTAAAGAAAAACCCTTATATTTTTTCGTGTTTTCTGTTAATTGTAAAAACAAATTTTTTGCGTTAGAAGAGGCAGTTTTTGCTTTCAGTCAATGTCAGTGTCAGTCCAATTGATTTTTTATAGCTAATCGATGTGAATGATACCGCGTGCATGCAGAAAAGCTTTAGCCATAAAGCTGTGATGACTACAGACACACCAAAGACCCTTCCTATTCAGGTTCATCCGAAAAAATTCACTGCTTGATTGTTCTTTGGTCTCTGGTGTATTGTGATGTATTCTTGTTTCCTTTACAGTAAAAAAAATTGCACAAAAATTTGTTGGGACTGTGACTCAGGATCAACTTTATTCCTTGATTTTCTCCCTGGAGCATATACATATTTATATATTTACAAAAACTATTTGTGGAAGTTGACACGCCCATTTATCCAATCCATACGCTCTTTTCTGGAAAGCTTTATAAAAATATTCAAGTTTCCAACTTAATGAACTCCAAAAATAGTCCAATATTGTATTGTGGATTATATCTAGATGATGCCACGCCCATTCAAAATATTCCTACTATTTGTCTTAGAATAATACACTAAATCAAAAGATTAACGCCAAAAAAATTCATGTTATTTTCTTTATTATTTTCCAAGTTATAAAAAAAGTATTATTTGAGAGGTGCCACGCCCACTTGACTTCACTTCTTTATACTTAGACTCTAAAGCCAATATAAAAAGGTCACTGTGCACGGAATTTTCAGTTTTTTGTAGCATTTTCTTCATATTTATCATTTAATAAAAGATTTATTTATATGGGAAGTGCCACGCCTACTAATTTTTTTCTAGACAAATGTACTATATCAATGAAGAAATTCTTAAAAAAATTCCTTTTTTAATAGTTCCAAAATTATATTGTGGGAGGTGCCACGCCCCCTAGTAACTTTTTTATTCATTTGTTTGAAAATCAATATACAATAAGCCATTCTGCATTAAATTCATAAATTTCTTCATTTTTAAAGTTGTTTTGTATGGAAAATGAGCCCACTTTTAGGAATTATTTAAATTAATAGTGAAGAGTGAGTAGATATATAAAAAAATGTGAATAAAATTAGCTCACGAAATGCAGCAGAAGTTAGGAAATTTGTATTCTCGGTGTACAAAAGTTGGTAGAAAAAAAAAATTATATCTAAATTATCCTGATATTTTCCCAAACTACATAGATTCTTCTATTATCCGCATATTTTGTTTAAGCAATATTTATTTACTGCCTATGAATACCAACATCACCTACAAATAGTAATCGATTCCAAAAAATTTTTTATTATTTACATTCATTACATACAAATTGTTATTAGATCTATATATGAGCATTTTCAGTAAACAATACCACGAATTAAATATGATTGACAGTCATCATTTGAAACAATTACAGTAAATCAGTACTTGGTTTTAATAACAATAAAACTGAATCATAATAAAGACTATTGCTGCTTATTTGATCCATAAACAGCAGACAATTGCAAATAAAACTCATTGGTGAGATGATGATCAGGGAAACCGCAAATATGCAAGTGCATATTTTGTTTCTGAGCGATTTATGTAGACACAAATAAAATTTGTACACCTTTTAAACATTTTTAAGAATTTTGCCGTACATTTTTTAGTGCATATTTTTTGCATATCTAACTTTTCTAACTATTATTTTGTATATTTTTAACCGCACTCTTTATATAGAGCATTTCTAAGTTTTTATGGCATTTGAGCAAATATGCAAATGCATATTTTTTTTCTGAGCGAATTATATAGACACAAATAAAATGTTTATACCTTTTAAACCTTTTGAAGAATTTTGTTATAGATTTTTTAGTGCATATTTTTGCATATCTAGCTTTTCTTAGTATAATTTTTGTATATTTTTAACAGAACTGCTTATGTAGCGCATACTTTAGTTTTTTCCACTGATAATATCTTACTTTTGCAAGAGGGTAATAAACAATTGCGAAACTATGTATTTAATATTTTTCTTTTTTCATTTAGGGGCTGTGCACATATTACGTAACGCTGATTTCAGAGATTTTGTAAACCCCCCCCCCCTCGTTACGCTTTCTACTAATTTTTCAGTACAAAATATCCAATCCCTAACAAATCTTTAACCCCCCCTCCCCCTGGAGCGTTTCGGAATATGTGCATAGCCACTTACAATTTTTTTTTTAAACTGCATATTATGAAGATATATTTTTTTTAACTTGATTGCCCACTTTTTCAAAAAAAAAGAGCAGGAGACCAAGATTAAAAATCGAGTACTTTTTTAAGGGCTAAAAACGTTAGAAATTGGGGGGGGGGGGAAGGGGCGTAAAATATTATAAAGCTGGTACTTTTTGTTGTTTTTTACAATTTATTTCTTGAATTTACATACAGTGCAGAAAAAAATCTTTGAGAAGAAAATGAGAAAAACGCTGGTACTTTTCGCACTTATATACTTATGGGAAAAATTGGTTCTTTTTATTAACAATGTTTTACAGTTTTTTTATAAATTAATATGTATAATTTCTTGGAGGCGAAAATTAGAAAAAAAGTGGTTGGTTTGGTACTTTATTCTTAAGAAATTCTTCTTATAGGGTTTGAAGAAATTTGGAAGATGAATAGCATATGGCCCGCATTAAAATATAGGGGAAATTTAATGGGATAAAAAAGGCAAACTGGTAGTTTTGGTACTGTCTACTTTTTAAACTAATTTATTTGAATTTTTTATAAAATAATATAATTTCTTGGAGGCGAAAATGAGAAAAAACTGTTACTTTTCACTTTCGGGAAAAATTGGTCCTTTTTATTAACAATGTTTTACAATTTTATTATAAATTAATATGTATACTTTCTTGGTGGCGAAAATGAGAAAAAAACTGGTTGGTTTGGTATTTTTCTACTTTTGGTACTTTTCTAATTTTGGTACTTTATTCTTAAGAAATTCTTATAGTTTTTGACGAAATTTGGTAGATGAATAGCATATGGCCCGCATTTAAATATAGGGAAAATTTAAAGGGATAAAAAAAGAGGCAAACTGGTAGTTTTGATACTGTCTACTTTTTAAACTAATTTATTTTAATTTTTTATAAAAAAATATAATTTCTTGGAGGCGAAAATTGAATAAAACTCGTACTTTTTGTACTTTTTTAATTAAAGTACTTATTTACTTTTGGTACTTCTTCTCTTGCAAAATTCTTTTAACGGATATGGATGAAATTTAGTAGACGGATCTAGATTAAAATGTAGGGCACTTTTAAAGGAACAAAAAGTTGGAAAATTGGTATTTTTGATACTTTTTATTTTGGTACTAACATTTTATAAATTCTTTATAAATAAGTATACTCTCTTGGGATCGAAAATGAGATAAAACTGATACTTTTGGTACTCTTTATTTATGGCAATTTTTCTCTTTCAGAAATTTCCAAATGATTTCGGACGAAACTTGGTGGCTCCGTGGTTGATAGGCAGCAATTCTGGCCTATTAGTCTGGAGGTTGTCGCATCGATTCCGGCCAGAGACCCCGGGTGCTTTTTAAAGACAAAACAATTTGTTCCACAATAAAATACAGAGTGCTTTTTGAGACCTAAAAATTGGACATATTAAAACTTTTGATACATTTTTTTACTATTTTTTTTACATCAATGTAAAGTGTACTTTTAGGGAAGGTAAAATTAGTAGAAGCTGGTACTTTTTGTTTAGTTGTACACTTAATTTTCTACATTAAGATACAGATTAGTTTGTGGGGGCTAAATAAGGATTAGTTGGTTTTTTTGGCACCCCTTTGTTTCTTCGATTTATTTGGCATACAGACAATTAATGCCTTCATTAACAAGTAGCATTAACGAGTCAAGGCTAAAAGTTAATTTATAAATAATTTAAGAGAGTTTAAGTAAAAAATATTAAACTGTTTCTTGTTAAAGTATTTCATCAACACACTTTTTTCAAAAATCCCCCCTTTCTACATAATACGTATGTATGTTTTACTTTAAAGCATAATATTTTTCTTTAAACAACCGACAAATTAGTTAGAGGATTATCTACACATGCCTGTAAACGTTTATTGTGGGTTTAAGTAATCACAGCAGAGCAGACAAACTTTGTAAAACGTACTTGTTACTTACTGACCTGTTGACTGAATTTTCCTTGGGCACACCTACGAAAACTGTCTGCTGAAACGTACAAGTCTCAATAGTCGGCCAATAAAGCAAACTGGTTTTTTTTTTACAACAACTTGTAGTCAGCCGTTAAGCATTTGAACACGTGTTTTGTTTAAGTTAAATGTTGCTGGTCATTTCACTCAAACACAAGTTGTTTAAAAGTTTAAGCACTTGTATTCATTCAATTACTTTAAATTATTTGTTATGTCCGCATTATTATCTATTTACGATTGCAACATGATATTATTTATAGTTTCGATTACTACTACGCATGCGCAGCTGTTTGTTTACACTGTGCAACAAAAAAATGAAAATGTATTTTAAAGAAAAGCCGAATAAACACCATGACTCTGCATTTATTTCAATAGTTGAAATAGCAAATTAGTAAATTTAGTTTTGGTTACACACACACAAACGTTCAGGTTGCCCAAACACGATTATTAGGAAATATTTTTTAGAAGTTTTGAATGATTTTTGAAATTGCATTAATCGCACAGTTTTGGCACATTTTCATTTGTTAAGAATCTCAATAGATTTGGCTTTCAGAAATTTAAGTTTATGTATTTGTGTTGTCCCATTATACTCTGTGTGGCACAGTTTCTTATTTAACCACTCAAAATAGTTTCGATAATTTTAGAGTATTCTATTTGTTGCATCTATTTACTAATACACACACACACTTACATACACACACCCGTATATGCACTAACAGCATTATAATGTGAGCTTGAGTTATTGCAGTATATATTGTTGGTATATCGTTATTTTGTAGCAGCAGCACAACTGCTACAACTGCTACTACTGCTACTAATGCTGCTGTTGCTGTTTATTGAAATGGAATTTTGTCTATAAAACTGTTTGCTTGCATTGCAAAATAATATTTGGTTTAAACTATTGAATTTATTTTTTTCGCTTCCATACAGATACACACATGTTAAAAAAAAAAAACTTGTACCTGCAGTACATTTTCTAGGTAAATAAGAAAATTGCGGAAAAAAGCGGCAACATAAAAACATACAACAAATATATAGAGGTAACAATAAATTTTGTTAAAAAAGATATTTATATGAAAACCTTGTTAGGTGGTTTTTTTTCCTCTTTTTTTTTTTTTTTTGTATTTGTATATGGTGCTACAAACAATTGGTATTTTGATTGAAAATCAATAAAAGAGAATAACGAACACAAGACTATAGAAATATTGCAAACAAAAAGTTTTAACAAGCGCTTTTAAATAAACTTGTTAAAATAAATAAGTCCATTTTATTCCATAAATGGGAAATTAAAAATATATTTTTTTTAACAAAAAAATAATATTAAATTACTTTTATATGCAAATAAACGAAAAATTATTATCATGTTTCCAACAATATTTTTTAAGCAAAAAGATTTTTAAGAGATGATTTTTTTTTATCAATTTTTGCAGTTTTTGTCTGGTTTGTGGCGTTAACAATGATCCGAAAATTTTAATGTTTGGAACTTCTTATAGTAGAATATCCGGACTTTAATAATGAAAGGTCCTAACTTGTTTTTTTTAAGCGCATTTCTTTCTCTTTTTTCTTCAACTTAAAAGGTTACCTATCAAAAGATGATAATTAAATGATTTAAAAAAAAAACACATTTATTTAGGGCCTTTACATTTTAAGATAACGATATGTATAGTTTTGAAAAACATGTTTCTAATGCTTAAAATAGTTTGTGGAAAATATATATTTTTGTTTTCGTTAAATTTTCAATGTTAAGAAGAAATCTTTCTAATGAAAAAATTTCAGCAACAGTTCAACTTGAATTTTTTTTTTTGAAAGTATATAAATTTTATTCGGCTCCATGAAAAATGGCCCCAATGAAAAATGGCCCCAAACTGAAAAATGAAAAATGGCCTCAAACCAAAAATGAAAAATGGCCCCAAAATAGGAAAAATGGTCCCAAACTTTTGTATTGAAAACAACAACACAAACTTTGGGGCAATTTTTCCTTTTTTGGGGCAATTTTTCGTTTTTTTGGGGCAATTTTTCATTTTTTTATTTTTAAATTTGGGGCAATTTTTCCTAAAGTTTGAGGTAATTTTTCATTTTCGAGTTTGGGGCCATTTTTAATTTTTGGTTTGGGGCCACTTTTCATGGAGCCATTTTATTCATTATTTCAAAAAATAATTTATTTGTTTGGGGAGTAGCTAATCTACATGCTATATTTCATTGGTTGCTAATCCATATCATCAGTAGATCTTTAACAGCATGATCGAAAAGTTTTCAAACTCATGTACTTCTTACACACACTCTACCAAGTCTGAAGGGAGAATCGCTAAACTATTCATTTAAAGTCATGCTTACTATTCACTTCTCATAGTCTTGCAGTACTTCTAGTACTCCATTTATAATGAGTTTTTCAATAAGGACTTGACAACTTAAATGAAACGGAAACCACTTGAAATATTTCCAAATCTTTATCATCGACTTGAAATTCAATCAAAACATTTATGAATGAAACTCGACTTCGTCCATGTTTTCCCATTCGGGCCAGAAATATTCGGTAATCATGGCTCGCCATTCACAGCGAAAAAATATGGCCCAATGACGCCGCCGACATGCAAACCGCACCAAACAGTTATTTTTTGTGAATGAAGTGGTGATTCATAAAGCACATGTGGATTTTCACCAGTCCAATAATGCATATTTTGCTTATTGACGAACTCCTTGAGCCAAAAATGAGCTTCGCCACTGCTCTTAAAGTTCCGGTCACCGACTCCGAATTTCGGTAGTACATTTTTATAATTTGCATACGTTGTTCGTTCGTGTACTTTCCCATGATAATAATATTGAGTTTACTGAAAAAAAGGAAAGAAACAGTTAGATGATCAGTGAAATAGTGCCTTCACAAATTAAATTCAAAGTTGTCAAGTACCTATTGGAAAACCCTTTATTTGTTATTATTTTTAGATGATTTCTGTTAGTAACCTCTTAAGTAAACTTTTGTTAACGCAGCAGTAGGTCCAGCAATCAGGGGATGACAATGAATGCAATGAATGGATTGTGCTAGAACTTAGGAAAAGGTGTAGGATGGAGAAGATAATTGTAGAAAAGGCTAAGAAGACTTAATTCTTTTACAGTTCTGCTATTGGCCGTTTTGGTAATTTTCAGAGCAGTGCAGCAGCACCTCTGGTGTTAAATAGACGCATTAACTTTCTTAAGCTGCATGAGCAGACATTTTATTAATTATTTTACTTTGCTGACGTCTCTGCTAATCAACGAAGGAGGCCGCTGTAGTGTAGCCATATGTTAGGTTTCACCCTCCGTCAAAGCTTATAAAGTGGTGGCCCTGAGTCCGTTGAATCAGTTCTTTTGTAATACCCTATAACAGACAGACCATAGTCAATCGGTTAGTCAAACTCCTGTAGGTTCCCTGTGGCCTGGCCGTGTCAAACAATGCAAATCGTATTAAAAAAGGAAGATAGTTTGGCTAGCCCTATGTTTGCTCCACTGTATACGTGTGGCAGAATGCTGGAGCCCAGTGTAGTTATTCGTATTTATGCTATTTAGCGCCGGACATTGACATAGAATATGGAGAACTGTTTTTTCATCCTCCTCATCATAAAAACATAATAATAATACAGTCAGTAGTCGTTGTAACTTAATCTTAGAGGCTGTGGTATCAGCAGTTCCCTATGAGAACTCTTACTAATAGTCCTGTGCGATATTTAACAATATTTCTCGTCCTGTGCAGGCTGTAGTGGGATCAAGTCCACCTGGCTATACAGCAGATATCTTCTTGTTGCAAATTTGTGTGACCTCTGCTACATCATTCACTTGCAGTGACATACAGGAATGCCTGTAACGTGACATATCATCGAGTTTCACAATAATGCGGTCCTTTTTGCAAATTCATCCGCAATATCGTTGCCAGTGCACCGAGTGCCCCGGCACAAAAGTAGTGTTGCTCTTGAATGTCATGCTTTCTTATTTAAAGATTTCCTGCATTCGGTCACCATCAATAATGTACTGCATACACGATTTATAGCAGCTATGCCAGCTTTGTTGTCTTTAAAAAAAGATATCTTCCGATATCTTACAGTACCTATGCCATCTTGCGGATCTATTTATGGCTGAGATTTCGGCTTGCCGGACGTTACAACCATCCTAAAGTTTAATTGAAGCCCTCACATCGAAGTTTTCCACACAGAAACCTTCATTAGTATTGTCGTCTCCTTTAGAGGCATCACTAAACACTCTGATAAGTTCTTTGGAGCCGACGGGAAAATTGCGATGTTTCCTATTGGGAACAACAAATCGAAATAGCCTACTAAAATAAGGTTTCGGTGAAATAATAAAGCGCTTAATGCTGCCTGAGAATCCTAGAAACAATAAGGTCATTTCTCGTCCTTCGGCATTGAGAGCTAGCAGCTTGGTGAGAACACCAACACCGAAAGCCAGTTCAACATGGCTAATATTACTTTCTATGGGGTCAATCTGATTGCTCCTGCTATTAGAGTCGCTGCTAGCCGGAATATTTTATATAGAGACTTCCCACTAGAATACAACCCCATAAAAGAATATAGGCTTGATTATCGCCTCAAAGGTCCTGTTGGTCCCTCTAGGTTCGATTCTTTGGGGCCAACGTGACTGCTCCTTCTATTAAGGTCGCTGCTAGCCGGAATATTTTATATAGAGACTTGCGATGGGAGTCTTTCTCTGTCGCTTCCCACTAGATTACAACCCCATAAAAGAATATGGGCTTAGTTACCGCCTCAAAGGTCCAGTTGGTCGATTATCCTGCTGCGACCAATTGCTCTTTTGCATGTGTAAATAGTCACAAGGGCCTTAGTCGCACTTTATCTAGTGTTCAGGTTCAAAGACAATTTACTATCTAGGATTACAGCCAGATATTTGGGGTTGTCCGAGATTGTCACTGTGGTCCCGTTTAGATTTGGTAGCACAAAATCTTAGACTGTACCTCCTAGTAAACAGCATCAATTCAGTTTTGGCCAAATTGACACCGAGCCCACGCTCAGGAGTGCGAAAAATTATTTTCTTGATTTGATTTCTCTTTGAAAAAGTGTCGTTTGTGACAGAAGGTGAAGATTTTAAACATTTTTAACCAAAAATTTATTTTCCTTTTAAAACATCTTTTCTTACCTTGGTGTTATATTCTAAAAAAAAACTTTGATTATTATCGTCATACTGATGATAATATTGAAAGCATTACGGGGACTTACTGTTTGTAGCATTGTGTGATCGGATCCGCCAGATTATTTGTTTAATTTTTTTTTCTTACATATTTTTAGCTTAAGTTAAGAATTCTTCATTCTACATGGAGAAGAGAATGATTCTGGCAACATGCCTGGTATTAAGAGGCTGTGCATTTGGCAGAATTATGTATTTCGTAGACCGTCGTGAAGGTCCATTAACAGAGCAATCAATTTCAGACGGAAAACGATAATTTTTGTTGAAGAGTTTCTAAGGTTTCAAAAACTTTAGGACCACAACGTTAAGGCAAGTAATACATGAAATAGTAAAATAAACTTTAATTTCCAAATAAAGTTTAACTACATTTTTTTTATAAAGTTTTTACTACGTTTAGTCCTGCAGAGGAAATGTTAAAAAATATTTGCAGATGTAAGAAAAATTGTTGTAGTTTACGTTCGAACAGACTCAATAGCACAAAAAAAAAATCCTTTCTGATTACACGCTTGTTTAATGTTTACTGAAGAATTATAAAGTTTTTTTTTTCGCAAAAGGAAACAAATTTTAAAATTATATATAAACGAACTTTAACAAGTGAAAAGTGAACAAAAGTTATCAAATGTTCAATTTCTTTGTACTTCGTTACACACACAATACAATTACTTAAAACTTAAATTTTGGTCAACAAATCCACCCCTACCCTCCCCTTCGATTGTACTTATCCTTATTTACGAGTAGCAAAAATTCAATTTAACCATTGCAGCAAAAAAAAAAATGGTAAATTTTCTTTTATTTTTTCAAAAAAAAAAGAGCATCAAGTATTGTTTACGGTCTTATTTGCTTTTGATTATATCGAAAGTTGAGTAAATATGCGGGTTTCTTTTGATTTAAATTTTTGAAAAAAAAAAAACATATAAAAAATTGAACACACTTTAGTTGAATTATTTTGCAACAGGGTTGTTAATGGGGTGGGTTTAACTTAAAGTAGCCAGAGATCATCATCATAATCAACAGTATTTTATATGGAACTTTGCCAAACAGATTAAGTATTTACAAATGCTGGCTGGCTGCTGGCTGACTGACCAACTGGCTAGCTGGCATAGACCCTTGTGTTACATTAAACAATTACTTGTAATGAGCGTGAAAACAAATTGCGCATATGTTGTAATTTTTCTTGTTTTTCTTTTTTTAATAGACATTTTTATTTACCGAATAAATTTTGAGCAAACAAAAGTTGTTGAATATAAAAATATATATACATATATATGTATGTATAAAAAGCAAAGGATATTACAACTAAATTTTGAAGGCAGGACTCGCAGCATATTTTTAAAGAGATCTAGAAGATTCAAAATCGAGTTTTTGATTGATTATTATAAAAACTACATGTCTTGGCAAAATTTTCCACTTCTGCGATCAAAAATTACGCTTTTCCTTTAACAAAAAAACAAAGAGACGTTATGACTGTTTATTATATATTATAAAGTTTTTTTTTTTTTTGCGTCACCAGTAAAAATATATTTTTGTTACTTACGACTATTTGCATTTTAGCTAACGATATGTATGCATATATATAAAAGAGAATGTGTGTCTGTTTGTATGTTTGAAAGGTGTGGTTGCATTTAGCCTGTGAAAATATCTTAACGAAATGTTTTACAGAAAATTTGCGATGGCCAAGAATAGAACAATAATGTTTGTTAAATTATTAATATCTTATGTGGGCGTGGCACTTTCTATAAAAATAAACTTTCTATATGATTTATTTTTGTAAGTTAAAACTTAAAATTTTGTGCACTTGGGTTTACAGAAAAAAGATTAAAAATTAGACAAACTGGGTGTGGCTCCGCCCACATAAAATATTTGAAAATATATAGGGAACTTCTGAAGTAAATGACCTGTGATTTTATTGGAGTCACTCATTTAATGTTTTTTTTGTTAATTAGGACCAGCACTCAGGGAATGACCCCGACTTATGCAGTACACTGTGCGGGAACTCAGAAAGAGGGATAGGGTAGAGAAGATAGATATTGAAAATTTAGAAGACTTAACTCTTTCACAACTCTGCTTTGCGCGTTATGTTAATTTTTTTATAGCAGTGTTGAGGCACCTCCCGTGTTAAGTAGACGCATTAACTTTGTTAAGCTGTATTAAGCAGGCATTTCATTAATGGTTTTACTTCGTCGATGTTTCTACTAACCCACGAAGGAGGGCGATGTTGTGTACATTAGCTTGGAACAGCATCAATCACTGTGGGAACAGTGTTTTAATAACCAGTGATATGCCTTCATTACTTTTAAATATTCCGACAACAATTAATACAATGCCACACTAATGCACTTCAGAGAAATTAATGATGTTGATTGACTTGCTTTGGCAAGGGTTTGAACCCAGGTCCCAAGTCATTGTTTGCTTATTACTTCAGCCAACACCACCCACAAAATTTAATTTAATGTATTGTGCTAGCAAAAAATTTATATATGCATAATAAAATGAGTAGGCGTGGCACTTCCTCCTCAGAGCAAGCCTTTCATATGATGATATTTATGCTACTAATGCAGCTATATAATTGAAATTTTGTATACGTGATTCATTGTCTATTCGATTTTAAGTGATAGAGTTAAAGATTTGATAAGTGAGTGTGGCACCTCCCACTAATATTTTTTATATATTGTGCGAATCTATAAATTAAACGACCAGAGATCTTATATGAGTTACTCCATTGATTTAGTGCATTATTTGATAAAATATACATATAAAAATGGGCGTGGTGCTTCCCGTATAAAAGAACATACATACTCGTATAATATATAAGATAGAACTAGTAGAGCAAAAAAACTTGAAATTTTTTACGATTTGCCCTTTTTACATTGTCTTTAATTTAATAATAGGAAATAGTGGTTAAGTGGGCGTGGCTTCTCTCAAACAATAATTATTGTTATATCTTGGAAACTACTGAGGTAAATGACCTAAAAGTTTTTAAAGTAGTTAATCCGTTAATTAAGTGCATTATTCTAGTCAAATAATTAGAAGAAAAAAATTTGTTGGCGTGGACTTTTCCATATAAAGGAACATATAATTTGGAAATAAATATGGAACTGATGCAGCAAAGTACTTTAAATTTTTTGCGCTTTGTCTGTTTTTTATTGGCTTTCAATAAAATTTATAAAGGAGTGGAAAAGTGGGCGTGAGAGCTCTAAAACAATAATTTTGCTTTATCTTGGAAACTAATAAAACAACTACCAGGGTTAATCTTTTGATTTAGTGCATTATTGTAAAAAAATAGTCGGAATATTATAAGTAAGTGTGGCGTCCTGCACCGATAATCTAAAATAATAATTTTTCAACATTAGGCTAATTAGGTTAGAAACCTGAAATTGCTTTGCTTTGCTTTCTAGAAAATAGCCTACGGATTGGACATATGGGCGTGTCATCTTCCACTAACTGAAAATATTTAGTATTAGTTAATATTTAATATAATAATCAGATAAATATTATATATTGTTAACATATTTCAAGCAACAAAGGACAAATTTAATATCTTAACATCTTTTTATAGTTCAATAAAACCAACGTTCAATCTACCAACAATGGTAGAAGCCATTAAACCTCGTCAGTATTCATGTGTAAATCTTTTCACTAACTGCAAGGTGGCTCTGTTGAACGTGATTACATATCCTATTTATACACAGTGTGAATTCAAATAGAATACGAGACTTCTTATTACTAAACTGAGGAAATATTCAGTTTTTGTTCATCTAAGTTTGCTCCAGGAGGAAAGTCAAAAACAATAATTTAAACTAATTATTTTGGAATGGATACAAAATAATTAAAATAATTTTAATTTCAAACTTTTATTTCACATCTCATCACAAAAAGTTTGTGGTATAGCGAAGTAAGTCTCAGCAAGTTTTTATTAAAATTTAAGCACAAATGAATTTAATAATTCACCATAAATAAATACATAAACATGACTTTAGAATTTCCATTACATGTATTGTATGTAATTTAATATCTCTGTTCCAAATTTGTCTGGTCACAACGAACAATAAATAAAAAATTCAAAATTAAAATATTCAAATAATATTGGCATACGTTAAATATATCAGACCTCTATGAGAGCATACAAACATATTTTGGTATGCTTTTGTCAGCATGTTTTTTTTTTGTCCTGACTGTCACTGGCTTTTTGTTTGTTTTTGTGCAACATAATAGAGTTACGTTTTGTTGTTGTTGTTGTTGTTGTCTCTTTTCGAAAGCAAAAACAATCAAATAAAATTCAATCGGTGACGCCGTCTCTCCGGTTGTTGTCTTAAACAGGTGCCACAACAGTTAACTGTTGTTTACCAACTGTTATAATTTTACAGAATTTATTTTTGTTTTGTCTTTTTTTTTTTCAAAAATATTTTTTTGGTAATATGATACTTTCAGTTCTCAACTGCAGGCAGATTTTTTTATCTCAATATCCAACGCAATGTTAATGACAGCAGTAAGTCAGTTAATAACAAATAATATAAAAATGAGAAAAAAAAATATTGTATGTAAATTGTTTAAAAATAAATGGGTTCGTATAAGAATTTTTTGTTACACATACTGAATATAAGAGAATGGATTTGAAAGGCGTAATCAAATGTACACACATAAAAAAATTGCATTTACCACTACACATAAATATCCCAAAAATAAAAGATTTTAAGATACGTGTATTAGAAAAATTATATTAATTTGCAATATATTCTGCTATGCAGCTAAATGGTATCTAGTTCTTATAATTCCTTAGGTTAAATGTTTTATTTTAATAAATAATATTGTAAGAAACCAATTCAGCTGTTTTAATAAATACTTTCTTACATATTTGCAATTTCGCTGAGGCTCTTCTCGTAAATATTATATAAAAATGCTATTCAGCTAGTTGAATATGTTTTATAATTAAAATTGCATACTTTCTATTGCCTGAATTAAGACTTTGCAAAGAAAACTTTTCGTAAGTAAATGGCGTATTAGATACGAACAGTATTTGAGCAATCTAAATAGGTATTTTTCTTAAATTAATATATACATATATTTATTTTAGTAAATACGTAATGCATTTAAAAAAATGAAAAATTCAGAGAACATTTCTAATAAAAATTATATATATTAAAGCATATGTATATTTTTGAATATAAAACGCCTTAACTAAATCACTTCAGCTAGCTGAATTCTTTACCTTTTGAAAAAATATTTGGTGAAATTATTTTTGTATCCACAATGACTCTATTCAGCTTGCTGAATAAGAGCTTATTATCTTTTAAGGAACATTGTTTCATAGCTATCTCAGTTTTTGTTACCATTCCTATTTTCCATTACAAATTAGCTTAGAAAAAATCCAATTCAGCTGGCTGAATTCTCTTTCTTTTAAAATTTTATTATCCCAATTTAATTTTCTGTATAGAATTACTCTATTTAGCTAGCTGAACAAAAAAACTACTATTAATTCGGGTATTTAAATTAATATTTTCTTATTTAGATGAGATAGTTACAACTCAAATATACATACATACATATGTGGGGCCTAATGTTGCAAGACTGTTTAATATATTTGACAAAAAAATTCATATGAAAGATACATATTTGATTTACATACATATGTATATTCAGCTAGCTGAATAGGCCTATTTTATTATTTAAAAAAATATTTGGAACTTTACAATATATAATACATTTAAAATGCAATTCAGCAAGCTGAATCCTCTACGTTTTTAATACTTATTGAAATAACTGATTTTATTCAGCTTGCTGAATAAGGGATTATGCGTTTGTTAGAAAAATTGTTATTGGCTCATCTCTATTTGTGTTAATTAAAAATTTTTTTCTCTAAATAAGCATAAAAAGCCAAATTCAGCCAGCTGAATTTTATAGTTTTCGAAATTTGATTCATATAATTTATTTTTCTGCATACAATTACTCCATTCAGCTTGCTGAATACGAAAAAATTGCGTTCGGCATTTTAATTTGTTTAAACATTATTATATTTTGATATAAAATAGTTATAATAATTCTATTCAGCTAGCTGAGTTCTTTCTTTTTTGAAAATTAATTAGCAGATATTGATGTTCAGTACTTAAGAACTATATTCAGCTAGCTGAATATAAAATAATATATTCAAAGTTGTTATTTTTATTACCATTTTGCAAATATATATTTAGTAACATTTGTTTATCCTTTAAAATTACATTTCTGCGTACTTATAATTATTAAAAATAAAGAACTTTCTTATTCAGCAAGCTTTATGGTGATTTTTTACAGTTTCTCGCTTAAAACTTTTCTATAAAAATGATATGATGTGTAAATTTTTATATGCAATACAAACTTAAATGTTTAATTTTAAATTTAGTAAATGAAAAAGTTGCTAAGTCACTAATAAAAATTTCGGTAAAACCAAACATCTATCTACATATCGATCGGTATATTTATAAAATACTTCCCTTATTATATGATAATTTCCCAGTTTGGCACAAAAATTTCTCTAAGTCCTTGTTGAGTCCTTGAAAACTAAAAGCAACGAAAGTTAAGCTTTTAAAACTGCTAAATAAAACATTCAATTAGTAGATATATTTGTAACTATTTAAGAAAAATTAAATAAACAGCAACTAAAAGAGGTCACAGTCATTTCAAAGGATACAGTGATGTGAATTTCATTGATTTTAATTTAAATGTATGAACAAGATATTTGTTAGATAGATGCACTGTTTGCTCGCAATCAAAGACAAATTTTATTCAACTAATTCTACAACATCTTAATTTTCAAAGTAACCACTTTAGGATGCAGCACACACACACATAGAGACATGCATACATAATGAATTAAATAAATATGTATATAAAAAAACGAAGGGTGCTTTTTTATTTTCTCACAATCTCTAACTTTGGGAAAAGTAACCCTTATCTCTTTTCTTAATTTCTTCATGTATTTTTAAAAACCAATCTTTTGTTCACTTTTGTTAGCAACTTCATTAGGTTTTGTTGTACAAATGTTGGCGAAGTGAAAAATACACACATTTCTTTTTTAACCAGATTTTGGTCTATTTTTTTTATCGCAAATATTCATACAGGTTGTATAAAAAAATATAACTAAAACTTTTTGTTTCTATTCTTTTCACCCATGGGGATCATGTCTTTCACATCTGTGATGATTTTCCTTGCTTATTTGCCTCTAAGTGCTTTTTTTTTGTTGGACTTTTTGTGTTGCTTTTTTCTTTTATTCTGAAATTTGTGGGCACTTATGGTTAAGAGGGTAAAATGGGAATAGTATACAACATGGGAAATATGTTAAAAGAAAAGTTTTCTACAACAGTTTTCATCAAAAAAAAAAAAAGAAAATGGCTTGAGGATTAAGAAGTATCCAATAAGTTTGTGATAAATAGTTAAATAATTTTCAATTAATTTCCTGTATAACACAAATGTGACACTTTCGCAACTTATATAAAAAAAATAAATAAAATGTTGTTGTTCATTTGGCCAGTAAAAGAGCATTTGAATCCAAAGAACTGAGTACCGCCACAAATAGCAGAAAAAGTACAAGGACGTGGACAACACTGAAATAATTGGTAAAACTATTAAAATAAAAAACAATATCCTAACAACGCGTAGAAAAAGGCAAAAAATTTAGAGATTTGAAAAGAAAGTGGAACTATGGCGAAAATTCCCACTATCGTCGTTTTTTTAAAACCGTAGTAGGTTACAAATTTTACAAGAAACCACCGAATTTTATTTCAACGATTTAAGGAAGGCAGAAATGTTTTTCACAACAAATACGAAATAGTAAAGGCAGTGTCAACTATAGACACTATAAGCCTACAATAAAAATACTAACAATTTTATCCAACGGTCGACTTAATAGATGTAAATAAAATTTATTTTTTTATTGTTCATATAGAAATCATAAAAAAATCTCTTAAAAAATAGTCATACAACAGCCTCAACTACAATTATTTAATGGTGCATATGCAGGAATAAATTAATTTTAAAAAAATATATATTTTCTGATGAGCAAAATAAAGGGTGTTTTTTATAGAGTGACATAAGTTTAAATCATAATAAAACAAGGAAATATATTTTTAATATCAATGGGCTTTATTGGAAAGAAAATTTTATGAAATTAATGTTTGAATTAGGGATGCAACCGATACCGATATATCGGCGATACTTCTGTTTTTCCGATATATCGATATCGGCGATATTTTACTCTCGATACGCCAATACTTCTTATATTTTTCTTTAGAACAAAATATTCAATTTTCAACTCTTTTTTTTGCATAACAACTATGAGAAATAACATATTAAAAGCAGAACATAAAATCAAAACAGAATACATAATGAAATTGTTTCTTCTATTTTGCTTTGCACCATTGTAATGAAATGTTTTCTCAATGCTAAATCTTGTATGTGTTTGTATGTTTTAAGATTTTTTTCAAGGCGCATTAATTAATACAAGCGGTGGTAATTCTACAAAAATTACAACTTTAAATAACAACTGACATCTCAGCCCCTATGTCAACATGTACAAATTTAGAGGCTACAAAATCAATAAGCAAAGAAACTGCTAAATTGTCTGACGCTATTTTGCTAGTTAACAGTCTTCGAACATTATTAGTAAACATAATACATGAATCAACGGAGATGGAGAGTAGTTCGGAGTCCCAAAAATTTGCGACTAACTTAGCAACAGCTCTGAATGAAAGATTTGAGGGTTTAAAGAATAATGAAACCTATTATTTATCTACAATTCTTGACCCTCGATACAAAGCTCGAATATTTCAACGACAATCGACTTCAATCCTATCGAAAAAACGTCTTATTGACTGTACATTCCGAAAGTGTTCAAGACAAAGTCCTCCCTACACCTCGCAAAAGTTCTGATAAGTCTACGAGAAGTACTCGCCTTTGGATCGTATGTGAAAAAATTATAAGAGAATCCGAGGAGGATGATCCATCCTAAGCTGTGGCTCTGCTAACGAAGAAGTCGAGAGATACCTTAGATCTCCTAATATTCCTAGAGACGCAGACCCTCTTGTCTGGCGCAATGACATATCCTACCCAAACTTAAAGAAAATGGCGCAGAAATACTTAAGTTTTCAAAGGAGTTCTGTCGAGTCTGAGAGACTATTTTCCACTGCAGGTCTCCTTCAAACGGATTTAAGAAATCGTCTATCTCCGCAAATTTTGAAAACACTTTGTTTTTTAAACAAAAATTTTATTAATATCAATTTTAAATATTAATCTTTTGCAATGTTGTTTTTATAATTTTAATTTATTTTTAACATGATCTCAAATTCAATTCTTTTTTTTAAGTCTACTTAATATCAATTTTATATCTTGAGCCAATCTAAACTGAATGAAAATTGAATTGAATTGAAAATTTGAATTTTAGAAACTGAAGTGTATTGAAAATTTTGATGACTTGAATGGCTCATTAATATACACTGTTATTTTGTATAATAGAAGAATTACTCTACTTGAGTTTTGTTAAATTTTACTTGAGCTCAATTTCAACATGCGTATCGGTATCGGAATCGGATCGGCGAAATGGCGTATCGTTACATCCCTAGTTTGAATATGATTACTGCCACGTGGCCGCCCACGTCTGGCGCGTAGAAGGCGCAATGTGGAACACCAATTTTTAGCAACTTTTCGCAGCATTTGCTACCGTACTTCGCCGATAACTTTTCGAATGTTGATTTCCAGGTGTTCAATTTTTGGTGGTTTATCGACGTAGGCAAGTGACTTAACATAGCCCCCAAGAAAATAATCTAATGGGGTTAAATCACACGATCTTGGTGGTCAATTAATTGGGCCATTTAAGTGAAATTATTTTTCATCAAAAGTTTCTTTAGGTAAATCAACTGTGTAGTTTGACGAGTAGAATAATTATTTTGATTAAAAATTTGAACAATTTGCACGCCTTGCTCTGATTTAAGTCGATTTATAATAAAATTTCAAAGCAAACTAAACAAACAGCAACTATCAGGTGTTAAATGGGTGTTCAAATAAAGCAGTGATGCCAACTCAAAGTTGTGCTACTTTGTAAAAAGCACCCTATATATTGCATATACTGATCTCTCTTCTCCTTTGTTCTTCTAACATTCCTACAGTTTTTCCACATTCAAATACAGAAAAAAAATGTCTTATGCATGTTTTTTTTTTGTTTATTTATGTGCCTGAGTAATACGTGTATAACTAGCATGTGCTTTTAGTAACTTTAAACGTTTATAGATTCGAAAATACTGACCACACAATAACACACAATATCTTGTTCACTTTTGTAAATAAATATTTTTAATTTGGTATAAGTTTTGTCAAAATCGGTTGAATAATGTGGCCATAAGGGCCATCACAAAAACTGGCCTTACCTATTTATGATAGATATTTTTAAAATGTTACGTTAACCTGTCATGCACAAAATATAAGGTTTGCCAATAGGGATGATATGATTTTGAAGTGACGTTTCGGCCATTTGTGATTTGTCATTTGTTTTTCATTGTATTCAGTAGTGTTTACAATTTCATCATGGAGAGACAGACGCAAGAACAACGTTTACAAATTATTCAGTTTTATTATCAAAATAATCGTTCTCTAATTGCAACTTTTCGACCGCTTTTACCATTCTATGGTCGTTATAATCGTCCAAGTGTGTGCTCGCCATTCGTCGAATTATTGAAAATTTTGAGCTTACATTTTCTTTACATAATGTTCAAGTGCAAATAAGACAAAGAACTGCTCGAAGTAAACGGCTAACTATTATGTGCTTAAGCTAGCTTATGCAACTGTGCGAATACACACAACCAAATGTTGACAACTATAATGTACTTAAGAACTTTTCGTCTAGTTTCGGCAAATATATGTACTAATCAAAAACGATTTACTTCTTATTTTTCCAAAAAATGATTTTATGTCTACGTCTAAGTATTTTAAAATCATAAAAAAGCAATTTATTTAAATATTTGTTATCTTACAAATGAAATGAAAACATTCACAAATAAAAAAGTACCAAAAAATACAACAGTTTCAACTATTTTCAATAAATAAACGTATAAGCAGCTGTTTGCTTAAACAAGGTACGATTGGTTTCGGTGTTGTTGCTGCAAATGATGCATTAATAATATTAATTTCTTATTTATACGCTATTACAGTTCAAATAATTATTACGTTTATTCGTAATAATAACATAAAATATTAATGCAGCTTGGGCACGAGCTATTCTCTAATAATAGGATTATCACAGTGATGTGAATATCCCAAATATTGAGAGAAAATAATAATACGTTATATTTGCAAAGTAAAATACTTTGAGTATAACAGAATATGAGAGTTTATTGAATATTAGTAGTGACCAATCAGACATGGGGAATTTCGTACTAAGCAAAATTGTTTCAATATGTAAAAATTGAATAAAAATGAATTAAATTAATTCTCGTATTTTCTTTTTGTTGAAAACTTGGTTAAATAGTTGATATTCTTCCCAATTAGTATCCACTTTACGAAAATTGTAAAGATAGACAAATGAATGCTGATGAGAGCTTTAGCGGCCTTGAAATCAGTATACTGATACGTTCTGCTAATCTGATTGCACATGCTAAAGTTTTTCAACACAAAAAAACTCTAGTAATTTGAATTTTCATTAATTCAATAAAACTGAATGTGAGCCTGATAATATTACTTTTCATATGTATAAAAATCAAAATTTTTAAACATTGCGGTAAAATTTTTAAAAATTGATTGAAAAACTGATATGTTTAGTGGCTTTTTGTAAAAAATGATGTTAAAAAAATTTTGATAAAAAAAAAAACAGAAAAAATCCCTGAAATATGCGGTTTAGTCGGATAAATGCACAAATATGCTATAATGAGAATAATATGTAACAAATATGCACTAAAAAATTGCTTTAAAATATTTAAAAAATATTAAAAAAAAATATAAATATTGCAGTTGAATATTTTTGGAATAAATATATGTTTTTAGTTCAAGTTATTTCATAAGAATTATATTTAATATAAAGGTACCTATTAGGGCAGAGGTAGGCCGAAGTTTGCGGTACCTAGTATGCAAACGGCGACAAGAACATTCTAACCTAAAGATTATAATATTGATGAACATACTTACAACAATCAATCAAATCAAGTTGTATGATAATCTGTGATTACCTCTATTAAATTTCAACAGCAATCAAAATATAAAATCATCTACTTTTTCATATACATACTTTAGGTACATATCTCTTTCTCTCTATCTGCAATTCAAAATCAGTAAATGAAATATAATACAAATAAATAATTCAAATATGTTGTATGTTAAGTAAATTTCTTTTTTTTTCTCTAAACAAGATTTCGTTGTCACATTTATTTAATGTATAACATGATTGAAATGAGTACAAACATACATATTTACATACATATATTTGCAAATGATATTGATAAAAATCATTTGTGTATTTAGTATTTGTTGGAAACAATTTTTTTTTGTGTTCAGCTTTCAAAGGAGGAAAAAAAACATTCAATTTTAGCCATAATACTACTAAAGCAACAACATACATACTACATACTTAAATAAACAGTAAAAGAAACGCATGTGAAATGAATGCTATTAAAATAAAGCATTATATACATATATTATAGGCTGTTCCTTCAAATAAATTGGCTGCTGTGAAATTTAATGCAACAATTTTCATTTATTTTTTTTATTCAATATTTTGTCACAAATATTTTTCTTGCCTGAAGTTATCTTATATTCTTTGAATTTCGTTTCAGCAGCATATATAAAAAAAAAACTTAATTTCGCTTTTAGTGGGAGGTGCCACACCCATATGTCCAATCTGTGTGGTCTTTTCTGGATAGCATTACACAAAATAACAAAAGTTTTCGCCATATTCTCGATTTAGATAGAATTGTTTTGCATTCTTTAAGGCTTTAGCGTTTTTTTTTTAATATTATGGCTTTATTGATAATTAATAATTTTTCGCAAGTTGTCGCTTTTTCGCGAAATTTGCAATTCTGCCAAACTTCTTGCCTTTTTTTAATTTTTTTTTGTTTTATTTAATTTTTGCTTTTTAAAAATATTGCAATTTATAGAGATTTTTCGCTTTTCTCGCAGCAGTAAGCAACATAATTTTTTTAAAGTTTTTATCAGCCAGCATCAGTAGTAGTTTTAGAGAATCACGAGGCATGTCGAACAAAGCATCCAAATAATATCAATCGTAAAAATCGTATTGAAGCATTTTTTCTAAAGGTAGATATTTTTATTTGACTCTGTTTGTTCTCACAAAAATTTTGTAAGATCTAATAATTGTTTTCCCAAAATAAATCAAAATATTTTCCTTTTATAGTAGTCACACTTTGTTCACATTAGACACATTTTTGTTTGGCAGCAAATAATTTTGTTTGCCATTACACAGCTGTTTTGCTGTAAGCCTCTAATAAATATTTTATGGTAAGACTACGATTAGCTTAAGCTTAGATCCCTCTATCGGCACAATGTATTATTTGTCAATCAAAATTGCATTATTTCTCAAATAATTCTGGCATTATTACGAATGCAGTGTGGTGCAATTATATCCTTATATTTCAATTACTTGACTAATAAGGCATAGTTCATCATCTTTATTTCAGGGAGCCGGCGAAAATCGGCACATTGTGCCGATAGTGTGATCTAGTCTTAAATTTGAGCTAAAATTATGACTAGAATGTACTAAAATTTTTATAAATTGTTGTAAAATTATGAGGCTTATATTTGCTGGAAATTTTGTTTCATTCGCTGAAAAGACATGGATACCACCCATATATCCTTTTTATCAAGAAGTACATTTTAGCTGCATTTATTACTACAATGAATTAATAATTAATAAATAGTTATATAAAATTATGCGTCTTATGTTTGCTGCAAATTTTGTTTCATTCTGTGCGTGAACAGCACTACCTCCCATATGTCCTTTTCTTCGAAAACAAAATTTAAGATACATTTAGAATAATAATGCACTAAAAATTTATGAATGTTTTTGAAATTATACGTCTTATATCTCCTGCAAAGTTTGTTTCGTTCGTTGCAAGGATATGTTGAACTTCCATATATCCTTTTTCATAAAAACTTAATTGTAGGTACATTTATGATTAGAATGAAATAAAAACTAATATTTTTTTTTAATTGTTTGACCTGCCCACCCTGTAGTGTTATCAAAAATCGGAGATGATGAATTCTACTTTCAAATCCTTTTGTTAGCTTTACAAAACTGTATATGACATAAATATTTTAATTACTTAATTTTGCCAATGATAGAAATGTTTGTTTGGAGTAGCGACCATCAAAATTTAAAATTAATAATACATGCATTGGCAGCTGCCCCGTGCAATTTTGTGCAATTTTCATTATTTTTCTTAGTTCTTAGCTGCATTAATTCAATAAATATCATTAAACAGAAATTTCCTTTGTGTAAGAAGTACCACGACCACTTGTTTTTTTTTTTTAAATTAGGACCAGCACTCAGGGGATGACCCCTTCGTATGGAGTGCATTGTACCATGAGGGATAGGGTAGAGAAGATAGATGTTGAAAATTTTGCAGGCTTAACTCTTTTACAACTCTGCTTTGCTCGTTATGTTAATTTTTATAGCAGCGTTGAGGCGCCTCCGGTGTTAAGTAGACGCATTAATTTTTTTAAGCTGTATTAGCAGACATTTTATTAATTGTTTTAATTCGCCGACCGACGAAGGAGGGCGATATTCTGTACATTAGCTTGGAACAGCATCAATAGCTGTCGGAACAGTTTTTTAGTGACCAGTTCTATGCCTTCATCACTTAAGTAGTCCGACAACAATTACGAGTAATACAATGTCTCACTAATGTACATTAGAGAAATTAATGATGTTGATTGACTTGCTCTAACCCGGGTTTGAACCCAGACCCCAAATCATTGTTTGCTTAGTAGTCAACGCGCTAACCAGTTCAACCAGCACCACCTTCAAGCACTAAATTAACCTAATTAACTTTTAAAAACTATACAAGATATATAAACATTATTATGTGGGAGGTGCCACACCCACTTGTCCAATTATTATTACTATTTTTGCCACAGGTGATGCGCACTAAATTTCGAGTCTTTAGCCGCATTAATTGTAAAGGGTTTTTTTATAGAGTGTCAAAACTTTGAGTTGGCATCACTGCTTTATTTGAGCACCCATTTAACAGGTGATATTTGCTTTTTGTTAATTTTGCTTTGAAATTTAATTGTGAATCGACTTAAATCAGAGCAACGCGTGCAAATTGTTCAAATTTTTAATCAAAATAATTGATCTACTCGTCAAACTCCACAGTTGATTTACCTAAAGAAACTTTTGATGAAAAAATAATTTCACGTAATGGCCCAATTTATTGGTCATTAAGATTGTGTGATTTAACCCATTGGATTATTTTCTTTGGGGTTATGTTAAGTCACTTATCTACGTCAATAAACCACAAACAATTTAATACTTGGAAATCAACATTCGAAAAGTTGACGAAATACGGCCGCAAATGCTACAAAAATTTGTTGAAAATTGGTGTTCTCTATTGCGCCTTCTACGCGCCAACCGTGGCGGCCACATGGCAGACATCATATTTAAACCTTAATTTCATAAAATTTTCTTTCCAATAAAGGCAGTTGCATTGATATTAAAATTATATTTCCTTGTTTTGTTATGATTGAAACTTGTGTAACTCTATAAAAAAAAACCTTTAAATAGATTATCAAGTAAAAAGTTCCTTTATATGGGAAGGGTCACGCCCACAATTTTTTTACATATTACATACTTATTTTTTTTCTATAGAAATCCACTAAATCAACGAAGTTATATCTATGAATGCTTAGGTCAATTAATTTGTTAGTTTCCAAGATATTTATATCAAAATATTTTATGGAAGATGCCACGCCTACTTTTCCAATTACATACAAATACATTTATTCGCATTAAAATGACGGGCAAAATATTTTAATATTTTTTATAGTTTCATTAGTTCCAAAAATATAAACAAATAAATGAATATGAATATTTCAAAAAGTTTGGTTGCGTCAAGCTACAGCTTTTAAACAGGCAAACAGACAAACAGTCTTTCTCATATCGATAGAATAAAGTTTTAATTTCCCTAGAATAATATTTACTTTTCAGGGACACCCTTTTCATATAATATTTCAAATTACTTTTTTATTATTTTACCCAGCTTCACTTAAATCTAATATTTTATGTATGATTGCTTTATTGCAAATTATTACAAGTTGTATTAATGCTACATATTCATATTCGTATATACGAGTATTCTGTTATACAAATAAATAATTTTTATTAAAGACAAGCAAGCAAGCAAGTATGTTATATTGTTTGTTAAGACACAATATACACATAATTTAATTAGAATTGTTTACTTGTATGTAAAGATCTATGAAATAGCATGTATAAATATTTATATCCTTGCGTGACTGTCGGATGTCTTTTATATTAATATTTTGATTATTATTTATTATAAACATCGAAATTAGGTTAATATTTTTAGAACAAAAAGAAATTCTATTAGAAATTTTATACTCGTGTATATTCACATGTGAACTGTAAATATGTTGAAAATATTTTAATTTAACTAAGGTGCTTTTAATCACAGGTTTTTCAAATGCTATTGCGCTTGGTATTCGGATTATTTTTTTTTTAACTCACAAAATTCTATTTTCTTCTAAAACAGCTTTCTGAGTTGTTAAAAGAAAAAAAAAATGATATAACGTTGTTTAACGTATTAAGTTCAACCACATATAATTGCAATAATTGTATGGACTATAGTTCTATTGCCGCAACAATACATTAACAGTATGATGGCACATACTTTCCAATACAATTTAATTTACACAAAAGAAAAAAACACATTTCAAGTGAAATGAAGCTGACTAAATGACAGACAGTGTACAGCAATTCGTATACTACATATATACATACGTATAACATTCTCACACACACTCACACACAATCATTATGTATGTATAACTGTTAGTATTTTGTAGCAAACAAATTGTTATTTGCATATGTCCAAAATCAGATAAAACTATGATTAACGATATTGGAGCATCAGTTTTATACCAACAGAAAACAACGGCAACAAAAATAACAGCTACAACAACAATGTATGATTAAGCCAGCAAGCCAACAACTAAAATACAGCAACAAAAGTTGTTATTTTACTCACTGCTACAGCGCATTGCTGGTAACACAGAAAATTTTTAACAAATACAAAACAAACGGCACACAAAAAAAAAACGGAAAACAAATGTCTTTTATGACAGTCGTCATCAGTTAAAAACACCACTACACTCTATTGATTTACATCTGATAGCCCCACACACATACCAATGATAAAAACTCCTACATGGGCACCCATAAGCAGGGTGCACAAAAACGAAAACAAAAAACTTTAAGTGCCACATAACAAGTGTGTGTTACATTTTTGGTGTTTTAACTGAAATTCAGACAAACAAGTGATAGCAACAGTGTTGGCCAAAACAAAATTTTGAAGAATTTGTGTCTAAATACTTAATAGCATACATTTTCTGTAGAGAAATTCTTGACCACATAAATTTTCTATAATAAGGTTTTTATAGAAAAAATCTTAATAGCATTTCATTTGTAAAAAATCCTAATAGCATTAATTTTTTATATAAAAATATGTTTGGGCAGCTTCGAATTTCTGTGGGGAAGATCTTCTTCTTTGTTATCAATATTGTATTAAATAATTTTTGATAGCATAAGTTTTCCATAGAGAAAATCGTGAACGGATTAATTTTAAATAGAGAAAATCTTTGATAGCACAATTTTTTGTACAGACAAATTTTAATAGCATCTTAGTTTTTCGTAAAAAATAGTTTGAAGGCATACAATTTTTTTTAGAGAAGTTCTGGAATGTTTATAGCATCAACCTTTTATATAAAAATTCTTGCTATCAACAAATTTAAATACGGAAGTTTCCATAGTTTCATTAATATCGCAATTTTGTGATAAAAAACCTGTATAGCATTCATATTCTATAGAAAATATTTTGAAAATTAACAGTTTTTATATGGAAGACTCATATAACATACATATTCTATATTGAAATAGAAAAACTTTAATAGCATTACTTTTTTCTAGAAAATTCCGCATACAATAGCAGACATTTTTTAAGGTAGAAGTTTCCAAAACATTAAACCTTTTTTAGCAAATCTTTATGCATTAATTTTCGATAGCAAAATCGTTGCTAGCACAATTATTTTTATAAACAATCTTGACAACATTAATTTTCTTAAGAAATCAATTCGAAAGATAACATTTTTTATAGGTAAGAATACATATTTTATATAAAAAAAAAATTGTAGTAGCATTTCAGTTCTCTTGGTAAAAGAGAATATATTTTTAATGGATGAAGTTTTGGAAACTATAAATTTTCTATACCAAATGTTTATAGCAAATTTGTTTTATTAAAATATTCACCATAGAAAATTATTGATGGTAGAAAAATTATTGATTCCAAATTTTGTAATAAAAATTTGTTGATATCATTAATTTTCTAAAGAAAAACTGCTGATAGCATAAATATTTTATAAAAACACTTTTGATACCAATAATTATTTTGAAAGAAGTTCACGAAAACGTAAATTTTTGTAGTTAGTATTTATAGCATAAATTTGTTCTTAAAACATAACTGATAGCATATAATTTTAACAGAAAAATGTTTGATATCATAATTTTTTTTATAAAAAATTTTTGATATCATAAATTTGCTTAAAAAAAATTCTTGTAACAAAATAAATATTGCATATATTTTTTTTTAATAAAATGTCATTGATAGATAGCATTAATTTTTTATAGAAGTATAAAATAAGTCTTGAAAGAATTAATTTACTATAAAAATGTTTTAATACGAAATATTTTTAAAGAAAGCTTTTAGTAACATAAATTTTCCACTGATAAAATTTTTATAACATACATTTTTAACAGTAAAATTATTCATAGCATACATTTTCTAAAGAAATACCATTAAAAATTATTAATTTTCTATAGAAAAATTTTAATAGCATACATGATTTTAAAGAAAATTTTTTAGTAGCATTACATTTACTCTAGAAAATTTCGTAATATGATGTTATGCGATTGCATAATTTATGAAGTATGTACATAAATTTGCTAATGAAATTTATTTATTTATAATATTTTTTTGTAGCATTTACAAATTTCTATAAAATTTGTTTTTGGCAATAATTTTTATATACTGTAAAAGTGTTTGCTGTAGCACAACAATAACAACAACCAAAAAGGAAACATATCAAATAATTTGTATCTTTCATTGTACCAACATTTTTGGTGCTTATTTAATGAAATAGTTTTGTTGCTGTATAAAGTGCAGTTTTTGTTTTGATTTTGCTGTAGTTGTTGGTATTAAAGTTGTCTTGCTATATGTGAGTGTATAGCATATACATATACATACATGCATATGCAAATCAATAAAGACTCTTGTTGTCATTTGTACTTGCTGATACTCACTGATGGTGATGCTGTGTCTTCCCTGTTTAAAATATTCAAAATTGTTGGAAAAAATATCTGACAACGGATGTTGTTATCATGATATCAGTGGTCGTTTTATTTTGTTAAACTCATTTGGGGATTTCATTTTATTTTACAAATGCGTTCTTTTTTCTGATGCCCTACACCTGATTTTGAATTAATTTAAGTCATATCATTTTTTGTGAAAAATCATCAGAAATATTTATTGATAGAGAAATTTTTCTCTCATATATAGTGGATACTATAGAATAGTTTTATTAAAGGGAAACTGTCTATTAAAATGATATGCTATCGAAAAGTTATTGATATAAAATTTATGATATCGAAATAATTTCTTTAAACAATTTTTTTATCTATTAAAGTTTCTACGCAAAAAACTTTTTTGGAAAATTTGTTATTAATAAAATAATATCTTATTTCTTATCGATAACACAATATGCTTTTAGAAATATTATCATGATATCAGTGGACGTTTTATTTTGTTAAACTCATTTGGGGATTTCATTTTATGTTACAAATGCGATCTTTTTTCTGATGCCCTACACCTGATTTTGAATAAATTAAAGATATATCCGATTTTGTGAAAAATCATCAGAAATAATTAATAACAGACAAATTTTTCTCTCATGGAGTGGATACATTTATTAAAGGGAAACTTTCTATTTAAATAGTATGATATCGAAAAGTTGTTGATATAAAAGGTTCTACGGAAATTATAAAACTTTTTTGGAAAATTTGTTATCGATAAAATAATATTTTATTTCTTATCGATAACATAAAAGTTTGGAGAAATTTTGCTATCGATAGCATAGTATGCACTTAGCAATATCACTACATCTTAAGTGCTTCGTCAATTGATCCATTGGTCGTTGTCTTAATTTATAAAATTTGTATGATAAATTTGCATACGAGAATTGTAATGTGCATTTCTTTGTATTCTTTTTGCAAATATATTTTTTTATCAGTTATAGCATAGCGCTCTTTGTAGGTTTATGTGACCAACTTGTAACAACGGCGATCATATTTATTTCTGTTGTATATTTTTGAAGTATTCATTTCATTTTGAATACTTAAGTTTTATTGTTAAACATTAATTTAAACATGCTATACTTTGCGAGCTTTAATGTGTGCATGTTTTTTATGTTAAGCTTTCATATTTGTTTCTTTTTTTGTTTATTTATATTTTGTTAATATTTCATTTCTCTGCCACCATGGGATGTCCATCTTTATCTGTGTGGATTTATTATTGATTGCATTTAATTTTCGTTTTATTTGTGTTTTTATTTAAATAATTTTCTTTGTTTTTATAAAACAATTTGTTGCAGCTTTGCGCGACAAACATTTGATTTCTTATGGACTTTATAATGTGACATGTTATGATAGAAATTAAATTTATTGTGCACAATATTAGTCACAGAGAATGCCATTAAAAGTATTTTTTTGTGCTGGTGGTATGCTTTATACATGTGCATGTATGTATGTATGTCTTATTGATTATGATGACATAAAGAAATTTATGGAACTGAGATTAGAAAATACTAGTAATTTGCTTATTAAATGCCATTTGATTTGCGTTATTAATGCGTTGAGAAAGTGCTTTTAAAGAAATTTGCCTTAATTTGTTTATGATTTAATGTTTCTCTTTTATTGAAGGAGTTTGATAGTTTATTTTAATGATAACTTAACTTATTTATGACTGCAGATTTATTGAGGTTTGATATATAAATGTATTTTTCATTAAATAACTTTTTATGATACTGATTTTTACACAAAACATATTGGTTGGATTATTATAAAGTAAAAAAATATATAAAATCATATTTAGAAGATATTTCCAAAATACTTCGTAGCATAAATTTTCCATTAAGAAATCTTAAGAAATAATATAATTTTTATGATTAAAATCCTGGTAACACGAATCTAGGCGCTCGGTAGTTCGCCAGGGCAAGTTCGGCCACACAGTGTGTATATTTACACGAAACCATTCGAGCTGTTTTTACCCCCCTCATAACTTTGCTCCTCTTGATCGTAATATAATGAAACATAAGGTCTCCCCACATAGGTGACCTCACAGGGTAAATTTGAAAGTTCTACCGTAAAAGCTTCCCGAGATATTAAGGTATGAAAAGTCCATATTATAGTACATATTGATTCACTGACTCATCAATATTATTGGGCACTTCCAGTATAGCTAGATCTGTGAAACTCGGTACACAGGTAGGTCTTGGTGATAAATTAACCAAAAAAATCTGAAAACGGGCACTTTCTACCCGGCGGGGGACTAGGGTTCCCCTTCTTTGTTTGGGGCACTTTCAGTATAGCCAGAAACCTTAAATTTCGTGCACAGGTAGGTCGTGAAGAGAAATTAACGAAAATGATTTTTAAACGGGAACTTTTCACCTGGGGGGACTATCATGCCCCTTCTTTGTATGGAGCACTTTCAGTAGCGCTAAAAAGCTTAAATTTGGTACCCAGTGTAGGTCCTGATGATAAATTAACAAAAATTATTTTTAAACGGGCACTTTTTACCTGGGGGACTAGGGTTCCCCTTCTTTGTATGGGACACTTCCAGTATAGCCAGAAAGGTCCTGATAAGAAATTAACAAAAATTATTTTTAAACGGGCACTTTTCATCTGGGGGACTATCATGCCCCTTCGTTGTATGGGGCACTTCCAATACAGCTAGAGAGCTGAAACTCGGTACACAGGTCTTGGTGATAAATTAACGAAAATGATTTTTAAACGGGCACTTTTCATCTGGGGGGACTATCATGCCCCTTCTTTGTATGGGGCACTTCCAGTAGAGCCAGAAACCTTAAATTTCGTGCACAGGTAGGTCGTGAAGAGAAATTAACGAAAATGATTTTTAAACGGGAACTTTTCACCTGGGGGGACTATCATGCCCCTTCTTTGTATGGAGCACTTTCAGTAGCGCTAGAAAGCTTAAATTTGGTACCCAGTGTAGGTCCTGATGATAAATTAACAAAAATTATTTTTAAACGGGCACTTTTTACCTGGGGGACTAGGGTTCCCCTTCTTTGTATGGGACACTTCCAGTATAGCCAGAAAGGTCCTGATAAGAAATTAACAAAAATTATTTTTAAACGGGCACTTTTCATCTGGGGGACTATCATGCCCCTTCGTTGTATGGGGCACTTCCAATACAGCTAGAGAGCTGAAACTCGGTACACAGGTCTTGGTGATAAATTAACGAAAATGATTTTTAAATGAACACTTTTCATCTGTGGCGACTATGGTGCTCCTTCTTTGTATAGGGCACTTCCAGTATAGCTATAAAGCTGAAATTTCGTACACAGGTAGGCCCAGATAAGCAATACATATAAATATTTATACAAAAATAACTAAGAAAAAAGAAACGAGATCTGCACAAAAACACAAATGTGAATATAAGGCCAAGTTCCTTTCCAAAATATTTCGGCCTTAAAAAGTACTGAGATCAAAATAAGGACCAATTTCATGACAGGTACAATTCCATCTCATTTCTAGGCAACCTGTTAGTTTGGCAAAAATTGTTTGCCTTTCTAATATGGAAAAGAATTCTTGGAAAAATATTGCCAAGCTTATAGGTTGCCTAGAAATGAGATGGAATTGTACCTGTCATGAAATCAGTACTTTTTGCGGCCGAAATATTTTGGATAGGAACTTGGCCTTATTTTCACATTTGAGGTTTTGTGCGGTAATCTTTAATAGATGCTTGATAGCATTAGTTTTCCGTAGGAAATTTTTGATAAAACTAAGGTAAATTAAAAAAATTTCTGAGTGCGTAAATTTTTACCAACGAATTTTTATAAAAATTTTGAAAAACTAATATTTTTTTATAAAAATCGTAATAGCATAAATTGTCTATTAAAAATTCATCGAATATAATAATGCTATGGGCAGTTTAGCGGAAAGGTTTTAAAGAAAATGGTACTCAATACATTATTTCTTGATAGCATTAGATTTATTTTGTAAAAAACAATTTGTTTAAAATTTTTTAAAACCAATAATTTTCTATATTAAATATTTGTCATATTTGCTATAAAAAACATAAATAGTAGTTTCAATTTTTTAAAGAAGACCTCATGATAGCATTAATGGCTACGAAAGTATTATAAAAAAATTGTTACAGAAAACAATTTGATAACTAAATTATAAATTAATAGCAAATGCAAAACACTTTTAATACTTGAATTGATTTTGTGGAAAATTTTATAAGTCATTAAAATTTTAAAATTTCTTAATATTCAACTTCTTTAATTGAAAATTGATAATTTTATTCGGAATACGTCCATAAAGCAATGAATTTTTACAGGCAAATTTTAATAGCATATATTTTTTTAAAATCATTTTCGATAATACTTGTCATTAAATTGCGATTGAAATACCTGCGTTTATTTTGATCAATCCTCTGGACGACCAAACGAACGAACGACCATTTATTTGTTTGTCGCCAAATATTATGCATACCATATTTTTCTCTTGGATGAAGTGTACTTAGGTAAAATATGTAAAAATAAGCGAGTGTGTTTGCAGAGCTTAACCCTCTGCTAGATTTTATGGATTGCGGCTGGTTTAAAAAACAAACAAAAAAATATTTTCCCCTTCATGATTAATGACCGCTGGCGATCTTGATAACGTACATGTATTTTATTTCTGTGCGTTTCAGTAACTCATTATGTTGGTTTTATGGCTCGTTTTTATTAGTTAAAATAATTTTATTATAAATTTCATAACACAATTTTATTATCACGAATTTGGAAGGAGAACTTATTTGATTTTCCTTACTTAAAAAAAAAAAAACTTCAAACATTTTAAAGACTTCCCTAAATAAAATAATGATGAAGTGAAAACAAAATCAATATTCCATTAGTTTGATGACTTAAGTGAGTTTTCCTGTTCACATGGCTAATAATTTATTAAAACATTTTTGTAACTTTTAGTTATTCATAATCTAAATTAATAAAAACCACAAAAAACCAAAAGCCCGTATAAATTTGCATAAAATTAACTAATTAAATACATAATCTATTTTAATCGATCATTGAAGATTTACCTGCATATTGTGTCTGAGACACGCTAAAGCGATTTACTTTATCTCAATAAATATTTATAAACTAGAGATGTGAATTTTAAAGTTTTATTTTTGGATTATCGTTACACAAAAATCCAAAAAAAAATGATTTTTTTAAACAATATTTAAATTAAAGATAAACATACCTGCTGTTTATATATAGAAAAAAAACAAATTGAGGTCATTTTACTAGAAGTAAATATGTATATAAATTTAATTTTTTTTCTGTTATTTGTGACTAGAAAGTGTTTCAGAATCAGTTAAGCTGTGCCATAAATTATCACTGGTTATCAGTATGCATTGCTTGCTTTCTAAGAGGATGAAAATTGAATTAATTGGAAAAAATAAAGTTTTTTTAAAAGATATTTACCAGCTTTTACCCCACGTTCAAAAAAAAAAGCACCAAAAGTACCAGTTTCTCCTGGTACTACCTTCAAAAAAGTACACTGTATGTTATTGCAAAAAAAAATCTATATATGTACATTAGTGTGTCCCAAAAAAAAATTTTTTTCGATTTTTATAGGTCCCCCAGCATTTTTTGAAAGCTTATAGGGTAAAGTATTTTTGTGATTTTTTTCAGATTTTTCGGAAGAGGTTTAGAGGTCGCTAAAATCGAATTTAACCAAAAAATCGGGTTTTCTCGACTTTTTTTTGAATTTTGCGCATTACTCGGCCCATTAGCACGATTTTCTTTGTTACGAATTCAATTTTTTTAAAGAAAACTGTTCAAACTTTACTTCTCTGTGCAGATATTATAAGTTTCGGTAATATTTTTGCTCATTTGGGTACCCTTAATGACATTTTTTTGTAAATTTAGCATAAATTTTAAAAATAATGCTTTGTAACTTTTAAAATTTCTATTGAAGTTAAAAAAACTAATGATTCAGTTTAAAATGTGGATAAATTCTGAGTCATTTAAAACAAAAAATATTGAATTTGCTCTTACCGTTCCAAAGTTATACCCTTTTTAAGTTTACACATTAAAACAAATCCGATACATATCTGGCAAACACTACAATATTTTTAATTTCACAAAATGAGTATTTATTATTTTTTAATAGATTTTTGTATATACACAAAATGAGTACAAAACTTAAAAAGGGTATAACTTTGGAACGGTAAGAGCAAATTCAATATTTATTTTTTTAAATGACTCAGAATTTATCCACATTTTAAACTGAATCATTAGTTTTTTTAACTTCAATAGAAATTTTAAAAGTTACAAAGCATTATTTTTAAAATTTATGCTAAATTTACAAAAAAATGTCATAAAGGGTACCCAAATGAGCAAAAATATTACCGAAACTTATAATATCTGCACAGAGAAGTAAAGTTTGAACAGTTTTCTTTAAAAAAATTGACTTAGTAACAACGAAAATCGTGCTAATGGGCCGAGTAATGCGCAAAATTCAAAAAAAGTCGAGAAAACCCGATTTTTTGGTTAAATTCGATTTTAGCGACCTCTAAACCTCTTCCGAAAAATCTGAAAAAAATCACAAAAATACTTTACCCTATAAGCTTTCAAAAAAAGGTGGGGGAACAAGAAAAATTTTTTTTTGGTACACACTAATGTACATGCTGAAATAAATGTAAAATTTTATATAAAATTCTATATATATATAAAAAGTACCGTGTACGTAAAGTACCTGCTTTAACCCCAACCCCTAAAAGTTCACTGTAAGTCATCGTTAATAAATAATAAAAATGCGAAATGTAGAAAAGGTTCAAATTTGTCCCATTGTCACCCTTTAAAAAAGTAACTAATGTTATAATCTGGATCACATGCTAATTTCATTAAAAGCCATGAAAAAAAATGTTTCAAGAGAAAAAGTACCTAAAGCAGAAAAGTAGCTAAAGCAAAACAGTACAAAAAAAAAAAGAACTAACAAAAGTACAATTTTGTTTTCATTTTAAACCTCAGAAAATATGTTAATTTATAAAATATTATTACAAACATGCAAAGTATCAAAACTACCAATTTCTCCCCTTTTTAGCCCTTCATAAAGTATTCTATATTTCAATCTGTGCCTCAAGCTGTCCGTCTACCAAATTTAATTAAAATCCATTAAAAGAACTTCTCAAGACAAAAAGTACCAAAAGTGAAAAAAGTACCATACGAAAAATGCCGTCAGTAAAAGTAGCAGTTATTTTTTTCTCATTTCAGAAGGTATGTTAATATATAATATTTTAGTGCAAAAATAAAAAGAATAAAAATAAA
This sequence comes from Lypha dubia, assembly GCA_947311025.1. NCBI lineage: Eukaryota > Metazoa > Arthropoda > Insecta > Diptera > Tachinidae > Lypha > Lypha dubia. The sequence continues at coordinate 17,018,273 of OX371263.1, read as the reverse complement.
ATTGTCCCTTTTATATTCTTTAAAAAGTACTTTATATTTCATTCATCTAAATCCATTTAGAGAAATTCTGAAAAGAAAAACTACCAAAAGTAAAAAAAAAAACAGAATCGAAAAAAGTACCAATAAAGTACATATTTTTTTTTCTCTTATCAGCCTCCAGCAAATAAATTAATTTAAAAACAAATTATAAAATATTAGTACCAAAACTATCAATTAGTCCACTTTTTTATCCTTGAAAATGTAGTCTATGATTTAATATCAGTCACATGCTATCTACTATATTTCATGCTAACCCATTAAAAGAATTTCTCAAAAGAAAAAGTATCCAAAGTAAACAAGTACCAAGAGTACCATTTTTTCTTACTACACTAGCCAGAAAGTATATTAATTTTTAAAAATTAATAAAACGTTAGAACTAAAATAAAAAGTACCAGAACTAGCAAACTTATGCCATTCACCTCTTAAAAAGTATTAAAACTACAATTTTTCTCATTACAATTGCCAAAAAGTATATTAGTTTTCAAAAATTATTAAAATATTAGTACAACAATTAAAAGTAGCAAAACTACCAAATTTGTCTGTATTTTACCCTTCAAAAAGTACCTTGTATTTTATTCTGGAGCATATGCAAATTTTATCCAAATTCCTTAAATGAGTTTCTTAAGAGAAAAAGTACCGAAAGTAAAAAATAAATACCAAATGTAAAAAAGTAGCAGTAGTACCAGTTTTTTTTTCTCCTTTCAGTCGATAGAAAGTATAGCCATTTATTTAAAATGTATAAAATATTAGTACAAAAATAAAAAGTACCAGAACTACTAAAAATATGAATTTTTCACACCTTAAAAAGGAGCCTATGAGAATTATGTGTATCGAAAAGTTTGATATCATTTATTCTGTGAAAAACAGGATGAGTGAGGAAAAAATGTTTATTATTCGTACTTTTATTAGTTTTGCAGGGTGCCTCATATAAAAATGAGTCATCCTATAAGAGATCGGCTGGTATAATTTAAGTATAATTTAAAATATTTTTCTTTTTTTTTTTAATTAGGATCAGCACTCAGGGGATGACCCCTACATATGCAGTACATTATGCCGGAACTCAGGAAGAGGGATAAGGTAGAGACGTTAGATGTTGAAAATTTAGAAGTCTTAACTCTTTTACAACACTGCTTTGCGCGTTATGTTAATTTTTGTAGCAGTGTTGAGGCGCCTCCTGTGTTAAGTAGACGCATTAACTTTGTTAAGGTGTATTGGCAGACATTTTTTTAATTGTTCTAATTCGCCGATGTCTCTACTAACCGACGATATGATAACTTCTTTCTTGATACAGAAACCTGGTACTGGATGAAACAAACATTTTATAGAAATATTTCCAAATTTATAAATAATAATATTAGTATAGATTTGCTTTAAAATAATGTGATATTGATAATTTTAGTAGCAAGTAAAAGAATTTTACATATTTTTTTAGAAAATGAAACTCATATTTATGAAAAATATTCTTATGTTTTATCAAAAAGCTATTAATTAAGAAGATTTAGTATAAATGATTAAAAGATATTTAAACAAAGAAAAAAATCCTCCACATGCCACAAATAATTTTCTATCAACTTGTAAATGACTTACCGAACCATACAATTTGACTAGTTGTGGAAATCACTAAAGAAGAGCATGGCTGACCAACACACATTCGATAGTTTCATTATTAAAATAGAAAAAGACCCAAATATTTGTGCGTGACTTTTATTAAGGTTTTCAGATATTTCACGCACCCACTAACATACATATGTACACATTTACATACTATAGTTATTGCCTGGGGAAAGTAAAAATAAAGTAATAAAATTAAAACAAAAAAAAACAAAAATTTAATAAAATACACCTTTATAATTTGCATATTAATACACAGAGATAGAGAGTGAGAGTGACAGAGAGAGAGAGAGGCACAGGCAGTTTTCTAATTCTTTGTCTATTAATTAATTAGTTAATTTGTTCAAACAAGTGTATAGCATTTGTCAATATTGTAATAACAGGCCGAGTGTGTGTGGGTGTGTGTGTATTGGATTGTGTATTTATATTTTTTGTTGTGTGAACATGTTTGTGCATGTTTATGTATATATGTACGACTGTAATATAAGGAAAAGCAAACTATCAAAAGTGCCACCTTCTTCTAAAGGAAAAGAAGCTGATAATTTTTATAGTTAAGGGGCCTGTGCTTCCTAAAACATATGACACAGTAGAGCAAAAAAAATATAAAATTTGGTAAAAGAAAATTCAGAAAGGAAAGTGAAGCTGTCACCAAATGGTTCTCAAGATTGGTGTTGCTCCAAGGACTCGCCTGCGTTTCCAATTGTAGGAATTACAAGGGATATGTTACTTTTAACATGGCGCTGTTCATGAAAAGGATCAAAGGATATACTTGAGTATATATATTTTGTTAAACCAACTTTCAAAAATGAGTATGTTATTAATTCGTGTGTATTTTCTTCCATCTTTTTTTCTGTTTGAGCTCGCACATCTTAAATATTACTGAAGCGAATTTTTTTTTTAATTGTATCGCGAATGGGGCAAGTTGTTCCCCTAAAATTTTGATTATTGTAAACCTTCTCCATGAATGGATCGATTTTTATAATTCCGACTTTGTTTAAAAAGGTTTAGTTGTAGCTTGGTCCTATAAAATCAGAGCAAGTTGATCCTTCCCCTGGCCGAATATGTTGAGAAATGCATAAAGCCTTCATTTACACAGTGCAACACGAAAAAATATAACCATATAGAGATACCACTACGTGATAAAAGACCCAAAAAAATGGGACCTGTGTCTCCCAGTTTTGGCCCAAGTCACGCAATTTTTTTATGGGCCCCCAAAAGATTTGGGGCCTCAGTGTAATTTTTGCAAAAAAGCTGATAATATTCTCAGGCTCATATCTTGCAAACCTTTCGGAATTTTATTTTACTCTCTGAGGAAAAGTTGTAGCTCTTGTTATAAAGAACAAAAATTGTAAACATTTAAAATCAAAAAAACTTCATCGTGAAGATCAAACTCGCAAAAAACTTTAAATAATTCGATTTTTTTTTACCTTTTTTCCACTGTTCAGGTCGATAGGTAGCAAACTGTTCAAAATTCAATCGAAGGCAACTTGTCCGCTACCCTAAAATATTGATTATCGAAAAAGTCCACCATTTAAGCAGCGATTTTTATAATTCTTATTTAGTTTAAATGAGTTTTTTTGTAATGTGGTCCCATTAAATCAGGGAAAGTTGATCCTTCTCCCTCCAAAATATGTTGATTTTCACCTAACGCCTTCATTTATTAACCGATTTTTTAAATTTAATTTTGTAGTCGGTGCTGTTTTTTTTTTTGGGGGAAAATCGATTGCAACTTGTCCCCTACCCTAAAATATTGATTATCGAAAAAAGTCCACCATTTAAGCAGCGATTTTTATAATTCTTATTTAGTTTAAATGATTTTTTTTTTGTAATGTGGTCCCATTAAATCAGGGAAAGTTGGTCCTTATCACCCCGATATGTTGATTATCGCCTAACGTGTTTGTTTATTACATTTTTTTCCCTTTCGGACAAATTAATATTTAAAATTTTTAAAAATCGTGGGCAAACTGTATGCCTTCCCCCCTCTCCAACCTTTTATAAGTGATTATCGTTTTGCTGCTGCATTTATGGACCTATTTTCAAATTCTCTTTTTGTTTAACCGAATTCCTTGCTTGCTTTGGTCCCATAAACTTTTCGAGAAAATCGGAGGGCCAGGAAACATTGACTATCGCCTTAGTATTCCATTTATGAACCGATTTCAATATAGTTTTTTTGTCATTTGCTTGTAGTTTGGGACCATATAATGTTTTGGTTAATTAGAGGGGCTTGTTGCTCCTCTCGATATATTGATTATCACGTAACTCCGCCTTCAATGGATCAATTTTGAATAAAGTAGGTTTTATGTTAGCTGCCATTGGAAAAAATATATGTGCTTGGTCGGACGCCTAAAATAATTTTTAATGAAAATTATTTTTTAATTCTGAAAGTAATTTAATCTTCAGCTATAAATAAATTATATCACATTTTAAGCTTTCGATTAAATGCATCGATTAATCAATCAATATGTTTGACTGGCTTTCGGTTTGGTTGTCGGTTTTTTGTCCGCCTGCATTTTTTACATATATATATTGAGTTTTATCAAATCTCCATAGAGTGTATTAATTTAGTGACTTGCGACAAATAATCCCAACAAATACTCCTTAACTTCAAGTACGAGTATGTGTAATTATTAAAAATTCTTTGCCCCATCAAGCTTATCTATCGTCCAATGCTCCCTTTTTTGTATTTGTAGCATATCACTTCAATTAATTCCACAGACAGAGAATAAAAAAAATATTCTACTAATTAGGATTTCATTCTCTATTATTCTTCCCCTGCCGTTTCTAATATCTTCAAATAAAAAAAAAAAACCTAAAACTAATTTGAATAATTAGTTTAATATCTTAATTATGCATCATTCCCAAAAAAAAAACACCGACGACTATAAACACCTTGTTTTATGTACCGGCATACATGATGGTGATTTTCGCTTCCATTTCCAAAAAAGAAAAAAATTCATTTTGAATTTTATTTTCGAGGTTGACTGGCAGGCACGCAGGCTGGCAGGCAGGTTGACCTTTTGTCGTTTATTCTATTCTATTCTATTCTATGCTTTTTTTATTATTGTTATTTATTTTTGGGCTAACAAATTGTGTTCATAAATAAAATAAACGGGTTAAGAAAAACAGACAATAAATAATATTTGTTTGGTATGTTTGACAGTTTTTTTTTTTTGTTGTCTGTTTGTTTGTTGCCCTCTCCAACGTTTGTTTAACTTGAAGACTTGGGGAAGGGTGACAGTTATTGTAATTTGTTAAAGAATTCTTGTGTATTTTCAATGGCACAGTGACGTTACATTTTTGTCTTTATTCTGGGAATAGCATGTGTTATGTAGGTGGTGTTTTTTGTTCGCTTGACCAAATATTTAGCTGACTTTAGCTTAAATTGCTCGTTAGGAAAACAAATATTTAAAGTTGTATATTTTGTAACAATCAGTAATTACATAAATACATAGATAGTTGTTAGTATTCATTTGATAGTATGTATTAGAAAAAAGGCTTGACAAATTTAATGCAGGAGCTGTATAACGATTGAAAGATAAAGAACTAAAGGACTAAATGGGTCAGTTAAAGGATTTCTTTTTCAGAAACAGTTCGTGTACGGTTGTATTCCACAATAAAATTAATATTTAAATGTTTACAATAAAAGTTTTGCAAACTAAAAGGAAAAATCACATCCCTTGCGCATGGAGAAAATCTATTCTCATTCGGAATGCCTGTAAGGACATTCCTGACTTTTTTACAACAGTTTTCATATTCATGCTAAAAGTCTACATAATTTTAAATTTAAGAAACAAATATTATTAAGACTTAATTAAGTTTAGTTTTTATTGAATAAAAAAAAATTCAAATTACGAAGCGCTTTTACGAATATTAAAATATCGAATTAGAAGAAGGTATCAATCAGTATACTATGTCCAAGGCTGCTACACGTCTCATCATCTTCCATCAGTCGTTTGGTCGTTTTTGCCATCTATTTGTTATTAGTCGAAATGCTGAATACTTTTTCAGCGACATGCGTGCTATAAAATATCCAGCAAAATCTTGATAATGTGTAGCAATTACGCAGTATCATACTTTTCAATCACAAACTACATACCATCCGCATTACTTCAGAATAGTTGTTGCAACAAATTAATAGGAAGCAAATAAGCCATTTATTCTCTCATCATCATAGAAGTAGTGTCTGTTCTTATCATTCCGATGATCAGAAGATCAACTCATTACAAACAATATAACATTGTTTCTAAAGGGTGTTTTTTCTAGAGTGTCTCAACTTACGACGGCGGTTCGGAAACTTCTTAGCCTATCAATGAAAGAGAATAGTTAGTTTTTCAAAAATATTTTTATTTTTCAATAGAATCTCCTGACACTTCAATACACTTAGTCCAACGCTTTTCTAGCAATTCTATACCTTGATTAAAATAGTTTTCTTCAAGGTCTTCAAAATAGTGGTTTAGGACTGTAATTGCATCTTCATTTGAGGTAAAACGCTTGCCAGCAAGGAATTTTTTTAGATTTGGGAACAGGTAAAAGTCACTGGGAGCTAAATCAGGAGAATAAGGTGGGTGGTCAAGCAACTCGTACTTTAATTCGTTGATTTTAGCCATTGTTAAAACACTTTTGTGCGCTGGTGCGTTGTCTTGATGAAAAATAATTTTTTTGTGTTGTAAGCCAGGACGTTTTTCTCGAATTTGTACATTTAATTGATCCAAAAGGTTGCAATAGTACTCAGAATTTATTGTTTTACCCTTTTGCAGATAGTCAATCAATAAAATACCTTTGAAGTCGCAAAAAACCGTTGCCATAACCTTACCAGCCGATTGAATTGTTTTTGCCTTCTTTGGGGCACTTCCTCCAGCTTCAGTCCATTGTTTGGATTGTTCTTTTGTCTCTGGAGTATAGTGGTGGATCCATGTCTCATCAACCGTTATGAAACGACGCTTAAAATCCATTTTATTTCGCTTAAAACGATCCTAACAGGCTTGAGAAATGTTCATTCTTATGCGTTTGTGGTCGACTGTTAACAAATGTGGCACCCTCTTGCAGAAAGCTTTTTCATCTGTCGTTCTTCATGCAAAATCAAATGGACTCGATCATTTGAGATGCCCATGATATTAGCTATTTCACGCACTTTTATTCGTCGATCATTTAATACCATATCATGCACTTTGGCTACAATTTCTGTTGTTGTTGCTGTTTTTGGACGTCCACTACGTGGTTCATCTTCAAAGCTTGTACGACCACGTTTAAATTCAGCAACCCAATTTTTTACTGTTGCATATGAAGGAGCACTTTCACCTAACACATTCACCATATCATTATGAATTTCTTGTCCCGATAAACCTTTTTTATGTAAATATTTAATGACACCACGCATTTCTAATTTTTCCATTGTAAAAAAATCGCGGATGCGTCTTTTGTGAACACCTGTTTCTATATGAAGGAGTTGCCAGATCGAAATAAAATTTAACATGTGTTCATAGCAGAGATGGAAGTTTCCAAAACACTTAACTTTTTTCTGTTTATACCGCGCTTTTTGTGCTAGGCTAAGAAGTTTCCGAACCGCCCTCGTAGAGTTAATATCACTGCTTTATTTGAGCACCCATTTAACAGGTGATATTTGCTTTTTGTTTAGTTTGCTTTGAAATTTCATTATGAATCCACTTAAATCATAGCAACGAGTGCAAATTGTTGAAATTTTTAATCAAAATAATTCTTTTATTCGCCCAACTCATCCTGCAACGGGCGCTAAAATTGATTTACTCAAAGAAACTTTCGATGAAAAAATAGGTTTACGTAATGGCCCAATTACTTGGCCACCTAGATCGTGTGATTTAACCCCATTCGATTATTTTCTTTGGGGTTATATTAAGTCACTTGTATATGTCGATAAGCAACAAACAATTGAACACCTGGAAATCAACATTCGAAGAGTTATCGGCGAAATACGGCCGCAAATGCTGCGAAAAGTTGTTGAAAATAAGTGTTTCATATTGCGCCAGCCGTTGCGGTCACATCGCAGAAATCATATTTAAACATTAATTTCATAAAATTTTCTTTCTAATAAAGCGCGTTTCAATGACATTAAAAATATATTTCCTTGTTTTATTATGATTGAAACTTGTGTCACTCTATAAAAAAACACCATTAATTTGTATGCCATTTTGTAAAACAAATTTTAAGCCAGACCATTAAGTAAAACACTTGCCATAAAAAACACTCGCACGTGTTCAATACTCAGTCGAGACTTTTCATTTTTCTTATATGTATTTTGAATATTAAAAAACTTTTATATATATTGAAATTTTCACGTTGTTATTTTGCATAAGTGTATCAATTACTTAACAGCAAATACATCGCCGTGCTACAAAAATTAGTTTGAATCCCAAACTAGAAGTAGTGATATATTTAGTAGCATCTTTTTTCTCTTTACTTTTCCATCAAAATTTTTGCTGAGTACATTACGATTCCATCATTGATTTAGTTATATAGAGCGTTGAACAGACACAATTTGCTACAAAACTATTGCTTAACAATTATCTGAACGCTTTGATAACTAACTGACCGATTAGCGAATGTGTTGAATGAGCGAGAGCTCATTATTTTTAGTAGCAAAGAAGAAATACGACACAGTTCATCAAATTACGACATATCAGATCAGTTAAAACTTTTGATTAAAATTTCATAATATGTTTTAAAATTTTAATTAATTTTAATTCTTGAAAATAACTAATAAAATTTTTACAAAAAAAATATTCAATATATTTTTTTTTTTTTTTTTGAAAACTCAATATTTTTGACATTTTTGTTAAAAAAAGTGAGCAGATCGTTTAGAAAAATTATTCAAAGAAAAAGCTGCTGTAGCTTAATTGTTCAGTAGCAGGTTTTTCTGCTGAATGTTCCAATAGACTCAAAGCATTCGCTTACTAACATTTAAAATGTTGAAATTTTTTTTGGAATATTTTATAGTGTGTATTCATTTGCAGGACTTTTTCTTACATTTAAGCAATTTAACACCCTGAGCTTTTTAACATTAAATGGAAGTAATAATTTTTCAACGCTAGAAGTTTGTGCATTTAAATCAAGATGACCAGTAACAGTAGATTTTTTCCAGAAGATTGGGCTTTTTCGAAAGATGCCTTTGCCTACCGCCGTATTAGCTGGCATATTGCGTCAATGCTATTTCATTGTGTACGTTAATGCTATTTTGTTCTGTGATTTTTAATTGATAGTTTTTAGCCCTTATTGCTTATTTCTAATAAGATTTAGCGTATTTTGTAAATATTATATGGAATAGCAGTAGAGTTCCCAATATAGATGTGGTAAAAGAAGCACAATTTATGGGAGAATTTTTTTCTTAATCACTTTGTACCTCTTTTTCCGGAGTGAAAGATGTTCACCGGTTAACCTGCATTCCTCTGGGTTCAGTGATTGAAAATAAAATACAATTCAGTTATTTTGCTTTCGTGATATTAAAAATTCTAAATCTTTAAAAATTTTGTCGCTCACTATCGTTGCAATATGGTTAGAAAATCAAATTTTATATTTTGCTTTTTTTTTCTATAAAAGAAAATATTTTAAAGTTTTATTTGATATTTTTGAAATTTTTATTCTGCACTTTTTCACACATCTAGTCAAATTCTTGTATATTGTTAATTCCTCTTTCCGGCCTTTTCCATATATTTTTAACGAAATTAAATTTAATTATTCAAACAATTTTTGCATAAATTTTGCTAAGCTCACATCATACAATTTTCTACTTTTGTTTTATAGTCGAACAACAATTTTTTTGATTATGCCCCCAAAACAGTAATAAAGCATTAAATGGTCCATATGATATTTACATGTGTCCATCCGTCCGTCTGTCTGTCAGCTTGTCTGTACTTGAAACAGAGAGTGCGGGTCAATTTAAACATGAGTAAATTTTGCACCTGCCTTATACTTATTTGCTCTTTATGGCCAGATTGTTGTAACAATTTAAAACCACCAATCAATCAATGGACATATTAATATACAACAACAACAAATAACAAAAAACGCACTTCAATAAAATGCGAATGATAGATTTAATAGAAGCAGATATTTAAAGATATTAAATGATAACTAAAAATTGTTCAAGACTTATTAATTCTATACAATTAAAAATATGAATATAAGAAAGCCATCAAGTGAATTGAAATATTTGAAAATAAATAATATAATTTTCTAAATTTATATAAAGTCTTTTACATGACTGTTTAGCCTCTTATTAAAATGGATTAATTATTTTCGTTTGCAACACCTTGTGTTATGAGTCCATTAGCAACAAAAAAATAAAAAAATAAAATAAAATTTAACATAATTATTAATGTGCATGCCATTGAATGTTATAGTATAGTTATCGCAATCTCGGCTTAACACCCTACAATAAACCATGTTTTACTATAAAATTCTAGTTTGGTCGTTAAAGTTATAAATTTGTGACAAATAATTCCAAAGTTCGATATGAAATTTTCTTATTTTAGTTTTAAATAATAACAGACTTGAGAATGAAACTCGCACATTCTCGAATAAAATATCTTCTAAACTTCTTTCCCGGTCTCTTAATATTTCGCAATGCTTTAGAGATATGCTAACTTAGACGTACTAGGGGGAATTTTGAAAAAAAAACATATGTTTAAATAAGGCTGCAGGTATTAAGCGAACACTGCGATATCAATGTGCGTTAGGTTATATTTTAAAATTTGAAACCCTGGACATAAACCATGAATCTTAAGAGGGTCCTGTTAACAGTTTAACATGACTGTGTTAGACATTTAAAAAATTGATTTTTTTATTAAAAATGTAATAAATTTACAATAAAAAATATTTAAAATATATAAATAAGTTATTTACGAAAAAATTAAAAAAAAAACTTTATTATTAAAAGAAAATCTTTAGTAATAAGCGGATTTCGTTGCCTTTTAAAAGTTAATAATGGAAAAAGGATACAAATACTTCTCTCGAAAAAGCTAGGATATGGGCTGAGAACTTTTTACGTAGAGAGTTTCTCGTACCGTTTTAATGAACGCCTTGTACTCAAAAAGTTTAATACATCGCATTTTTTAGAAATTATAGAGCGATTTTGAAGAAACCATATTTGAAAGTTGTTCCTTTTCTCTAAAATGGTAGAAAATTGGGTGAACATGGTTAACGGAGGGACTGGTCAGATTCTGTTGCGATAAAGCGATATATAGTGATATTACGATAAAACGAATTAGCGATAAAACGATTTAGCGATAAATCGATTTAGCGACATTGTGATAGAGATGATGCGATATAGCGATAAAACGATATTGCGATAAAAGGATATTGCGTTAAAGCGATATATAGCGATAAAACTATATTCCGATTTAGAGATATTGCGATAAAGCGATGTAGCGATAAAGCGATATATGGCAATATTGCGATAAAGCGATATAGCGATAATGTGATATTGCGATATAGCGATATTGCGATAAAGCGATGTAGCAATAAAGCAATAAAACGATAAAGCGTTATATGGCAAAATTGCGACAAAGCGATAAAGATACATTGCGATATAGCGATTTAGCGCTATTGCGATAAAGCGATCTTGCGATTAAGAGATATTGCGAAAAATTTTCATCTACGATTTTTTTAACATTTCAAATATGAGCAAAGCGATATAGCGATAAAAGGACATGGCTATAAAGCGATAAATTCCTTAAAAATGCGAAATGATTAACTTTTTGAGTAGTAGGCATTAATTAAGACTACAAAGCTCCAAAGCGATGACAACTAGAATCATCACTTAGATGTGGCAGAAAGATAAAGCGACCGAGCGATAAAGCAACTGAAATATAAATATGGTTTTTCAAAAGCGCTCTTTAATTATCAAAAAAAAAAAAAAAAAAAACAAATGTTAAACTCTTTTGATGCTAGGTATTTTTAAGATTTTTTCGAAGTTTCTTTGCGAATCTCTCATAGAATATAGAAAAACTCGAAAAATATAAAATATTCTTTTCTAGGGACTTTTTCGTAGCTTCTTTGGGAATGGCGGGAACTAAAAAAAATTGGTTTTTCGCCTAAGAGTGAATTTTTAGTCAAAACCTTTAATATCATATTTCTATTAATTTATAAAAAAAAAGAAACTTTTTTCCAAAATATTTCGCTCTTCAAGTCATCGCATAAATAACTGCTGTGATGCCTTTTTTTTTGTCTTTCTACTTTCTTTCTTGCAAGTAATGCTACTGGCTCTGAAGAAAAATTTGAATGTTAATAATATTATTACGAATATTTTTTATAGTTATAGTAAGCATAAGCATTTATAGCATTAGGATTTACTTGTATAAACCGTTACCGCTGTCGGTGTATGTATTGAATGATATAGAGTGCCTGCATAATAGCATTCAAAAATTATTTTATTACAACCTGTTAAATTCCAACAAATTTAAATAACAAAATAAAAATTCAACCAATATTCTCATAATATCCGGCTATAGAAGGTTTCTTTAACTGCTTCAAATGCAATAAACCAAAAATATTTATAAAAATTTACTAAAATTAACTGGTTTTATCTTATAACCGAAACAAACGTTGATTGCAATCAAATCAAGCTTTATGTTCAGGAAATTGTATAATAAAAATATTTCTGTCCGTCTGTCTGACTGTCTGTACAGTTGTTAAAATGTTTAAATGAAACTGCAAAAGAAGAAAAGAAATCATAAAGTTTGGACAAAAAATTTGTTTCTCATGAAAAATATGAACACATTAATTAGAGATTAATATCTCTTTTTGAAAAAACATAAAAGACAAACAAATTGTTAACTTGATTTCGAATTAAAAATTCATTTAAATGATTAAAAATTATTATTTTTGTTGTTAATTAACATGTGTATCAATTAACTTTGTATTCATTAATTAATTATTCAAATTAATTTTGTTTGAGTTTTTTTTTTCATTGTCGATGATTTACGAGAGGGTGGCAGCTGAGCTCAAACTAATAACCATTTAGGTAAAATGGATTTTATAAAGCTGACCTATTAAATTTGGATTGCAAGTTTATAACAATATTTTAAAGTATTTATAAAGTATTGAAGGAGAAAATTTGCATTTATAATCAGGTATTTTAAAAGTAAAATTTATGGTGCCACACGTTTAAAAAGAATATTATTAAGATAAGCAAAGAATAATAATTATTTCATATGTAAATACAGGGAATTTATTATAGTTTAGTTACACTAAACTCGTGTAACGAAATTAAACCTTTTCATGACACCTGACAGTCCTATATTTTTTTGGTTTTTTTTGTTATGTGCCCCTCTACTCATGAAAACGTCTAAACATGTAGTTACTTAAGTATATGTGAGTGGTGTAAGAATGGTGAGGGGTGATGGAGCGGGTGGTGGTTTGGCAAGGATGGGCAAGGGCGAACCAAAAACGCAATGTAATTTTCTAAGACAGTTTAGATATAAGAGTTATAATCAGCATTATTAGTGGGGAACCACATTTCATTACTGATAGTAACGTTCAGGACATATATAAATTCATTCGGTATATTATTCTTAACATGTAGCACAAAAATGGATTTAAAAAAAACCTCAGTTGGCGAATCTTAGTTTAATTTTAGCAAAAACTTTTAGTATTGCAATATTTTATAGGTAACGTTCAATACATAGTTTAAGCTACTTTAACATTTTTTTAAATATGTTTTAATTTATATGAGGATTAAATTTAATGTAATACAAAAATTAAAATTCGTTATCTTGCATATAAAGTAAAAGTAACGTTCAATACATAGTTTAAGCTACTTAAAAATTTGTCTACATACGCTTTTATGTTATATGAGGATTAAATTTAATGTAATACTATATTTAAAATTCGTAATGATGCATATAAAGTAGAAGTAACGTTCAATACTTAGTTTAAGCTACTTAAAAATTTGTCTACATACGCTTTTATGTTATATGAGGATTAAATTTAATGTAATACAAAAATTAAAATTCGTAATGATGCATATAAAGTAGAAGTAACGTTCAATACATAGTTTAAGCTTCTTAAAAATTTGTCTGCAAATGCTTTTTATTTAAATGAGGATTAAATTTAATGTAATACAAAAATTAAAACTCGTTATCTTGCATATAAAGTAGAAGTAACGTTCAATACATAGTTTAAGCTACTTGAAAATTTGTCTACAAATGCTTTTAATTTATTTGAGGATTAAATTTAATGTAATACAAAAATTAAAATTCGTAATGATGCATATAAAATAAAAGTAACATTCAATACAATAATACTAATAGCACTTGCTCTTACATATTTTTGAAAATCATTTATAAATTTTGAACAAGTTTGAAAACTACATACACTTTCCTATATGAGTTTAAGAATTAAAACCAACAAACCAAATCGATTGTAAAAGTGCTTGTGACAAGCTTACTTTCATAAGCCTTGATCTAAAAACAGTATGTTTGACAATACCGTTTTATTTTTTTTTCTTATTAAAAAATGTATAATATAAAAAACTGAACCCTTAAGAAAAGTTATAAAATATAATTACAGAATAAGCTTACATGTGTAATATTATTGCAAGCTTACAAAAATAGCCAACATATTTTTCATAAAAATTTTTTTTGCAAATTTCTTATATCATAAAATACATTGAAGATTCAATAAATTATAAAATTATCAAAAAAAAAAAAAAAATAAAATATATAAAATACATAAACTTTTCAAATTAATTCAATTTTGATTAGTGTGCTTTTATCACATGACGAATTTACACATTATTTACATATTTCTAACAAGACTTTGCTTGCTTTTTGATGAACTCAAAGCTTTAAATAAATCCCTACTTTCCAACTTAAGTAAAAATTTCAGAATCTGTATAGGTAGGTATTTAAAAAAGAAAAAGTAAATGAATATGTCTTTGAATGCTTTAGATATATAAAATATTTTCTTATTATAGCTCTCTATCAGCGGTCAAAATCCGAGAAGTCTTTTCCCCTTTAAAACACTTTTTCCAAAATATAAGACTTAAATGTTCACCAAATACAGGGTACAAAATTTTGGCATTTACAAAGAACACTTATGAAACTGTTTCAATTGTAAGTCTTTTGCAATTAAATTTGTTAAATTCATAACTTAATTAAGTGCATAACAAGTACCTATGTGTTATTGTAAAAAAAAAATCATTATAGTGCAAAGCATTATTAAAAAACTTTTAATATAGGTATTTCATTTAAATAAGCTTTCAATTATTAAGCTTATAAAAAAACATGTAGAAAATCTATTGTGATAAGATTACGCAACAATTCAATTATACTGTACTTATAAATTTTAAATTAGACAGTATACCTATTTATTTACAAGGGACATGCATAAGGATACATTTTGGGTATGTGAATAAAAAAAAGAATTTATTTTATTGCGAACACTCTTTTACGAACAACAACCGAAAAAAAACAACAATACAATGGTGTTTCATCATTTCATTTTTAAGTTGTCAAAAAATATTTTTTTTTTTTGTTACTTTTAAATACAATTTTTTACGCACCAGGAATTCTCTCTTAATGACGTGGTTTAATTTTAATTTTCTGGCGACAGTTTCATTCATGTCTTTTTATTCGCAATTTTTATTTGCACACAAATCCATTCTTTAGCCGTCATCATCATCATCATCTGTGATTTTTTATTAATACATTTTGGGATGAAATGTAAGCAACCATTTATAAATGTTTTTAATCAAAAGCGGAAGATGTGTCAGGCAACAGCAAAAATTAATTGTATCCAAAAGCTTTTTTTCCGCTTATTTTTACTACCCAGCATTGTTGCCAAAAAAACAAACAATTTACAATTCAAAAGACAACAAAGAATTCCAAGAAATTCCAAAGGTAAAAAAAAAACAAACGCAAGGTAACAGATAACAAAGTAATCAACAATCAAAATAAAGAGAGTCTGTCTGTCTGTCTTGTTGGTTGCAACATAAAGGAAAATATATCAAGAATAATGCCTTAGTGATAAGCAGGAGGTAGACTATTTATTACCCTATAAAAGCTTCTCAGCATCTTGGTACTCAGCAGTTGAAAGCAGTCTATTTTAAACCATACGATTTTCTTTTTCAAATTGTGAGAAACTGCCATACTTCCAGAAACAGTTTCTCTTCTATTTTATTTGTTGATGTATGAACACCTTTTAATACGTATCCAATTGACACAAGTTTTCATGCTTATCTAGAGATAACTTAATTATAGGTTACTTTTCTCTTATATAAACTATATATATAGGGTACAGCAACAGCAACAACGGCAAAATCTTAATGAAAGGTGTGTGGAAAAAACAATAAAAATAAAACCAAAAACCTTGTTGGCTACATAACATTTCAACGACGTCTTATTGTATGTGTAACAAATAAAATTAAGGCAACAGAAGAAAAAAAAAAACCCCACAACATCATCAACTGCTATAAAATAAAAAAAAAAAAAAAAAAATACAAGCATATGACGAAAAATACTTTGAGCCTCTTTAATGTGAATCCATCAATCTTGGTCCGTGTTCGCCTGTCAAACACGCCGACCATCATCATGAACATTAAAATAATCCATAAAAAGGATTGCAAAATATATTCAAAAATATTCGTAAAAAATTTAGCCAACAAACACAAGATCTTGCAACTGAACGGTGATTGTGAACGGTGACGGTGTGTTTTGAAGTTAAACAACAAGATTGATCTTAAAATTTTGAACTGAAATAAAAATGTTCGAATTTTGTTTTGAAATTCAAATTTTTAAATTTCAATTCTAGTGCATACTTTAATCAATACTTAATCAGGCTTATTGTATCATTCAAAAAATATATATGTATCATGCATGCTTTTACATATGGAATATGAATAAGCCATGTCCGTCTGTCTGTACAGGAAAACAATTTTCTGAAGCTACCAAAAGACTTACAGACTTAGTCCTTGCAACGATATGTTAAGATTGCTCGTCTGAACACGATTTATATTGTAAATCAGCAACAAAAAAAAAAAAAAAATTTAATTAAATATACGCACATATGCATGTAAATCTATTTATTTACTAGGCAAGACGATTTTTTGTGATGCTGCTTCTGGCCACATTATTCAAGCGATTTCGACAAAACTTATGCCAAATTAAAAATATTTATTCAACGAAGTGAACAAAATAACGTGGGCTATTGCCAATTTAGTATTTTAAAAGCTATAAGCGTTTAAAATTGCTACTATTTGAAAATTTTTATGTTTAAAAAACATATTTTCTGTTTAAAGTAGTAAGTGGCTTTCCTCCATCTATATATATAAAATACAAAAAATGTTTGTATCCATGTTCGCTATAGACTCGGAAACTATCCAACCGATTTGACCCAAACTGGTGTCATTCAAAAGGGAATTTATAGAGGATGGTTTTAGGCTTTTAATATTTCAAGTGGGCGTAGCCCCTCCCACATAAATTGAATAACATCATATATCTTGACTATTGTGATAGCAAGAGTTTTGAAACATTGCAATAGTTCATATGTTACTAATGTGAGTAATCAGGACAAAAATGGGCGTTATCGGACAAGTGGGCGTGGCAGCTCCCATATAACCCAAAAATTGAAATCGCCATATTTTGGGCATTTTTTGACCTACGCCGATGATATTTGGTACATATAGTATTGACATAATTAGGAATACGTACTAGGAGAAAAGTGAGTGGGACCACGCCCCTTTATAGGAAAATAAAAAATCTTAATATAGTCTTAACTATTGGACCGATGGTCATTAAATTTTCACAATAGGATATATAAATTTTTTTAATTTTATTTTATAACGAGGGGGGTAGCGAAGTACACCGGGATCAGCTAGTAACTGATAGATAGAATGGACAGTTTTTTTTTTTGTAAGACCCAACCAATTGTATAAAATATCAAGCCTTTGCTGCAGTAGAGTCACAACTCAAAATATTTAATTTTTTAATTAATAATTCAGCATTATTTCTCATATCGTGCTTCAGAATGTGTAAAAATTTCATTTAAATATCGTGCATACTATACTTTTGAGACAAATATTAAATTTTCGTTTACCATTAAAGGCCGTGCCGCACTATCCTACACAGTCGCGCGATTTGCAAAATAATGATATGTGTGCTAAAAATGTATACTAGAGTGGACTAAAAATGCAACTGTGTAACAGATTTTTTTGGCAAGTCGTGCGATTTGTAAAATTTTATGAAAATTTTCATAAAATGATAGTTTTCATGCGATTACAGGAGTATTTATTGTCAACCAGATGTTTGGCATCAGATATGTGGCAGATAGTGTGGCACCTACAACACCATTTTGAAACGATTTTTTAAAGTCGGTCAGATTTTTGCACGATTTTTCTGTGAATAAATCGTACGATTGTGTAGGATAGTGAAGCACGGCCTTTAGTTGTTATGGAATGCGTAAGTTTAAACTCGTTTTATGCATAACTACTTTTTTGAGTTATGCGTCTATTGCAGCAAAGGCTCGATATGTTAATTTAAATATAAGGTTTACCAATAGGGATGATATGATTTTGAAGTGACGTTTCGGCTATTTGTAATATGTCATGATCTCTCATTGGTTTTTCACTGTTTTCAATATTGTTTACAATTTTATCATGAACAGATGTACGCAAGAACAACGTTTACAAATTATTTAGTTTTATCATCAAAATAATCGTTCTCCAAATGCAACCTTTCGTGCGCTTTTGCAATTTTATGGTCGTAATAATCGTCCAAGTGTGCTCGCTAATCGTCGAATTGTTGAAAAATTAAGCTTACATTTTCTTTACATAATATTCAAGTGCCAATGAGACAAAGAACCGCTCGAAGTAATGAAAATATTGCTGCCGTTCAGGAAAGTGTTGCTGAAGACCGCAATTTGTCCAATTCCAAGACGTTCTTAACAATTGGGACTGTCTCAAACAACAACGTGGCGGATTTTGAGAAAGGATTTGGGTTTGCATCCGCATAAAATTGTTCTTACTCAAGAACTGAAGCCATTGGACCACCATAAACATCGTGAATTTGCTGATTTTGCCTTGGAACAACTTGAATTGCGATAAAAGTTTGGAGATTGGATTATTTAAAGAAATTGTGTTATTGAATGGCCTCCAAGAAGTTCTGATTTAACACCATTAGACTATTTCTTGTGGGGTTATTTGAAGTCATTGATCTTTCTGGAAATAAACCAGACTCTCTTCAAGCTTTACAAGTCAATATTGAACGTGCCATTCATGACATACGACTTGATTTAGTGGAAAAAGTGCTCGAAAATTGGGTTCATTGAATTCGTTCCTGCAGAAGAAGACGTGGAGGTTATTTGAATGACGTTTTATTTAGAACTTAATTGTATCGATTATACTTCACATTGAATAAAAAACTTTTGAATTTTCTAAACAATAAGTGTTTTTTTTTTTTTTTAAGAAATCATATCACTTTTATTGCAAAACTACATCATATTATATTTAAATCATGTCTAAGTGTTTGCTGGGCCTACAAATTTTTGCATAACTTTAAGTTGTCGTCAAAGGGAATACATTTTTAATATTTTAGAAAAAATTTGAAAGAATTTTCGGATAACAATTGTAGATTTAAGAAAAAAAGGTGGTAATAGCACTTTAACAAAACACTCATAACAAATATCCTTAATGAGGTGAACATACAAGTCTATATTGATTTCTAAAAGACTTGCAAATTGTTATTTTCTCTTCGCTAGATATTCGCACTCACAAAGCCCACTGTGAGTAGCCAACTTTAAAAAAAAAATGACAAAAAAAAAGAACAAACACAAATTCAATAGCTTTAGGAATTTAGAAAGAAACTAACAAAGACACAGACGTAAAAAAAGCGTGACGACAAGTCGTAAAGTTTCATCAAATTTTTCAAAACCATTCAATAGCTGGTACCAAAAAAACACCTAAGGTTAAACGCTAAAAAAAATTAAGGGGAACATTAAAGAACAATAAAAAAAGAGTGAAAATAAGGCAAAGAATTTAGAACAAAGCAAGCATAACAAAAATTCTTAAGAAAAATATACTCTTAGTTGTAAATGCGAAACAAATGACCATCCAATTAAGGTTTTGATTTTATAATAAAAAAATACTAAAAAAAAAGGATTTTAAACTCTTTATGGCTGGTATCTTTTTTTTCATGCAAGGAAATAAATTTATTTACAAAGAAGTTTTACTAAAACATTATAATGATGAACCATAATGGCCAGATTTCATGATTTGTCGTCATGTGTAGTTTGAAAAATTTCAAATGAAGTTATGAATAATAGAAAAACGTATCAAAATACCGTTTTCAAGGTCGCTACATCTCTTTTGTTAACGTTTGGTTAACTACTTATGAAGGTGGCCACTAATTGGGAAAGAATATTAAACATTTAACCAATTTTTCAACCAAAATAGAATTCGAGAATTTTTGGAATTTCTTTTTATATTAACACTTTACATGTTTAAACAATTTTAGGTCATTCTGAAATTTCCCACCCCCCTCTTGAATGGTCATTACTTATATCCCAACAAACACTCATAGGGCTAAACAACTTTTTATATTTTTAATACCCTACACCAAATATGAAAAAGGTATTATGTAATAGGCTTGTCATGGCGTGTGTAATTTTAACAATATTCACATGAGAAACATAAATTATATATATTCTGGATTCTTATCGAGTAGATAAAGAAGTTAAATAAGCCATGTCCGTCTGTCCATCTATCCGTTTGACTTTTTGTGTCCGTCTGTCTGTCTGTCTGTAGTACATGAAATGTGTTTTATAAAACCACCAAACGAGTTGCAGGTTCGACTATTGGACTAATGTGTAAAGATATATCTTAAGACAGTTCGTATTGAAAATTAGCAAAAATAATATATCAATTCCGATGTTTGATTATGACTATGTATGTAAGGTCATATTTTTGTGATAAACTTTATTGCCATATTATTTACACGATTTTCACAAAACTTATACCAAATTAAAAATATTTTTATACAAAAGTCAACAATATATTTTGCATTATTTTTGGGTAAAGTATTTTGGAAGCTATAATCGATTAAAGATGCTACTAATAAAGGGTGTTTTTTATAGAGTGACACAAGTTTAAATCATAATAAAACAAGGAAATTTATTTTTAATATCGATAAAAAGGGCTTTATTGGAAAGAAAATTTTACGAAATCAATATGATATTATATGATTTCTGCCATGTTGCCGCCACGGCTGGCGCGTAGAAGGCGCAATCTGGAACACTAATTTTTAAAAACTTTTCGCAGCATTTGCGGCCTTATATCGCCAATAAGTCTTCGAATGTTGATTTCTACGTAGACAAGTGACTTAACATAACCTCAAAGAAAATAATCAATCTAATGGGGTTAAATCACACGATTTTTATGTGAAATTATTTTTTCATAAAAAGTTTCTTTGAGTAAATCAATTGTTGCGCCCGCTGCACGATGAGTTTGACGAATAGAACAATTATTTTGATTAAAAATTTCAACAATTTGCACGCTTTGACCTAGTGTAAGTCGATTCATAATGAAATTTTAAAGAACTAAACAAAATTCAACTATCAGCTGTTAAATTGTAGCTCAACTTAAAGTTGTGACACTCTATAAAAAAACACAATTTACTTGAACACAAATAATACATGCTTGATTTTTTCTACAACTTGTTTCCGCATAGAAAGTATAATTATTAAAACATTTGGGAGAATTGTTGCGAGAAAAGAGCTGCTTAAATATATTTAGATCATTGGAAGGTATTTGCTATTTTTGCATTTAAATGTTTATTTATTTACATCTAGAATACGGTCGATTGTGTCGGCCGTTGGTTACGCTGGTAACAATTAACGCCTGATTTCACAATGTTCGGTAAAATGTCTGTTAACAAAAAATTAACTAATTGCTGGTTAGGCTAACGGGCACTTTTTAATCAACGGTTACGAATTTTCGTTTCACCATCTTTCGGTTAACTAACAAAAGAAGTTAATAAAAATGTGGCATTACTATCGGTTTATTTACATGAAAAATAATATTAAAAAGACAGTTTTTGCAAATTTGAGAAACAAAACTTTGTAATAATAGTAAAATTCAGGTAAGTAATAATTAAAATATTGCTATTTGCACATGCATACATATGTACATGTATATAAAGCATTCCCTGCAGGATATGTCAATAGTAAAATTACACTGAGTTTCTATTGACGATGTCCACAGTTCTATTGACAAAGTATACCCCAAGTAATGCCATCTACTATTGACATTTAACACAGGCGTGTCCTACGAAATCTACCAGTAGACTGCGTCAATACTGACTAGGTAGTTCTTGTGGGACCATAAGGAGCAAATGTACATAGTAAGATTGTACTGACTTGCGAGTACTATTGACGATGTCACCACACTGCGGGAAATGTCCATAGTAAAACTGTACTGATTCACTGTAGACGCTGTCACAGGAAATGGCAATAGTAAAATTATACCGATTTTGAGCTCATCAAAACCGTAAGAAATTTTCTCTACTCATCAAAAACAGAGAAAAAAAAAATTGTGTCACCAAAAAGACACCATCATTGTTGACAAAAATGTTGACATGGATAAACTAAACCCGATGTTTCCTTCAGGGTTATTATAAATTGTTTGTTTGTAGTATGTTCTCCGACGACAACGTATATGGGACATAGTTGAAGGTATCTAGTTTTTATGTGTCCAGAGGATACGAAATAAATCAAGAGACGGAATTTGCCATAGTAAGATGATGTACATAAAAATATGTACATAATCGTATTTAATGTCCAATACTGTTATCTAGGATTGAAAAATACCGACCGCCAAAATTTGATTTAATTGTAGGCAATGAAGATACTGTAGCTAGTTTGTCCGAATTTGCTACGCAGGGTAATACTCCTAACATTATTATAGCGGTAAGTAAAATGATGAATAAAAAAATAAGCAAAAGCTGATTTTTTTTTTAATGGTATAGGGTCCAACTGGTGTGAGCAAAACAACGACTAATCAATGTTTGCCTGGAATATTACTTGGTGACAGCTATAAGCAGTATTGTAATTAAATGCCTCAAATGAACGAGGTATTGACGTAGTGTGGAATAAAATTAAAATGTTTGCGCAAAAAAAATTAACTCTCTCCCGTGGACATCATAACATTTTCATACTAGATGAAGCTGACAGCATTACTGAAGGTGTACAACAAGCACTGAGACGTCGTACAATGGAAATTTATAGTAATTTTACACGTTTTGCATTAGCTTGTATTATTAGTGAAAATATCATCAAACCCATACAGTCTCGATGTGCCATGTTGCGTTTTACGAAATTATCAGATGCCCAGATTTTGAATAAACTTATTGACGTTTTGTGAACAAAAATTTTTAAATTAAAAATATTACAAAAATATAAATATCGATTTGTATCCCTATCCATTTTGTTTTATTTCCCTCCGATTAGAGTGCTAACCGGCGAATTTCTTTCAGTTAAATTTAACATCAACTTTTCTTTTAAATTATGTCAGTTAAGAGTTAATCATATATTGTGTAATACAATTTAGCCAGACTTTCGGTTAAAGTCCTGATTATTTTTTAATCGAACATCGTGAAAGCGAGCGTAAATAAGAAAATCGTTTATAACTTTAAAACTTTTACACTTGAAAAACTTTTTATTAATACTAAATTTCTTCTGTTCTTACTGTAAAATTTTTACAATAGTTCAATTAAAATTATCATAAAAGACCATTTCATACTTAATCATAAATTTTAAACTAAAATTTTCCAAAAAAAAAAAAAAAAATACTCTCTACATGCAACCTTAATAAAGCACAATTTTATGGCTTTCCGTCTAAGATTATCACACATTAATTAAATTTACACCTTTTTCTGCACTTAATTTTCGTTAACATTTTTCTGGCTTTTTTTATCTGCAAAAAAAGAAAAAATAAACGAAAAAAACTCGTTTTTTGTTATAAACAATTTAGTTGGAAAATCTAATTATATGTGTTCAGCCGTAATTTGTTGTTAAAAAATGTCTAGTTCAGGTTTTAGGCAATTTCATTAAGACTACAAATGTCTGAATGTAGTAGACTTCAGTGTGTGTTTGGAATGTTGACTTGATTTCAGTTCACACGTTTGCTGGAACTCAGTTTTAGAATTTTGTTTCCTTTTAAACCAGAATGTTGGCTGGCTTTAAAGTAAAAAAAAAAAAATAGTTGAATTAAAGTATTTAAGTTAACACTATGCAAACCGAGGAAAGAAGGAAATCTTTTCAATGTTTATGGCAGTTAAAATAATGGCATTCTACGAGCATTAAATTAAGTAATTCCATTTTTAAAGATCGTCTACGTTTCATCTAGTGTTAAACTTGTAATTGTATATAAAACTTAATAAAAACTAAAATCTACTTAGCACAATTATAAAGCGGCAACAATAATGTATGTCTGTCTGTCTGTTTGTCTGCTTGCCTGCCTTAAGTTAGTAATAAATAAAGCAACGGGATATTGCACGAATGTTGTGTAGGGCGACGGCGGCTAGGGTATTATTAAAATGTAAGCATTATTCTCTAACGAAGACATACACAAAAAAAAGAAAAAAAAAATAGAGTTGTAAAAGGGCTCCTTAATTGTTGCAAAAACTAAAATTACAAAAATGTTGAGCTGAAACTACTAACTACTGGCAATATTTGCAACACCTCTGCCGCCACTCTTTCGCTCTATAAATTACACCAGAAAAATGAAATAAATAAATATTCTTAACGTCTAGTACAGTATACACATTGCAACATGCACTAATAATGCACAATGGGGCTGTTTGAGCAATAATCCTACTAATATTATAAACAAAAAAGCTTCTATGTTTGAATATTTGTCCCAATATAACCTGCAAAGGCTGCAATGGATTTAGACGACAATTTTAAGTTTTTGCAAGGGGGAAAATGAGGAAAAGTTGGTACGTTTGGTACTTTTTTTGCTTTTGGTACCTCTTTGGTTAATTTTTTTGTATTGGTACTTTTTTACATATGGTGTGTTTTTTTTTACTATTTTGAGATTTTTTTTTGTTTTAATTTTGGTCTCTTTGACTTATGATGCGTTTTTACTCTTGTGTAGTTTTTTTTTTGGTTAATTTTTAATATTGTTTTTTTTTATTTACTTGTGGTGCTATACTTTTGGTCCCTTTTAACTTGAAATTTTTTTTGGTGTTTTTTTGTACTCTTGGTACTACATATCGATGGTTTAATATAGAAAGGTCGTATCTCAACTTTTAGCTACTTTACAGGAGAAGGAAAAAAACTCAATAAAATCTGAAAAAATAATAAATTGTTTTTTTCTGAAACAGATTTTTATTAAAACAGCCAACAAATTCTGTTTTATTTTTTATATATATGTATTTTTTTTTTTAAATTACTGGAAATCTGTTATTCGTCAACATGGGAAACTTATTTTTTAAGGGGGGTGTATTTGAGTATTGTCTACGAGAACATGTAAAAAAAACCGATTTGAAAAACAACGAAATACGGCCTTTCTATATTAAGCCATTGATATATTACTTGTGGTGTTGCTGTTACTATCAGAGCTTTTTAAACCTTGGAGTTTTTTTTTTCTTTTACTACTTCTTTATAAATATAAATGGTGTTTTTTACTTTCGGTCTTTTTATTAATTTTTCTTTGGGTTTTATACTTTTGGTGTATTTTCTATTTTGGTCCTTTTTTAAAATTGGTGTTATTTTACTTTCATTACATTTAAACTTTTTGTTTGTTTTACTCTTGGTAATTTTTTTTTTAATTTTGGTGTCGTCTTTGGTACTTTTCGTGTGGTTTATGTTTTGGTACTATAGAACTTTTGGTTTTTTTTTACCCTTGGTACTATTTTTAATATTGGTGTTTTTTACTATTGATAATTTTTTACTACTGGTACGTTTTTCTTTTACGTGCTTGTTATACTTTTCGTACTTTATTACTTATGGTTGTTTTTTGTTTTCTTTTGGTACTTTTTTAATTTAGCTGTTTTCTGTTTCTTTTGTGTTTTTTATTTTGGTACTTGTTCTCGTTTTGATAAATTTTGTTATACAGAGCACGTAGTGTGAACGAAGTAGACGCTTGTTTTTAAAATATACACAATTTTTAATTGAAAAAAAATCTTCCAGAATATTCTTCGAGAAATAATGTTGCAGTGGCTTACAACAGGAATACAGTGCTGCCTTAAAATTAAAATATATTTTTAATCAGATGAAATTTATATATAAAATTAAACAAAAACTGGCTTCACATAGGCCTACTGTAAAATCATCAATATAACGTCCTTTATTGTGACAAATATGACACTTTTTTAAATTTTAATTCTCATTTAGCAATAAGTTTGCGATCTGCGCCATTGTGCATTTGTAGCAGTGTTACAACTGATGCGGCAATAAGTCTGCACAACTGAAAAATTTATGGAGAAAAAAAAAGACCCAAGCTGCCTTACAAAAATGCAGTGTAAATTGTGTGTGAGAAAAATATATTGTTGGTGTAATTTTTTTCCGTATTTTTGTGGCAAAAAAAGGAAAGGAAAGGAAAAACAATCCTCATAAAAAAAAAGAATTTTTGCACTAATGAAAAACCACTTTAAATACCATTTTATAATTATTCGTAGAGAAAAATGTTAAAGTTGAATTGTCTATACAATTTTTTACTCATTTGTTTGCTTTTCGCCAGTTCATAACAAAATGCTGTTTTGTTTCAATTTATTTTTATTTACTTTTTTTTTTGTTTCTATTTCTTCTGCGGCCAGTTGAAGCGGTAGTTCTTTTTTCTTTGCCATTCGCTTTTTATTTTTCTTGTTAAAAGCAAAAAGCAGCATTAAAAAGTTATAATTGTGAGTGATGCATGTCGTCGCTGACTGAGGAGATCTTTGTTGGTTGAGAAATTCGAGTTAAAACATTTTTGTTGAATTAATTTGATTCGGTTGCTGTTGCAAGGGTGTTAGTTGTGGCTTTTATTATAAAGTTTCTGTTTTTTTTATTAGAATTCTTAGCCGCATCGTATAATGATTATAATTATTTAGCAAGAAATTTTAATTAGATATAAGTATATTAGGAAACAAAGATAATTGTGTTGTTGGAACAAAAGTGTTTGTGATGCTTTACAAACGAAAAAAAAGTTTTAAATTATTGAAATTCGAAGTGAAGCCAAGCCGTCCAGCCTATAATGTGGGAAAAAATTTTAAGGACTTTTGAATAACAACTTTAAAGTCATTTAGAAAAATAACAAACGATATGAAAAAAGTAATAATGGAATTAATTGCAGTTCTTGAATCGATTTTGACTGTTTTACTAGATTAAGGAAAAATGTTGTGTGGGTTTTCCATTTAATCTAGTGAAAATTTATTTAAATTTTAACTGAATTGCTTTTGAAAAGATTCCATTAAAAAGATGACAAGATCAAATCGAATTTTCCAAAGGTGGTCGTTAAAAAAAAATTTAAACTAAAAAATATTAAATATTTTGCATACCTTGGCACCAGCCAACCAGCCAGCTCAACCATAAAAAATGTCATTTAAATGGAAATAAACCGCAAAAAGAGATTGCAAGCAACAGAATAAAAATATATTGCCTGAAACTATAAATTCTATTAAATTTCAAATATGTACGTATTCGCACACCTAAAACCGAAAGAAACACAAGCATAACGAAATCAACTATAAAATTACAATATTAGTATATAATTTGGAAATATTTTACATTTATAGCAGAATAACCGAGTAACCCAGCAAATTGTTTAACAACATAAAAACTGAAAAATAATAATAAGTTCAAAAACCGTTTAAGTGCATGGCATTCGAGTTTGTGTTTGTGTTCTTTTTATACCCTTCACCAAGAGTGGTAAGGCTATTTAGAGGTTTGTCATTCCATGTGTAACATCCCTAATATTCATATGAGACGTATAAATTATAAATATTATGTATCCTTATAGATAGCGAAGTTTAATAAACTATGTCCGTTTGTCCGTCTGTCCGTCTGTCTGTCCGTCTGTCTGTAATTGAAATCAGTTTTCTGAGGCCACCAGAAGAGTTAGAGACTTGGTTTTTGCAATTATGTGCCGCAATTTGTCTAAAAACGTTTGGTATTGAAAATCAGCCAAATTAAAAAAAAATCATTATAAAGGGTGTTTTTTATAGAGGTGTAAAACTTTAAGGTGGCAACACTTTTTTAACTAGCGGGAATTTTGCCAGCTTAAGCAAATTTATTTTAAAAATCATGGCTTTTTTCGAAATACTCGTATCTATCGCGCACTACGTCCATTTTACGTCTATCAGATCAATGTATTTTATTTAATATGGAACGTTATTGCACCACGGAGTGTTGATAATCTACAAGTGTATGTTGGGACACCGTTACATCTAAAACTGTTTGTGTGATGTCTTTTATGGGCTGGTGGAATCATTGGTCCGTACTTCTTTAAAAACGATGCTCGTCAGATTGTTACAGTCAATGGCGACCGCTACAGTGCCATGAATACTGACTTTTTTATTGATCAATTGAACCACCCTTATGTCCACGAGCTGTGGTTTCAACAATATGGCGCAAAATTTCACACAATTCGTGCCACAGTTGATTTATTGAAGGAAACGTTTGGTAACCGCTTAGTTTCAGGTTTCAGACCCGTGAATTGGCCTCCAAGATCGAACGATTTAACGCCGCTACAATAAATTCTGTGGGAATATGTGAAGTCGCTAGTCTAATTTGTTTTAATTTGACCCGCAGTGGTTTCTCCTGGGGCGCTGAAATGAGGTATAGCTGGTTCTTTTTTTGTATGTTTGTACATATGGTACTTTTTACTTTTAAAGCTTTTTTTACTATTGGTACTTTTTCTCATAAGAAACTTTTTTAATGAATTTGTATGAAATTAAGTATATGAATAGCATGTGAACTTTATTTTTTAAGTGTTAAAAACGGGACGAATTGACACTTTTGGTACTTTTTGAGTAGGATGTAAAATTTAATAGAAAAAAATATAGAAAAAGCGATCAATATGGATTTCAAAGCCGCCGCTTTGTATTTTATTCTCTAAATTATTCACTGGTTTATTTAACATAAACTCCTTCTAGCATAAATCCAACAGTCTAAATTAAGCAACAACATTTACAATCAAAGTTTTGTGCCAAAAGTCGTATAATAAAACACAACAAAATAAAAAAAAAAACAAGGGAACAAAACCAAACTATACTCCTATAAAAAATTAACCTATATCCTTTTAGTTGATAGAAAAAAAAAGAAAGAAAATATTTTTATATAAAAAAAGAGAAAAAAAAAAACACAAACATGAAGCAAAATACTAAACAGCATGATGTCTTTATTTCCTTTTTCAAATTTATATAAATTAAAAAATTTTCTATATAAATACATTTAACAAAAGGGACTTTTTCAAAGCTGCATCGAAAAAAAAAGTTGAACAGATTTTTTTCTAGTTTCAATAAAATTATTTCTGTTTGCAAAACATTTTCAAATATATAAATTTTTAATTTTTTTTTACTATTTTCAATTTAGAATTTACGAGATTGTAACTCTGTGGGGAATTCAATATGTATGACTATGGATATAAATTCAAGTACAAGACTATGTTTGGCTGATTGTTTTTCACTGGTTTTACTACTACAATGCAGAAATATTTTATTAATATAGAAAAAGAGTGATAGAGAGAGAGAGAAAGACAGTGAGAGAGATGGGGGGTAATAAATGCCAAAAGCTAAATATGCTAAAAATTCGAATAAAAAAATTAATGTCAATTGAGCGATTTTTTAAATGGAACAAAATACACACACATACACACGCATACAAACACTCTCAAAAAAGGACGTGAACTAAATTTGAGTAAAAATAATTTCCTTTAAAATATTTAAAAAAAATATTTTTTATTTTATTACGAATAAACGTAATTATCATTTGAAGTTTATATTAATGTATAAGGTTTTCCAATAGGGCTGCTATGATGTTGAAGTGACGTTTCGGCCATTTGTAATATGACATGATCTGCCATTTGTTTTTCATTGTATTCAGTAGCCTTTACAATTTCATCATGGAGAGATATACGAAAGAAGAACGTTTACAAATTACATATTCAGTTTTATTATCAAAACAATTGTTCTCCAATTGCAACTTTTCGGGCGCTTTTGCCATTTTATGGTCGTAATAATCGTCGAAGTGTGCTCGCTATTCGTCGAATTGTTGAATATTTTGAGCTTACATTTTCTTTACATCATGTTCAAGTGCCAATAAGACAAATAACCGCTCGAAGTTATGCACATATTGCTGCCGTTCAGGAAAGTGTTGCTGAAGACCGCAATTCGTCGATTACAAGACGTTCTCAACAATCGGAACTGTCGATCGATCGATGATATCCAACTTTTTATGGCCGAAATTGGAAGAAGTTGATCTTGACAATATTTGGTTCCAACAAGACGGTGCTACGTGCTATACAGCAAATGCAACAATTGAATTATTGCGAAAAAAATTTGGAGATTCGATTATTTCCAGAAATTGTGATATTGAATGGCCTTCAAGAAGTTGTGATTTAACTCCATTAGACTATTTCTTGTGGATTTGAAGTCATTGGTCTTTCGAAATAAACTACACTGTCTTCAACCTTTACAGGTCAATATTGAACGTGCCATTCATGACATACAACGACTTGATTTAGTGGAAAAAGTGCTCGAAAATTGGGTTCATCGAGTTCGTTCCTGCAGAAGAAGTCGTGGAGGCCATTAAATAAAAAAACTTTTAAATTTCCTGAACAATAATTGTTTTTTTTTAAGAAATCATATCACTCTTATTGGAAAACCTTTTACATATGAAAATTAATTATTAGCAATGAGGAATTTCGTACTAACCAAAATTGTTTAACATGAAAAAATAGAATAAAAATGAATTAGATTAATTCTCGGTTTCTATTTCTGTTGAAAACTTGGTTAAATAGTTGATATTCTTCCCAATTAGTATCCACTATACGAAAATTAAGATGTTAAGATGGACAAATGAACGCTGATGAGAGGTGTAGTGGCTTTAAAATCGGTATACTGATACGTTCTGCTAATGTGATTCCACTTGCTAATTTTTTATCAAAATAAAAAAACTTTCTTAGTAATTGGGAATTTTCATTACTTTAATAAAACTGAAATTGAGCCTGATAATAATAATTTTCGAATTTATAATTTAAAAAGTTTTCTAAATTTAATTGATTGTAAATTAAGTAAATTTTCTCAAATTGTAGTTTTATTTAGTACAGATTTGTTCAACTAAATTTAAAAGATAGGTATATAAATAGCTTTATGAAAAGCTTTGTAAGCAACGTTAAAAGTTCTCTCATTAAATTATTTAGACAGTAGAGAGGATACTTCAGCAACTTTATACAACAAACAGTAATACAATTTAAAGCATGAAAAATCACTGCATTGTAACACTAAATTCCTATTATGCCTTTAAACCAGTTCATAAAAAATTGCAACCCTTTTGTAGAGAAAAAAAACAAATTTATTAAAAATTATAAGTGAAACCGCTATGAAGAGGACTATTAACAAACCGATATTTACACACACAAAAACACAAACACACAGCAACAGCAATATAAAGAAGCATATAAAAATCACAACAATTACTATTATTAACAAACACATACTCGCAGAAATATCACACCGTTTAATAGTATGAATAGGGGAAAAAACACAAATACTTACATACACACCCAACTAAAAAAACGTATTTTGGGGTGTCTTATTTAACTTCCTTTTTTTTTATTAAAAACCCCTTAACCCCGTGATTTCTATTTTTAGTGTTTGAAAATTTAAAAATATCTTTGCATTTATATATGCAGTTGTTAATAATACTCACTAATACCAACAAAACAATTCATAGAGCAACCCTTTAACTTTTTTCTTCTTGTTAATTTTTGCTACATTTATTTACGTGAAATTTTGTTTGTGTTAAAATATTTTTTTTATCATTTTCCTTCCTTAATTTCATTATAATATTTTGCAAAAGTGCAAATAGATTTTAAGGACTAGTGATATTATGAATGAATATTTTTCATATGGTGTCACCGTATTTTTTATATTTTTTTATGTACTGTTGCTGTGGACTTAACCCATTAAGGGCACAACAAAAAACAACGTGATAGAAGATACCGAAATAAAAAGTATTCGTGTATTTTGAATGTTTACTTCTGTCACTAATTCGAAGCGGTGCTAAATTTGCCAAAAGCCACTACTTTTAAACCATTTAAATGAATCGTCATCTGAAGTCGTGAGATTATTTTATTGAAGCTTTAACAATTTTGTGGGAAAACTTTTGTGAAACTGTATATTCCCCTAAGATTCGTTACTTTTGCAATCAAATTCAAAAATTTTTTAGAAAATAACATATTTTCTGGCGACTGATATAAAAAAAAAGAATGGTACTTTTTTACTCTAGGTGCTTTTTTTAGTATTTTATCTCTTAAAAAATTCTTTGAAGGTATTTGAATGATTCAAAATTATGGGTACTTTTTAAGTGCTTAAAACGGGTCAAATTGTATATTTTGGTACTTTTTGTTTATTTTTATATTAGAATGCAGTGTACTTTCTGGAGGATTAAAATTACATGGAGCTGGTACTTTTGCTAGTTTTTGTTTTCCTTCCATTTATTTATTATTCACATTAACATACAGAAGAGCAGTTTGTGGGATTAAAATAAAGAAAAAATGGTACTATTGGTACCTGTTCGATTTTTCGATAAATTTGGTATGCCTTCAATACAAATTAAGTTATAAATCAGTTTTTATTATGAACAAGGAAACCGCAAATATGAAATTATATATTTATTTGTCGGTGCGGTGAATATAGACCCAAATAAAATATTTATACACTTTAGAACTTTTAAAGAATTTTTACATCAATTTGGTTGTGCATAATTTTGCATATTTCCGACTCTGAACCACAACATAGTTCTTATAATATTTTTTTGTACATTTGAACTTTTTCGCTAAACATAAAATGCACTTTTACAAAAAATGGGTCACAATTTTTTTTCGATTCAACAAAACAAGTTGAATTATTTTAGTTAATTTTTAAAAATTTTGATAATTTTCTACTACCTTTTGCGTCAATGGTTGAGTAGTAAATAATTTTTTGTCAGATATATTTTTTAAAAATTTATCGCCTAGATATTTAATGGGTTAAAAGTAGCGCTGAAAAACTTCATGGTGTTAAAAATACCGGATGGAAACAAAATTACTATATACGAACAATTTCTATTTGGTATGGTTGGTCGACCGTCGTCGTCTGTTGCAACTTTTTTGGTTGGGGTTGCATACAGTTTGTTTGGGTATGTCAAAATAATCTGACAGCTTAATTATAAACGTTTTGCCAAAATGAAAATTATATTATTATTGTATTTCTTGTTTTTTTATGTCGTATTATTATGGTTTTTTTTTTTTATTTTTTTTAAGGTTTTATAGTAACGTAGTCCTGTTTTTTTTTTTTTTTTTTTTTTTTTCTAAATTATTTTGCATATTATGTTTTAAAAATGGTTAGTTGTTAGTGTACATAACATGTTGTGTTTTCAAACTTAATTATTTGTAAATTCTTATTTGAAAAGGAAAGGGAAAAAATGAGAAATAATGAGCTGGTATATTTCTAAGAACAAAATATGTAAAATTGGCTGTTGATCAAATCACATTTACGATCTTCAATTCAGCAACACAGATGAATGTTAGTTAGCACTTCGACATATTATTTAAAAAAACAGTAAATTACAAAATTATTCTTATTAAAGGTTTTTAATTATCAGAATGTATTTTCTAGCAAAATTTAACACTCCTAAAATTAAGGTGGTGTTTCCACAATACAAACAAATGACTTGAGTTGAAATATTGTATGGGAAACATTAAAAAAAATTTGTGGTTTTCATACAAATTTACTGCTTAAAACAATTGTTTGTATAGGGAGTTTTTTATAGAGTGACACAAGTTGAAATCATAATAAAACAAGGAAATATATTTTTAATATCAATGAAACGCGCTTTATTGGAAAGAAAATTTTAGAAAATTAATGTTTAAATATGATTTTTGCCATGTGGCCGCCACGATTAGCGCGTAGAAGGCGCAATCTGGAACACCAATTTTCAAGAACTTTTCGCAGCATTTGCGGCCGTATTTCGCCGATAACTCTTCGAATGTTGATTTCCAGGAGTTCAATTGTTTGTAATTTATCGACGTAGACAAGTGACTTAACGTAACCTCAAAGAAAATAATCTAATGGGATTAAATCACACGATCATGGTGTTCTTCGCATTAGCAGCTCTGAAGGTCGATTATGTACGCCATAACATATTGAGTGCCACGTCGTGATTGCTTTTACTTAGAGCCTGTAGTTCTTGTATATACGAGCCTGAGTGGAATTTGTTGCGATTTTTAAATAAAGAATCCTTTAATGAACATTTTTGCAAAAGCATTCATGGGTCTAGGATGATTTTTTCAGGTTTTATAAAGTTGCGTAACACAAAACACAAGCACGTCGAATTGTTTTATTGTTGGCATTTATCTACCCTTTTAGTTATAATTTGTTTTCCGGGGCTTGCTGGAGATGTTAGATCCAAAAGGCCATTACTCGTTGACAGAATTTGCGTATGTTGATGTTATTCTTTGTAGCATCCTTATCAACAATATACGCGTTTACTATTGAGAGGCCAAGTAATAATTCAATTGCCAATTTTCTACACCACTTTAAACCTTTGCGTAGGGTGCTACAATACGAGCCCATTTGGTGCGATAAATATATACCAGCTTTTCCTTTGTTATAATCACTGATAGCTTACTGTTTTTGCTTAACTATACTTTTGCGTCTTTTTGCTCCACCAGATGATGGCATATTTAGATCATCTTCTTGATTTGAATCGGATATCATTACTGGAGCATGCTTTTTTGAAAGCATTCTGACATCTCGCGACGTACGTTTTTGTACGACAGCGACTTTTACAAATGCATACATTTGCACTTTTACAAGACCATTTGCAATAAACACTGAATACCGGCAATTGTTTCATGCGACATTTGCATGGATTCGCATTTATTAAAAATCAAACAGAACAACTAAATGCAAGAAAATAAATACCTTGCATAGAGTAGATGTTGGTAATTTTTAAAGGATTTTTTTCTCTATGACTATTATCAAAAATATTTACATCTAGAATACGGTCAATAGTGTCGTGTCGGCAGTTGGTTATACTGGTTATTATTTGAATACAATAGATTTATATATTTTTTTGGCTTTTAAGTGGTAATAACAGCAAACGAAAGAAAAAGAAAAACATATCTATTTTAAATACTTAGCATCTGCATGAAACCCTTTTTTTTTCTAATTCTGGGCCAAAGTTAATCCTTCGAGTTCTGTCTTAAAGTTCCACATTGCTGAATTTATTCATTTATAATAAACTCTTAGCTTTTGTCTAAGAAAAACCAAAAAAAAAACTTCCCCTTCCTATTAGTCATTAATCTTACAATTGTTTTCATGCATCCAATGGCAAATAAATCATTAGTCTTGACAAACCCCTAAAGCCTCTAACTTACACTTGACTAAATTTTGTTGAAAAACCTTTGATTTTGTGTTTAATATTTATTCTCCCTTGTTGTTAAATTTTAAAGAAACTAATTCAAATTTTATTTTTTGCCTCGAAGACAGCAAAATAAGTGAGACGTAATAGAAAAAACTTTACAGCAAAAAAAAAAATATATATATGTACAGAATCAGTTAAATTTAAAATGTGTAGTGGTTGAAATAAGTATGATTATTGCGTAGTCGAAGGAGAATTTGGGGTTTTTCTTAAAAAAATTCTGAAAAAAATGAGCTGAAAAGGTACTTATACTTATTGGCTTTTACGGCAACTTGACTGATGTTTGTTAAGATTTCAGTTGTAAATGAAGAACCGCAAGGACATCATCAAACAGAAATAAGTAGCTTGCATACCAAAAAACAAGAAATTAAAAAAGTAACAAACAAGGATACACTCCGCCATTATACCATGAACAACAGCAACTACAGCAGGACATGATAACTACAAGAAAAGGGCTTTAAATATATTTTTATTTTTTTATATTTTTGTACGAATTTATTTATTCCCTGTTTGTTTGCTTTTTTGTAGAAATAATACTCATTAATGATGCAACGAGGCATAAATGCTCAAAAAATATGAAAAAACCACAGAGAATGTGAAAAAAACTGTTAAAAATTTTGTAACAACAAAAAGTAAAAAAGAACTTCAATGATCAACAAGATGTGGTAGCATGAGATTTCACAAGCACCACACTTTTTTTTATGGTGTCCTTTTTGAATTTCAGTTTGCTTACAATTTTTTCATATATTTTCTTTTTCTTGTTTTCCTAAAGTATACTCTCCAAAAAAAGGATTCTAGGCCAACAATTTCAAGAAATAATAATGATGTTGGTCACTTCTTCTATGCTAATAAATATAATTTTATGTAGAAAAAAACAAGCAAATTTTGCTATTCGTTGGTTAAGTTTCTATTACTGCGGTTTTATTTTTCTTCTCAATTATTTACCTAAAAATACAAAATAAATTAAACACACAAGAAAAAATTAAAACGAAAAAGCTGAAGTAAACAAATAACATTTAAATAAATATGTATTTTCTTCTTTCGGAATTGCTCTTTTTATTGTCCTTTTAATATTTAATTGTGAAAGAAATGTAAATAAAAGGGTAATTTAGTAAGAGATCCTTTTTTTGTGTACAGAGAAAATAGTTGGCAAGTCAACCTTGTACTGTACTTTTGGCAAATAGACTTTAAGAAAAGTAAATGTTACGACCACAATTTTTATGGATCATCTTAAGCCTACCACTACTTATTTAAGACTTCCCAGCGTTAATTTTAAATTGAAATTGGTTCACACATATTTTCATTAAAAAGAAAAACATTTTTTGATTTCAGGGCCATTTTTCAGTATTTAGTTTGGGCTATTATTTATTTTTTAGTTTGGGGTCAGTTTTAATTTTTTGGTTTTGGGCCCATTTTAAAACTTTTAGTTTGGGACCAATTTTAATTTTCCAGTTTGGGGCCATTTTTCATTTTTTGGTTTTGGGCCCATTTTAAAATTTTTAGTTTGGGACCAATTTTAATTTTTCAGTTTGGGGGCATTTTTAATTTTTTTGTTTTGGGTCCATTTTAAAATTTTTAGTTTGGGACCAATTTTAATTTTTCAGTTTGGGGCCATTTTTCATATTTCAGATTCGTGCCATTTTTCATTTTGGAACCATTTTTAATATTTTACTTTTTGGGCCATTTTTCATTTTTTGGTTTTGGGCCTATTTTAAAATTTTTAGTTTGGGACCAATTTTAATTTTTTAGTTTGGGGCCATTTTTAATTTTTTGGTTTTGGACCCATTTAAAAATTTTTAGTTTGGGATCAATTTTAAGTTTTCAGTTTGGGGCCATTTTTCATTTTTTGGTTTTGGGCCTATTTTAAAATTTTTAGTTCGGGACCAATTTTAATTTTTCAGTTTGGGGCCATTTTTCATTTTTCAGATTCTTGCCATTTTTCATTTTGGAACCAGTTTTAATATTTTCCTTTTTGGGCCATGTTTCATTTTTTGGTTTTAAGGCCATTTTAAAATTTTTAGTTTGGGACCAATTTTAATTTTTTAGTTTGGGGCCATTTTTAATTTTTTGGTTTTGGACCTATTTAAAAATTTTTAGTCTGGGACCAATTTTAATTTTTCAGTTTGGGGCCATTTTTCATTTTTCAGCTTGGGACCATTTCTAAATTTTTACATCGGGGCCATTTTTAAATACATATTTAGTTTGAAAATATTTTT
Source organism: Lypha dubia (assembly GCA_947311025.1). Lineage (NCBI taxonomy): Eukaryota > Metazoa > Arthropoda > Insecta > Diptera > Tachinidae > Lypha > Lypha dubia. The sequence continues at coordinate 16,980,780 of OX371263.1, read as the reverse complement.
AATTTTTCATTTTGGGACCATTTTAATTTTTAAGTTTGGGGCCATTTTCAGTTTGGGCCCATTTTTCAGTTTGAATCAATTTTTTTTTTCAGTTTGGGGTCATTTTTCATGCCTAAAAAATTAATGGAAGGAAGTTGAACACAATTTTCTAAAATTTTTGGAAAAAAATTACGGTAAAGGAGAAGTTTATTAAATTTGAAAAAAGGTACTGATCACAAAACTGCTTGGTTTTTTTGTAATTGTGGAAATTAAAATTAATAAAAATATGTGGGTGGTGTTACTATGCCGTAGGACCTAAGTTCAATTCCTGGTCAGAGCAAGTCAATCAACATCATACATTTATTTTTCTCCGGTGTGCATTAGTCTGGCATTGTATGAATTGCGGTTGTACTATTTAAGTGATGAAGGTCACTAAAAAAAGCTGTTCTGACGGCGAACGATTCACTTTCAAGCTAATGTACAATTACAGCACGAGCAAATATATTCGACTGATTCAAAAGGAGATGTAAACACTCAGTGAAAGGTTGAATATACTTTACACAAATACTTTTTAGTTGGAAAAATTAATTTGTTGCTTTGAAAGAAGGCTACGCAATTGAGTCTTATACCGGTTCGCCGTTGTCAAAGCTTTAGCAATCACACTGTCTTCATGTAAAGTCTTGAAAATTATCTACAATTACGCAGATTGCTAGTGGACTTCTTTTGTAAAACTACAAAATATGCTGTATTCTTAGATTACTTCTAAAGGTGGTAAATATACAGGAGCTTATCTCGTAAAATACTCTGATATAATTAAAAGAATCCTTGAATGCATTTAATTTTTTTATTACAAAAGCAAAAGTATTGTATCCGTATTTTATCTCATACATATATTTAAAATCACATTCTTTTATAGATTTAGTTAAAAAGCCAAGCGAAATAAAAATAAATTGGTATTTTAGCGTAATCAGCTTTTATCTTTAGTAAAAAAAATACTTAAACCGCACCAACGAGAGTCAAAAACAATTAAGGGTTGGAGATTTGATAAACGAGCAACACAAAGTTTTGAAAATCTTATCAGTCATCTAAGCAGCAGGACGTAAATGAAGTTGCACAACAACAAAGCCAATTAAAGAAAACTCTCTAGATATCCTTTTCATTTAAGGATTTAATTCGTATAATGGTGACTATAGCAGAGGGTAGAGAGACAGAAAGAGAGAGATGAACGAATACCAACAATACAACAAATAAAAATCTCTGAAATAAACCAAAAATTCAACACAACTAGAAACAAGTGAAATGAAATAAAATCTTATCTAGTTATGACACACCGCCACCATCACCAAACAGTTGTTCAATTGTGTAAAACACCAGTTTAACACAAACCAACTAAACAGTTGGCAGTATAGTCTAGCACTTGGTTTGGCATAATAATAATAGTTTTACAATCATAAATTGTATTGCATACAGGGAATTGTTACTAAAGCACCAACTGAAGCGCTAGTTATACGCACACAGACACAAACACACACACGCACACGTTAGTTTAATGCTCAGTAAAGTTATCCTGATAACGGTTAAACGATAAAAACATCACTCATTTATTCGTTTTGCTTGGCAAAAATAAACTATGACAAAAAAAAACCAAGCAACAGCAAAGTTTTAAATATAAAAAAATAAGTAATAACAAAAAGGACTCACTAGCAATCAAACAGGATTCATCATCATTCTCAGTAGAGTGTTGGCAACAACACCACCAGTCATGGGACACAAAGTCAAGCGAAGCGTTTATAATACCAACAGCCAACCAACAGAAACAAAAACAATACACAACACAAAGAACCAAAGAAATTAGTGTAAAACTTAAATCCGATTTCGAAAAACAATGGCTTCATATTAAATAGAAAGAAAAGGAAAAAAATATCTCCCTCCGAAACAAAAGTAAATTTTATCTCCTCCTGTTCTCGAGGATATTTAACAAAATATATATATACAATTTCTCACAAAATTTATTTTACAAATGCAACGAATACTTGTGGTACATTTTGGACGCTTTGCTACATAACGAAACATCAAATATTGAAATTAAATTGAAAATGATACAATTCCTGTGGGAATTTTTTTTATCTATCGAGTGGTTAGTTTAAAAGGTTTTATTTTTCTGCTTTTGTCTAGCGAAATCCTTGTTGCAGGATGCGGCTAAGAAGGGAGTTTTATTTAATAGTTTTAATGTATTTTATCGTATCCGTTGTATGAGATAAAAATAAAAGTTTATTCCATTAAGTTTTTGTTTAAGTTACAAGTTTTGTTTTCTGATCAAACACGCTATAGGAGGCAATTATCTGCTTCAATTAGTTTGATATCCTTAGAAACTTGGAAAAAAATTAGACACTTAAAATATCTTATTAGATATGTATGTATGTAGTTTTTACTAAGTTTAGCTATTACTACTAGTTGCTACTAGCATTATGCTACTGAAAATTATATTGAAACTAGCATTACCGCTTACTACTAGCACCCTTGTATGTTTAGCATTCTACCTTATCTTGTGATACTAATTTTATATAAGCGTAATTATATCATATTAAGAATTTCATAACCATCATCTGCTATTAGCTTTATACCATAATCTTCCCCTTATACTATAAATACAAATACAAATAAAATTATCATCTGTTTTTGGTCGATAGTAATCGCTTTTTAGTATAACGAACGGCTGCTACTAGTATTAAAAAGTCCTTTTACTGGACAACAATCGTCTGCTATTTTTCCCTATGCAGAAAGTATCAGAAAATCAAGACTACTACTATAAGTATATTATAGCATTCGCTCAATAAAAGTCTCACCTAAAATAGCATACCAAAAAATACTTGAATTAATTTGTAAAATAAATTAATTAAGTTTATTAAATTTTTCAAATTCTCATTCTCGTAAAAAGTCAATTAAATAGCTAATATTTTTAGTCAATAGCATTCGTCTTCTTGAATGGCATAAATAAACAAACGAACGCTGAAAAGATAGTTTTGTTAACTCGAAATCATGATACGCTAGTCTGCTTGATTAGTCTTTAGGATAATTTTAATTTATCGTATGTCACTTCAAATATACTCATATGAACTTAAGCCAAAATAATACACTGTAATTTACACTCATATTAAGTTCAAAGAAAAATAAAACTATTTAAAATACTAACCCCTGCTGCAGGTATTTTATTAAAGCATTTGTCTAATACCATGACTAGGGTATACTATTAAAAGTATCTTCTACATTTACTACCATTTACTACTGAAACTAATGTCTGCTACACGTGTTTTATTATAGAATTCATCTTATACTAGGACTAAAAGGATCTGTTTAAGTATTTTTTACAGCAAGTGCTATAGCATGCGTGCTATGGAACCACCATTTACTAGTCAAACTAACGTCTGCAACTAGTCTTGTAGTTCAAGCACTAGCGTGTGCTACTAAAGTTATTATCTAAAGCTATTTTATAGCAAGCATTTTATAAGACCACTATTGACTACCAATACTACCGTCTGCTACACGGGTTTTAATATAGCATTCATCTTATACTAGTGCTAGCAAGCTCTGCTTAAATTATATTTTACAGCAAGTTCTATAGGAAACATATTGAAGAACTACAATTTACTACTCAAACGAAAATTTACTACTAGTCTTGTATTATAGCATTCACCTAATACAAACACTAGCTTGTACTATTGAAAGGTGGTTTTATAGCAAGTGTTTTATAACACTTATATGATCTACTCTAGATTACGTCTGTTACTAGTCTTGTATTATAGCATTAGCTTAAACAAGCACATGCGTGTTCTATTGAAAGTAGTAGTCTTTTGGGAAACTTATCATAGGACTTTTACCACTAAAACTAGTATTGCATTATACCACTTATATTATTGCTAAAACTTTCATTTATTGGTGGTTTTATACCAAGCTTTCCATAAGACTTATATTTATTACTAAAACTAACGTCTGCTACTAGTCTTGTAATATAGCATTCACGTAATACAAGCACTAGCGTATGATCTAAAGCTACTTTTATAGCATGCATATCGTAGGACCACTATTTACTACTAAAACGTCTGCTACTAGTATTATATTATAGATTAAGAAGAATACAAAAACTAGCATGTTCCTCTAGAAGTATCATATACATGTTTTATAGCAAGCATATCCAAGGACTTCAGCTAGTTTTGTACTAAGGTGTCTATATTATATTGCATAACACTAAATTTTACGAATGCCAAAAGTAAAAAAATAGGACTACAGTTTTAGTAATATATATCTCGTCTGGCATCATAGTAGTACTGATGCTAATTTTATAATATTGCAGTAGTGTTGTCGTTTACTGCTACAATTATTGTGTGCTATTAGGTTTAACCAATGTCTTGTTCTAGCTACTGCAATTTTCTGCTGAAGCTGTCGTTTCCCATTAAAATTATACTATATTTTCTTCAAAATCTCTCGCCATGATTCTATAAGATTTTCTAATAGATATACTAGGATTTTTTTGATAGCTTAAAACATCGTTTTAATTAGTTTTATAAAATTTGAACCACTTAATTATTATTACTTTCTGCTACTACCAAAAATGTCCAATGCTATTGGTCTTATACGTATTGTAGCAATGGCGTAATACTAAAGCTATTTACTTTTACTAAAACTACTGTCTGCAAGTAACGGCAGCTAAGTTATACTACATCTTACTAGTAATGCTGTAATGTAAAGGCTTAGATTTTCTAATAAAGCTATTAAATAGTGCTACAAAAAAAATCGTTTCCGCTTTTAATTACTCTTATTGCTAAGACTGTAGTAGTATCACAGCTAAGGCGTTTTACAAGCCAGCAAAATCAATTAAACCAAAAGTTTTTCTTAAAGTTACTTAAATCAGCGTAATTGAAAACTACTCATATGCTTCGCATAAAAAGTTCAGTATTTTACTGTAGTGTTCATCTAAAACACCCTGTTGTTTATTCATTGTCCTTATCACTGTAGTTGTTTCCATTTTATTAGTCTTATATTTATATAAAAATCAATTTATAACTGTGAGATTTATGAGACGTAATATGGTCACATGTGTACAAGTACAAGTATGAGTGTTTATTGTTAAATTTAATCCCTTTTTTTGTGAGTTTGAATAAAATTAATCTCGTTTTTTTATAAGCATACCAGCAAGCAGGAGTTGCAAATGCAAGATTTAACAAAATTGATTGCACTGATATGAATTTGCAAAACGATATAATAAGATTAAAATGTTTTAATAAAAAGGTTTTTTTCGTCTTTTTGGTTGGTTGTACATATAATAAATTTCAGTTATGGTCTAGTAATTTTGGGTTGATTTATTTTAGAAAAAGAAAAACTATAGGTACGATACATGTAGGACGTAATTATGGATGTTTTTCTCTTTTGATTAAATAAAAACATTTTGTACATAAATATTTTTTGATGCTTTTTTAAACTCTTTGAATATGTTCTTAAGTCAAATTCCTTGAAATATAAATTTATTTTTACATCATACACCTCTTAAAGCTGTCATTTTATTCGGGTGTTCTTTATACGAGTATATGATTCAAGGATCACAATAACTTTCTTAATGTTGTATAAAACTTAAGTTAAGATAACAAAAGGAAAATAAAGTTTATGACCACTTACCAGGTTACTGTAATATTTACAATGCTGACCCAAATAACCAATGATCACATAAACATTGTGCGGATACCACTTAGCTCCTCAATTAATACTGCCATTAAATTGATTTGCAGTGACTTCTTGATTGATACGAGAGTTGTTACAAAAGTATCTATTTATTGAAAAGAATATGAATTTTTAATGTGAAATTTTAAGACCGATCATTTTGAAATTTAGCAACTGTATTACTGATGACCGGGAAATTCAAGTAGCATGTTTTAATATTGTGGGAGGAGGTGGGGTGTTATCTTTCCCCTATTTTTCCACATCTTAAATAATAAATTTCTTGCAATATAATGTGGGTTATAGCAAAATATTGTGATGATTGGACGATGGAAAGTATATTACGCCATACAGAGTAATTATTAACCAACGGTCGACACAATCGACCGTATTCTAGATGAAAATATTTCTTTTTCGTGTAAATAATGAATTTATTAAAAAAACAAAATATCTTAAAACACAGTCATATATAAGGATGGTAATAACTTATTTATTTATTTATTAAAATGTTTATTAAAATATAATTAGTTGTTTTAAAAATTGTTACAAAGTCATGGAAAAATCAATCGGGAGCACTTGTGCTAAGTACGTTGTCGTTGGCGTTTCGTTGAAGACTCTCAGAATTTTCTTGTTCAATCCCAATCGTACCTCTACACATACAACAAACACAACTACAATTTTTTTAATAGTACCCATGAGCATTGAGCGAAGTCTATTTAACGAGCTCTCTTTTCATTTGTTTCCTTAGCCTTCTTATTCTAGGAAAAAATATCCCATTTTTATACCTTTCACCAAAAATGGTAAGGGTATTTATTCGTTTGTCATTACGTGTGTAATTTCTACAATATTTATATGAGGTCAATATATTATATATATTCTGATTCCTTATATATAGGGAAGTTGAATGAGCCATGTCCGTCTATCCGTCTGTCCGTCTGTCTGTACGTGAAATCGATTTTCCGAAGATACTAGAAGAGCTAGAGACTGAAATGTAAGGAAAATCAGCCAAAATAAAATATCGGTTCTGATATTGGATTATATATACAAATAAATGCAGATACATATTTATAACCCTTTCTAAAATAAATTTGAGGGTGGTGTTGGCTGAATTGGTTAGCGCGTTGACAAACAATGACTAGGGGCCTTGGTTCAAACCCTGGCCAAAGCAAGTCAACCAACATCATTAATCTCTCTAATGTAAATTAGTGAGACATTGTATTAATTGTTGTCGGACTATTTAAGTTATGAAAGCATAGCACTGGTCACTAAAAAACTGTTCCGACAGCGACTGATGCTGTTCCAAGCAAATGTACACAACATCGCCCTCCTTCGTCGGTTAGCAGAAACGTCGGCGAAGTAAAACAATTAATAAAATGCCTGCTAATACAGCTTAACAAAGTTAATGCGTCTACTTAACACCGGAGGCGCCTCAACACTGCCTTAAAAAAATTAACATAACGCGCAAAGCAGAGTTGTGAAAGAGTTAAGTCAAGTCAAGAGTTAAGGGTCATCCCCTGAGTGTTGATCCTATTAAAAAAAAAAAAAAAATTAAATCAATACTGATGTGCCCCAGTATTGAATTATGGAGTCGGGGACTATAATTCAACGCACTAACCATAGTGGTACTCAGGCTTGTTAGTGTTATGTGTATATTAACTTATGAATAACTTTATGCATTTTTTCGTCTAAACCCTTTTTGTTCACTGATGGAGGGAAAATTGTATAATATTTTAAGCAGTCTGTATTTTTTTTACATATGTATGTATATAGCACTTAGGAAAATATGAAAGTGTGTTCAAGTGTGCAGTTTAAACTTACTTTTTATATTGTTTGAAATGTTATATTTATAAGAGAAAGGAAAGCCTGTATAGCATTCAGTGAATAAGATATTTATGCATTGGTGAAGGGTATATAAGATTCGGCACAGCCGAATTTAGCACTTTTATTTATTTTATTTTACTTTATTTACAAAATCAATTGAAGAAAAAATTATTCATGTTTTATTTGTGTGTGTGCGTGTGGGGCTGTTTGTTTTTTTTAAGTTATATTCATGCGTAGCATATGTTCAACTATTAGTAGCAATTTTAAATTCCCCAAAAGCTTCCAAAATACTGAACCGATTTTAGATCGCAACACCTTGTTCACTTTTCTAAATAAATATTTTTAATTTGATATAAGTTTTTTCCAAATCGATCGAATAATGTAGCTCTAAACTCCATCACAAAAACGGTCTTACCTATTAATTATATAGATCCTCACATAAGTATAAAGGTAACTAAAAAAGTGAATTAAT